>CM061532.1:26574203-27111458 GCA_030545055.2 Neoaliturus tenellus | reverse complement strand
TAGGAAAATCCACATTTATACAGACCATTCTGCCCTTCAATTCTATAAAAATTTTAAAGGTTCCTCTAGTAGGCTAACAAGATTAGCTCTGCATATTGCTGATTATGACCTAGAGATACATCATAAATCTGGGAAAACGCTCACATTACCAGACTACCTCAGCAGAAATCCTATTTCCACTGAGGAGAAACATAAGCCAGATATAATTGAGCTAGAATCTCTTAACACACTACTCCATGTAGATTTAGCAGAACTCCAGAGATCAGATGATCGGATCAACAAACTGATAAAGGCAATAGAGAACCCAACAAAATCGAACAAAAACAAACTGAAGAAATTTAGAATATTAAATAACATCCTGTACAGAACCAAAGAAGGCGAAAACATCAATTACGCTATAGTACTTCCTCATCAACTGATAAAAGATGTGCTTAAGAACTTTCATGATGACGCAATGTCAGGAGGACATTTAAATGCTGACAAGACATATAGAAAAATCAAAGATAAATATTATTGGTATAAAATGAGGAGTGACATTGAAAAATATGTCAGATCATGTGACAGCTGCCAAAAGCGCAAGACTCCTAACCAAAAACCTGCTGGTTTCCTGCAACCCATAGCCCCAACCCTAAATCCCTTCAACAGAATTCAAGCTGACATAGTAGGCCCTCTTTGTCCAAGCAACAAATATAAGTACATACTGTGTGTAACTTGTGTTTCCACCAGAATGGCTTTTGTATTCCCTTTAATATCAGCAGATGCAACTTCTGTAGCCAAGAGTTTATTAAAACTCATTAACACTTATGGTATTTTCAACATATTACAAACAGACAGGGGTACTCCATTTACGGCTCAAATCATTCATAATTTACATACAGCAATAGGTATGTGCCAGATCTTTAGCTCAGCATACTCTCCTAACGTTAATGGCCTAGTGGAAGCCTTTAATAAAACACTAATTAACATTCTCTCTCACTATGTAAGCGAAAACCCCTCAAAATGGTCTAACTACTTGCAACAAGCAGTGTTTGTATATAATAACACCCCTCATAGCTGTCATAATTATAAACCCAGTTACTTGTTTTTTGGTTTTGAACCTAAAATGCCTAGTGATACATTACTTATTCTACCAAACACAGAGAAGGACATTTTAGATAATTTGGAAGTTATTGAAGATGTAAGAAAAACAGTGCCTAGTTTGATAAGAAAAGAACAATGTAAACAAAAATTTTACTATGATCAAAATAGGAGACATTTAGAATTTAAGGCAGGAGACGAGGTTCTTATTTGGTTTCCTAAGAATCTGAGGGACAACCCAACGAAATTTTCTTATAAATATAAAAGTCCATTCATGGTAACAAAGAAACTAACTCCAGTATCATATGAAATAGAAATACTATAGAATGGAAAAATAGTTAGAGATAACATACATGTACAGAGATTAAAATTATATCGTAGGCGTGACCACATTGATTAAAACAGCATGACTGTACATTAAAATAAGACCAATGTAAAAAAAAAGTATTTCAGTGGCATTGAATTATTTTAATTAAATTTTAAAATGCATTTTTATTTAATTTTCTTGAATAGTAGTATTTTTTGAACCAAAATAAACGTAAATGAATTCACATTAACTAATAAAAGAAATGCGATAAAAATAAATTTTTCCTTGTTGTAAGTTACTCAATTTGAATCTGTAACACTTAACAACACTATCATGAACGACTGAAAACGGAGAATCACTGTAAATATTTGTAAATAAAGTGGCCACTGTAGAGTAGAAAATAATATATGTAAGAGTAAACTTTATATAATAACAATTTTATTTCCGTCGCAATAAAGTGTATGAAGTGTGTAATGTCGCATGAGTGATATTTCAATGTTTTAAGCTACTTAAACAAGAATGGACGAGTACAACATACTTGTGCGATATTAACCTCGATAGTGACGTTGTAAATATTCTGCCAATATTTTCTTGTTAAAAGTATTTAACTTTGACAAACAATCATCCTCTAGGATGTCTATGACAAAATAGAAAACAATCCAATATCACGTTTTATTAGCCTGATCAACTAATAATAGTGATAGGTAGTACGGAGAACATTCTCCATAAAATACTCGACTAAGACTGAGCTCAGCAACACAATTTAACCATGTGAAGCTTCACCAGTAAAAAAAAAAAAAATTAAACCAAAGTGAGTTATAAACTTAGTGAATTCACTAAAATATAAAAAGTGATGAACGATTTGACATCTATTCTATATGAACACTTCAAAGTATAAATATGTCTTGTGTGTAATTTACCTAAATATAGGTATTGTATATAAATATATGGGTAATTATTATGAACAAATAAATGATAAACAAATATTAATACATATAAACCTTAGCGAATGAATTTTTTTTAGATGTGAAACAATGTGAACAAGGAAAAATTTATTAATTCATGTCACTGAAAATACATACTGTCAAATTAGTAATAGAAATTAATCCTTAAGTTAAAATAAAAGGGATATGACCAACACAATATAAGAGCAGCAGGATTTGTTTTCCTTCCTTTGTAATTGCAGCTCCAGGAAAGCAGAGATACGCCGCGCCACTGCCACGAGACGGGACGTCAACGTCACCGCACTCCGCGTCATCGGAGCCGACCTGCTGACAACAGCTATCTTCGTTCCGCTGACTACTACTACTACTACGAGTACTACGAGCCACGTCAATAGACCAGCTGATCAACCATCATCACTTCTCCAGTGTCAACCTACTGACCTCAACCAGCTGATCTAAGACTTCGTCGCTTCGGCACTATGGCTCTCCAGCTGACAATGATACTCTTGCTCACTCTATGGACTGCACATCTATCAATAGCAGAAGTACCAATACATATAATATCAGGAGTTCACTTTAATAAAATACCAACTGTAATACCATACCACTCAACTACCCAACTTCTCTACAAATTCCCTTACCACTCCAAATCTTCATTCAAAATTCCAACCTCGAAACTTCAAGAACCAACCTGTAAAAACTCATTGCAAAATCCTAATACCTTTTGTTCCAACAAAAAATATCTACAAGAAATTCAAACCCGAATAAATTCAATATTTAACAACAACGAAGTGAACCTCAACCCAGAATTTAAATTAAATACCTTCAACGAAACATCACGACCGAAGAGAGCAATTGATTTCATTGGAGATGCATTATCTTGGTGCTGCAATACCGCCACCATGAAAAACCTAAAAGATTTATCAAAAAACGAAGAACAAGTGGATGACAAAATGAACAATCTTTTAGACTATGTCAAAGAAGAACATGCAGATATAACACTTTCAAACGAAAAAATGAAAAATTTCACAAATAATATTGATTATGTCTTAAAACAATTGCATGATTCCCTTCAAAAATATGAGAAAAATATTAAAGAGGATTTTAATGTAACCAGCTCTACAATTGATAGTAAAATTCTCCAAAATAATTTAGAAATAATGTCCTACATTTATCTAGCTGCACATTATTCATCTCTGTACAAAGTGGAACATGATTGCCAACATAACTACATCCCAGAAGACCTACTCGATATGCAGACTCTACAAACTGACCTGGAAAATCTCTCCCTAAAACTTAAACCTTTCAACCTTACATTTGCCATCCCATTATCAAAATTATTCCAAATGTATAGCCTTCCTATTGCCAAATGTCATTTTGAACAATCCCACATAATTTTACAAGTCAAAATCCCCTTGATATTTTCACATACTTCTTACGTAGCATATTCCTATCACCCTTTACCATTAAAGTGGGAGAACAAAATCTGTCAATTAATAGAGCACGACTTCATCATTTTAAAATCTTCAAATGCACCTACTCTCACTGTGAGCACTAAAAACAATCCCCACTGTGACTATCTATCATCAAATCTATGCCTGATTCCACGCTATTCTTCAACATCTTCACCAGCTTCAAAATGTGCTAAATACTTAATCAACGACACGAACATTTCTGAGCTGAAACATCACTGTGAATTTCATTGCACTCCTGCCCCAGAGCATCCAATTGTCACTCAATTGAACGTTAATAAATTTTTAATAACTAATTATAACACACATCTGCACATAGTTTGTGATAATAACGAATTATCGAAATCTTTACCAGAAATTAAATTTGGTACTCTTGAAATAGAGCTTCCTTGCAACTGCAAACTACTCGATGGCCTTGAAATAATTATCCCTACTATCGTTCCTTGTGATTCACGAGACTTTTCTGTACCATCCGCTTTTCATTTGGTACCACTTCCTTGGACAAATTTAGATCATTTAAAAATTGACCCTTTCAATTCTGACAGAAATGAATTTTTAAATATCTCTTCTTATTTGTTACCTGATTGGAATATTTCTGTCCCTACTTTCGCCACATCTAAATTAGAAAGAGTCACACTGTTCAAACATATACATTTGTCTAATACCTGGGCTGACATTGTCGATGATAGAAGGATAATGTTATATATACTGATAGTTTGGTGTGTGATTTTAACCATCCTACTCCTAATAGGTCTATACAAAATTCATATTTTAACAATCAAACAAGAATTACAACCACCTAAATTACCTCCAAGAATTCGTCCAGCTCCATCTGCAGCTTCAATTCAAACTTCTTCTTCCTAAAATAGTTTCCTCTCGTCAAACTGCGTTTGACGATTTAAAGCAGGGGGTTGTAACTACATCTCAAAATTAAATTAATTCTTAACTTAACTTAAATATAAAATCTCGGACTCCCTGCCTGTGCAACAGGAAATCATGTCTCCCATGTCCAGTCATTTCCTGTCCCACGATATTGATCCCTTTGCCAACTCTGCATCCGGTCAGCGACCAGGGACAGAAGACTGCAATGCCTGCATTTTTGGGCAGCCGCTCGTCAAGTCCACGTGGATTGTCTAGGCCAATCAGAACAATGCAAATTCCAATAACATCATCTGATTGGCCGATCCAAATTATGGAGAGGAGGACGTCTTAACCATGGAAAGCGTCGGACGGCAGTCTCCAAAAGGTCTTCAAGAAGTGCGGTTTCGGAGTCAATCGTTTTCGGTCGTTCGGGAGTGTTGTGAAGTGAAGTGAAAAATCATGGCCTGTTATTATCCTTAAATAAGGAAGAGTAGAGTCAGTGCATGTGCGTGTGTTAGTCATTCATCGTTTCTTCAATTATAAGTATGTAACAATTTGTCAAATTTTAATTATGTAATTTAATGTCATCCTGCTCGCTCTCTCAAGGGTAATATTTAACCTTTTCTAAATTTGATATGTAAAATTTGATTTCACTAACTTTCCTTGTGCTTCTTAATTTTATTTAAAACATTAATTGAATTTAAATATAAATCTTTATTAACATTTAACTCAGTAAAGCACTCCAACTGCCTTTGATTGTTTTAATTTAATCATTTAACTTAGTTGTTCTTGTTTAATACTTCATTGTGTTGGTCATTCCCTCAATATATGTTGTTTAATCATTTGTCAAATTTGTAGAACAGTTTTATATAAATTTCATTTAGTTTACAATATAATGGTGTAGTAACCCTTTGGAAATGAGCTTTTTATTTAGTCCCGAGTCCACCTCTTGCTGTCCCCAAACAGTAATTTCTTCCACAGCTCTCATAAACAACCACATCAGCTACATTAGCTACAGTTAATTCATAGCCCAACAGCCAATGGTATCTAGGGACCTACAGTTTAACGTGGGATCCGAACCACAATTTCAACCTCCCATATACGAATTGGTCTAATTATGAGGATGGTACTTATGGATGAACTAGTATTCACTAGTGCGGACGTTAATCCCCACCAGCGAATATCGCATCCACAAGCCATCGCTTATAACTATCCACAATTCGTGACCTCCAAGTAGCTGGATTACAGGACGTCGCCACCGTCCCAGTCATTTTTATGTATATCATATTTATTGAAATGCCAAAGCTATTAAGGCTTATCTTTAAAAAATTACAGTGATGACTCCCCACCGTATGAGTAATTCTACAGTTCATATGATTATTGTATTACTAGCAACCACAGTATCTAAGAACCCGTTGTGGTTAAATGCAACGTTCTCTAAAACTAGAAAAATATTGCATACATGCTCAATTTCCTGTGAAATACCTTAAAATTTATTTAATTATTTATTTAAAGGACGGAATTGTAAAAAGCAATTTTCTAGAACAGCAAGATACATAAAATACACCCCGTCGCAGCAGACCTGGTTACACAGCAAATTTCAAATGGAATTTTGATATATTTTATATTTCCCATAAATATTACTTTCCCATGGGGATGAGAGTATATTTAGGTTTGCCGCAAGATGAATTTTGATGGTAAATATAATTTAAACTCTACCTAGTGAATGTACGTACATACCGTAATCTATCAAGTTAAGGTGTTCTTTTTGTTTTCCCCATAAACCCCATAGGGACAAGTACGTAGGTTTGCCGCCATATGGATTTTGTAAGTTAAACACTTCCTAAGGAATGTACATACCAAATTTTATCAAGATATGTCAATAAATAAAAGCAAGAGAGAAGGTTTTGTTGATTTCCCATAAGAACATAGAAAACATAGCTTTTGGATTATTTTCTCCATAACCATTTAAGCTACGAGTAATTTAAATTTAAAATACGAGATTGTTTTCTTTTTAAGCTCTTTTAAATGGTTTAAATTACAATAGTTGAATTTTATAAATTACAGAGAAAAAAAGTGTGTAAAGTCAATGGTATCATTGACTTTAGTCATGTGTGTGTGTGTGTGTGTGTGTGTGTGTGTGTGTGTGTGTGTGTGTGTGCGTGCGTGCGTGCGTGCGCGTGCGTGCGTGTGCGTGCGTGCGTGTGCGTGCGTGCGTGTGCGTGCGTGCGTGTGCGTGCGTGCGTGTGCGTGTGCGTGTGCGCGCGCGCGCGCGCGTGTGTGTGTGTGTGTGTGTGTGTGTGTGTGTGTGTGTGTGTGTGTGTGTGTGTGTGTGTATGTCAATGGTTTCTCTAAAGAGGACATCATCGGGGTATATGCATTTTCGAACCATATTTTTAAGATTAACTTTTGTGTATTGTTTAGTTGGTCGAGCAAAAATGAAAAATAACCCTCATGCTTATTCCAAAGTAAATAAAGATTTTATTGCACTTGCAAAGGTAGGCCATTGTGATATTTTTAATTCATTAATTTGACAATACATAACTTTAATATATAATTTGCCAATAATTGAAACTTTACTTATTGTATCAAAATAAAAATTGTTTGTATTCTGGATCAACTTTGGTCAACAGGAAGTCAGGTCAGATTTGTAACTTTATAAAGTATAATTTAAGTTATAAAGGGTTAAGTTTAAGGGTATAAAGTTAATTTCTCTCATTTATTTAACTTGAAATAACTTAACTAAATTAATGCAATAAACGTTGGTTGTACCACTCAATCAATCCCTCGGGACGGGACAATCCGCCAGTCGTTTTTTTAGTTGTTTTAAGATTATGTTGTGTGAAAATTAGTATTTTTTTTTTTTTACTGACGCATTCTATCTAGCAATTGTTAGTCAAAGAATAAGAGAACAAGTATCAAGTAAGTAAGTATAAGTATTTAAACAAGTGACAGTGACACGTGGTTACATGACAATAAAGACGAGCTAGCCCCTTAAGTAAACAAGAGAAAAAACAGCCAATGGATGCTATTCCGGCTAAATGCTATGCTATCTTGCTACGTGCTATTTACAGTGTTGCCAGAAACCGGGTAATTACCCGGTTTTCGGGTATTTTGGTGGCTGTGTGGGTAATTTTCGGGGATTAACACAAAACCGGGTAAAACCGGGGATTTTGAGTCCAAGTTGCGGGGATTGACCCTCGAAATCGGGTATTTTCCATGAGTCAATTGGTGTGGAGGAAAGTGGTGCTACTCCGAGTAAATAACTTTTAAAAAGTGTTAAAAAAATACTATTTTACTCTTTGTTACCAGTAAGTTAGTGTACCAAAGTTGCAGGAAACAATAATTATTTTTCTTGGAGATTATTTTTCAACATTTACAATAGTAAGGAATTTAAACGTACACAAAGGTCCCAATAATCTTTTTGACACTTCACTGAAAGGAACTTTGTATAAATCAATCCAGCCAAAGTCCTCCCATCTTGTAGTGGTTTAAGACAATTTTTATAAAAAGAAGAAAACTTCAAATTTGTCGCCTACGGTTTGAACATGCTAACAAGGCGAAGAAAATATCGTTCCAAATTCATAAAATTGATTCTCCTTTGTGTAGATTTTTTAATAGTAAATTTGCAAAAACTATACAGTATGCAACACATTTTCAGCGAGCCATTGAGTGCACTAGATTTAGTAAACAATAAACTTCTCTTCTTCAAAAAATTACCTATTAGGCCTATAATGACAGTAGTTTTCTAATTCCCACTGATATTTAAGAATTTTTAACAATAATTAAGAAAAAACATCTATGGTAGGGATTAAGTAGACATCTGTAGTAGGGATTGTGTGAAAGGGCTCGTCTCAAATCAGATTAGTTTTGTTTTCTTTTTGTACAATTGGTCAATCTACCTCCATATAATTAAATTCATTTCAAACCATAAAAAACTCAACTTGACAACTAACTGTTTTAGTTTTAACATTTCATATCCAAAACACGCAAAAAAGGTTTTAGCAGACCTAGGAAAGTAGATGTGCTCTTCCTGTACCGATCTTGCTGTTTCATAGTTTAATGTGATCACTGATCAGCGACAGTGGCCGATCAGAGCTCAAATCATAACTAATTCTGAGTATTCAACATTCGTATTTCCTCAGTGTAAACAAGAACGACAGTTAATATCCTCAAAGTTGTTAAATAATTATAATAAATCTCCATAATAGAGGTTAAAGGGGTTAATCATTCTAAATAGTGCAAAATCGAAAATAGTAGGCCTAATACACCTGCCACGCTTACCCAGGCCCGGCGACAGGATTCTCGGGCCCCTGTGCAATTATGAAGTCCGGGCCCCTAGATTAAGGGAACCAACCTACTTACCTTGAAAATTCACTTGTCTTCAACTAAAAAAAAAAAAAAAAAAAAAAAAAAAAAAAAAAAAAAAAAAAAAAAAAAAAAAAAAAACACGTATTGGATGGATATACGTTAACATTGCAAGCAATATTTTATACCCAAATTTACTATTCTGTAATATAACTTACATAGTTTTTAAATTATTTACTTTTCCTCCAAAATAAATATGCCAAAGCTATGATCTTTAATTGTTTGAACTTATTTATATATTGGTGGATAAACATTAGTAAAAAAAAAAAATGAAAAATGGAGGTTTAGCAATTAATTTTTTTTATTACAAAAGCAGTATAGGTTTTATAAAAAAACCCTAATGAAAATAGTATAAAAATTAATAGAGAGTTATTCAGCTTATGTTCATTCTAACATCACACATCATCATAATACAACTTGTCTAGCCGTGGCGAGGTCTTGGTCTAGCCTTCTTCCTAGCAAAGTCATAATTTTTGTTTCTATTTTAGAACATACCGGCGGGAGAACAGGTGTTCCCAGCAGTCAAGGTTAATTTGTTCGAGAATCACAACTAAAATCCCGTTTTAATGAGGCCTTAAAATACTTTACGTCATAATGTAAATTATCAAAAATGTAGTTGTCAGTCGGTGGACCATTAAATAAAAAAAATAAAAAAAACATTAGGTTTACTAGTCAACAGAAATGTTTTTTAAAAACACTTTTATGAAGAAAAACTAAAAAATATTTGCTCACTTAGGCCTACCTTTATTTAGAGTCTTAATATTAAGTCTTAATTAATCTTCTTACAACAACACAGAATTGTACAAAACCAATCACATGAGAACATAAAAACATCAACAGCACCGAAATTCGAGCTTGAAAGAAACATATGCTCAGTATTGTGTTAGTGTTGTTTGGCGCTCAGGTTGCAACCTGATCTGATGTGTGGAAAGGCTGGGTGGGCACGGGACCTACGAAAACTACGTTAGTTTCGTAGGCCCGAGTCACGCCGCGCCTGTGCAGGGCCCGTGAGTGCTTGTGCGACCAGGACCAGCGCCAGGCAGGCACAACGGTTCTTGTTCTAGGGAATTTCTCACAGTAGCGCCACCACCCTCAGTGTTTGCAATTATTGGTTTAGAATGAAGCTAAACTAATTCATTCTCTGCTCATTTACATTAAGCACGTAAATAAAAAGAGCAGCCGTAAAACATTTGAACTTACTCATTTTAATTTTTAACAATGAATGTTCATTTTGCATTTGCGGATGTTTTAAATCTACAAAAGGGTTTTCGTCGGCCCGGGCCCCCTGTGAGCCCGGGCCCCTATGCATTTGCCCCCTCTGCCCCCCCTTGTCACCGGCCCTGCGCTTACCATCTTATTGAAGTGCCCTATATATCATTCAGATGAAAG
The DNA here is from genome assembly GCA_030545055.2 of Neoaliturus tenellus. Lineage (NCBI taxonomy): Eukaryota > Metazoa > Arthropoda > Insecta > Hemiptera > Cicadellidae > Neoaliturus > Neoaliturus tenellus. The sequence goes on along the minus strand of CM061532.1, from coordinate 27,101,040 downwards.
AGTCTAGTCGTCTATAATCTAAAATCAATGACATCATTAATGAGAATTGTCTCCTGTGTGATGTAATGTGACATATAGGTGTATTGTGTAAGGTTTTGGGCAATTGCTTTGCTGTTTCCAAGATATTACACGACATTTGGGTATTTTTAGTCCAACCGGGGATTTTTCGGGGATTACAGCCAAATTACCGGGTAAAACCGGGGATTTCATTGGGACTTTGCGGGTAAAAGGGCAAACCCAGTCTGGCAACACTGGCTATTTATTTTTCCGGTTGCTATTGTTAAACAATCGTCGTCACGCCGGCCGTGTTGGTTTTGTTGAGAGGTTTATATTATTCTGTGACCTGTGTCTGAATGTCTGAATGTTTTGACAATAACCAAAAGAACTGTTACATTAAACAGGCTATAGTAAAATATTGTAATGATTCCATAAGTTATTAATTTAAATCGTAAGTTTTCTTTACTTTGTGATTAACTAAGAATAAGGTTTATGGATGGTTTTATTGTTCATGATGCGATGAAATGTTTATTGTTATTTGAAGAGGGTAACTTTGAGTGATCGAAATCTAGCTAGGCTATTGTAGCTTAAGAATGTGTTTAAGTTTTACTCCTCATATATATTTTTTACAACCATTAATTAGGGACATCCCATGTTAAAAACTGTAACTTACTTCCCCCTCAGAAATCCAGAATAGGCCTTAGAGGCCTTGGATAAAAAAAAACTAAAAGTGCTACCGCTACCATTGAAATGGTGCTGCACTAATAAGTTGTTTCCTAGGTAGAAAACAGCTATGCAGTATTAGGTACAAATTTATTGTAGGCTAGGGTGGCCAAATCATTCACAAAGGATATTTGTTTATTTGTACATCAACGGCAAATGCCTTTTCAAATACAAGATTCAAATTACATGCATTTACATAGGATACCGGGACAGCTCCGACTATTTACCCTTGCCTTCCGCCCCACCCACCTCACCTCACCGTATACCAACCTTACCAACCAACTGGTCCATTGTTGCTGAGTGATAAGAATTATTCTTAATAAGAACTGATTGACTCATAGTAACTTATATGTTTTTAAATAGTTATGCCTAACTAGGCCTACTTAATCAGATTCACTCACAAAAAAGTTTTCATGAATTAGGAAATCTAAACCTGTGGTGCTCTAGGCCTATATGTTAATGTAGCATTGTTCAAAATTTAACTTGTTATCAAATGATAGTAATAAACATAACAGTAGTTGATAACATCATGACTACATAATAATGACTTTTAATAACGTAGGTAGGCCTATTTATTGTAAAATTTTCTAAAAGAGTCAAAAGATTAAATATATTACATTTTATAATACTGAGCACTGTTTGTGGCAATGATATTGGCCTTGCAGTAAGATATTTTGTCACTGCTTTCGGCTTTTTTGATGATGTCTTTGTTTTTTAAATGTACGGTAGTTATAAAATTGCACACAGCAACAGTTGTAATTACAATATATAATGAATCTGGGAGATTGCCAGCAAGTCCACTTCCATTATTTTATTCTGCTATCGCTTATTTATAAAATCTGAATTGGCCTACATTTATGTCTCAATATTTTTTAAATCCCATTAAAAACCAAAAATTCCGGGACTATTTGATGGGGTCCCGATACAATTTTTCGGGGCATCACATGACATGATCAAAAACAGGGACAATCCCCGATAGGAGATGCTTGGTCACCCTATTGTTGGCCTACCTCTAACTTAACACATTAATTGCAACATCAATATGTATAGGGCCTACCAGTAATAAGTGAACAATGACAATATTTGTAAATAATTGTCAACAAAATAACAGTTTCACATCAGGCTCAGCAATGACAGAAACTTTGAAGTCACAGACGGTCGACCACTAGGTCGGATTTCGGGAGGAGTCGGTTATCTTTAGGTCGAATAAGGGTGATTCAACTGTAGCTCAATAATAAACTTATTATTCAGATTATTCCAGTCATCTGCTTCTATTCAACCAATTTGCTCAATCCTTAAGTAAAAAGTCACTGTGGTTTTATCTGTATTTTGAGGCGTCTTGATAAACCCCATGGGTGTAGCCTTTAGTATAGAGGGTAAATTATTCAAAGCACTGAACGGCTTACAATTCAGTCTACAATATCAGGGAGCCCAGTCGTCCTACTTTTCCTACTAAAAAGTAGGAAAGTAGGAATTTTCCTACTTTTAGACAATTTGTCCTACTTTCCTACTTTTAGCGAATTTCCCTATAGGGAATACGCTATTACAATAGTAGCCATGGTAAGACCTAAGCCCGGGACCACTTTACTTTTTCATTTTGAGGTCCCCAGAAGCCAAAAACACCATTCGTTCATTTTCATAAATATATATATATATATATATATATATGTGTGTGTGTGTTTGTGTGTCCGTGGTACTGATAACTTTTGAAGGGGACCTTCGATTTTGATGAAATTTGGTATGGAGGTGTAAGACCAGGTCTATTTTCATGAGTTCGCGAACCAGCATTGTCGGGTTACGGGAACGGGGTTTTATGGGGTTTCAAAGTGGTCAAAAATGGGTTTTTGACATTTTTGGACCTTAAATTTTAAAATTCACCAAGAGCTTAAAAAAACAAACAATTTGGTATTTTGAATTTTTATCATAGCATAACTGGTTACGGGGCAAATCCAAAAATGTGTTTTCCATGTTATTCTTATGGGAAATCAAGAAAACCCTATATCTTGCTTATTTATTGACATAACTTTATCAAATTTGGTGTGTACATTATCTATATAAGGTTTAACTTATACTTGCTTACAAAACCCATATTGCGGCAAACCTACATACTCACCCCCATGGAGTTTATGGGGAAAATAAAAAATTTGATCATTTCTGATCATCTTGCAATATTTTTTGAGGTTCCGGTTTTTGATTTCCCTAATATCAACATGGGATTTGTAGTAAATAGAATCTTTTCCGACAACAATATAAAAACCTTAAAATTTAGATTAAGTAGGGAAACTTGGCAAGACTTTTACAATTCCACAACAATCAATAGTATGTACACGGAATTCACTAAAACACTTCTTTACCACATCGATGTAACCTGTCCTCTGCGGAAACAAAAATTGCAAAATACAAGAAGATTAAACTGGGTCACAGACAAGATTAAATCCATGAAAGTCGAACTTCTTAGGTGTTATGCCGAATGGAAATCTACTAGAGACAACACTGTGAAACAACAATATAATAGATTGAAACTCGATTACAGAAAGGAAATTACTGCAGCCAAATCAAACTTTGTCAAAGAACTAATTTCTATCTCCAAAAATCCTGGAAAGACATCCTGGCAATTCATAAATAACTCAAGAAAAACATCAACAATCCACACTGCAAAAAATATAACTTTGGAAGTGGATAGAGTTAAAATAAGTAATCCAAACATAGTTTCTAACATTTTCAACAATTTTTTTTCTAACTTACCTCAATGTAATTCATTCACAAACAACTCTTTTTCTTCTTCAATAGATCCATCATTAAAATTAGATTCTGAACTTGTACAATTTTCATCAGTCACTAGAAATGAACTCATCGAGATAATTTCATCCATGCCTTGTAAAAAGTCAACTGGTCATGACGGTATCTCTATAGACTTAATTAAGAAATGCTGTTTAGAATTAGTGGATCCATTATGGTACTCAGTCAATAGTTCTGTAGAGGCAGGTGAGTTTCCAGATGCTGCAAAACTGGCCCTAATCAAGCCCTTATTTAAGAAGAACGATCCTAGTTCCCCGAGAACTACCGCCCTATCTCGCTCCTACCAACCATATCCAAAATATTGGAAAAAGTAGTTTGCATTTCTTTGGTTAACTATCTTAGTACTAACCTGATTCTCTTTTCCAATCAATTCGGCTATCAAAAACAAAAATCCCCCAAACTTGCCCTCATAAATTTCATAAATACCTGCATCGATGCCTTGGACGGCGGTGAGACGGCCATTGGCTGTTTCATCACCTGTCTAAGGCATTCGATTGCGTTTCTCACCCAGTACTTCTTCAAAAACTCTCAGCAATAGGCGTTAGGAACAAAGCTTTCGACTGGTTACAATCCTATCTTCTCAACAGACATCATATCACAAAAATAGACTTCTTTGACCAAAATAATGTTAGGAAATCTTCCTTTTCAAGCCCTAAGCAAAGCAACTTCGGAATTCCGCAAGGATCAATTTTAGGCCCTGTTTTATTCTTGATCTACGTGAATGATATATCTGAACATCTTCCTGATAAACATCTCACTATTTTCGCAGACGACACTTCTGTTTGAACATTACATAAAAATCTTGATTCCCTGGAACAGTTAACTTTTTCAAATCTCAATATAATTTCTCAATATTTTTCTAGTAACAACCTTCATATCAATCACCAAAAAACACAAGTTCTTCACTTTATGACTGATCAGAAAAAGAATCACTTAATTCGCTCAGGCACAGTTTTTCCCTCCATTCTACTCGATGACACTTTCATAGAAGAATCTTCTCATGTAGATTATCTGGGAGTGAGACTGGACGGTGGACTCAGGTGGAATGAACAGATTGAAAAATTAGCTAAACAGATCTCTTCCAATATTTTTGTTTTGAGAAATATTTCATCTCTAAATAACATGTCCCTGTCAAAACTGGTTTACTTTGGACTTATTGAGAGCTTGATTAGAAACTCAATAATCTTGTGGGGTTTGTCTAGCAAATCCAATTTGGACAGAATATTTGTCTTGCAAAAAAGAGCAATTAGATGTATCTTAAAACTTAGACCCAATGAATCTTGCTTTGATCATTTTAAAAGCCTTAAAATACTTACTGTACCTTGCATTTATATGTTAGAAGTAATAAACTATGTTAAGGAACACCATATTGTAAAGGCTCATCAACATTCATATAACACCAGAAATAGAAACTTCAATCCATCTTTTTCTCACAAGCTGAAATTATTCGAAAGTAAACCTGAGTACATAGGCCTAAAGCTAATTTCACAATTGCCTCCGTACCTTACTCAGATAGATAATTTGAAAAGATTTAAACTTGAACTTAAAGAATACCTTTTAGAACAGCGATTTTATCAGCTGCCTTATTACCTCACCTGATACAACCTCCTTCAGCCTAACCTAATCTAACCCTAACCTTGCCTAAAGTTTAACCTATTACCATTCCGCCATGACAACTACTGAATAAGTGAGCTCTAGTTGAAGTGAAGCTGAAGAAAACTGACAGGTCTCATACCAGAAGCTGGTCAATCGAGACGACGAGGGATGTATGTATGTGTGTAAATTTGATGCTAAATTAGAAGAATGTTTTATTTAATTTCTGCTTTGAACAATCTGTTTGGCTTTTTTCTGAATATCCTGCTTTTCATAGTTTAGTACCCACTGATGTCGTAAATTACATAATGTGAAGAGGGTTGGGAGTGTTATTGAAAGTGAATTGTGTACTAATATCATAGACCAGGAAATAGTCCCAAAAAGAGAACTATTCAGGACATAAGTTTACATTTAACTTTGAGAAACTTGGGACAAGTTAAATTTTCAGTACAGTCTTGATAAATTTTAATTCTGTGTTGTCACAAAATCTTTCAAATCAATCAATTCAACCTGAACAGGATTAAAAATCTAGAAAATATAACAAGTTGGTCCACTTTAGTAACATGTATGCATTTATGTTCTTTAAATGTAAATTAAAAATTACTAACACTCAGTTAAGTTTGTTATTGAACTTTGTTTAAGTTTGTTTAAGTTTGTTTAAGTTGTTTAAGTTTTAAGTTTGTTGTTGCCCAACATGATTTTTATGTAAGTTTATAATCAGCTGAAGTTTATATCCAGCCTTATTAATTGGAGATTTTTATTAAAATAATAAAATGATTTAAACAACATATTTCATAACTTATAAATGTCATACCTATTTAATTTGTAAAAATAAAACATTAGTTACTAAGTTTGATAAAATTTTTATTATCATTTTCCTGTTGCATCTCATTTTGATGGCGCTAAGTATTCGTGTTATACCGTGTGTTCATAAAGTCTTGCCCTGATAAAGAAATCGAATAGGATGAAAACAAATAATGGTAGAATAATGTTTTATTTACAGTTTTAACAAGTTATTTCTCAAGTTTTATTTATTTATTTTATTTATTAGTTTTATTTATACATATATTCAAACTCAATAAAATTCTATGTGTCGCCTTGGGTTGCCTGTAAATATTCTAGGTGACTTTTCTATTTTCCCATATTTTTATTAACATTTAATGAGTATCAGACTGCACTGCATTTCTTATTCTCTCTCTTAGTGACTCTAAATCAAGAACTGGGGTAGAACACACTACATCTTCGACAAACTCTCACATAAGAAACTCCAGAGGAGTAAAGTCTGGTGACCGAGGAGGCAATTCAGTCGGGCCATCACTCCCAATCCACAGTGACTTCAGTAATGCGCGGGCGTCAAGTTCGATTCTTGTCACACACACTGCCCCTGTCACAAAAATATGGATACCACCTCTCGATACTCTTTACATCAGGTGCAGGTGTTCTGAACGTTCGCACATAAAGTCTTTAGACAGTACCGGTAATGGGGGATTGGGTTTCATAGAACCATAGGACACACTGTTACTTCTTCTGGAGGCTAACCATTTCTGATTTGCTTTTGTACCGAATTTAAGAAAACTGCATTGTTGTCAAACAGCTAAACAAAGGTGTTACCAACTTAATATAAAAAAACTAGATTAAATTCTCTTCAAAAGAAGCAATGTAAGTTGCGCATGGCTCTAATGGTTTCTGTACAGCAAAGCTATCAAATCAGGGCAAGACTTTATGAACACCCGGTATTTACCCTAAGTTATAGACGTAGTTTCGAGGAAAAATGTACTACTTTTGTCCTACTTTTTGGCCAAAAAGTCCTACTTTTCCTACTTTTTATCAGTCTAAAACCGCTGGGCTCCGTGCAATATTATGATTTTTAAATACCTCCCATCGCAGCACAGACCTGTGTGTACAGCCAATTTTGAATGGAATAAAACATTTTTCATTATTCCTAAAACAACTTTGGAATGAGTAGGCCTTTGTATGTTCGCCTAGGGGTGTAGTTAGCAAATTAGGATAATCCCTTCCCAGTGCAGGTACATTCTAAATCGTAGGTCTATAAAATTCTGTTTTTTCCCCCTATAAACCCCATGGGGGTGAGTGGGCCTAAGTAGCTTTGCCACCAAATGGGTGTTGTAAGCAAATGTACGGTAAAGTTAACCCTACATAGTGAATGTACATACCAATATTTTCAAGTTAGTTTGAAAAGTTTGCAACTTTAATGCAACATTAAGAGTTCTGTTTATTTCCTGTTAATCGTTATAAGAATAACAAGGAAACGTATTTTTTTTTCTCTGTAACCTGTTAAAGATAAGTTTAATAGGCCTATTCAAAATACTGAAGGATTTGTTTTTTAGGGATCAATTTTTTTAGTTAAAATAATTGAAATTAAAAAATTGAGATATCACAAAATGCCAAAGGCTTATTTTTGACTCTGGCAAAACCTCATAAACCCCCGTTACCTTAATGTGATCTTAAAAAGCTTAAAACCATGTTGAGCTAAAGTACAATGACCATCCACAGTATCTGGAGTTACTTTAGAACGGTCTCTCACTTTGAAAAGCCTCTTCAAAAGACAGCAGCCAAGGTTAGAGCTAGGACTAACATTGTCCATCACCTTACTGGCTCCACATGGGGAGCTAATGCACAAGTTCTGCGAACCACTGCTTTGTTCCTGGTTTGCTCAACTGCTGAGTACTGTGCTAAAGAGGACTATGAGAGCCATTAGTGGTACACTCATGGCAACCCCTGTACCCTGGCTCCCGGTGCTGTGCAATATCACTCCACCTGAAATAAGTCGAAATGATTCACTTATTAGGGAATATAATAAGATCGTATCTGCTCCACAGCTACCCACATCCATGATTACCTACCCCAGGTGATGGGCCGATTGAGTTCCAAAACCAAACCACCACTGCGGACAGCATCCCAGTTGACGGAGACAAACTTTTCTATCCATATCGACTGGACTTCTTCCTGGGACTCTTTCCAAGGTCAAAATCAATTTTTAATTGCTGACCCAACCTTGACAGTAGGTGGTATGGATCTTCCTCGGAAGCAGTGGACTGTTCTCAATCGATTCTGCACTGGAGTGGGAAGATGTAATTATTGGAAATACAAATGGGGAATGACAGAAGACCAGTCATGCACCTGTGGAGCGGAGTTCCAGACTATGACTCACATAGTCACTGAGTGCCTATTGAGTGCTTTCCCGGAAGGGTTGACTGGTCTGCATTGTGCCAGTGAAGCTGGTCTGCAATGGCTTAGCACCCTGGATTTAGCATTATTAAGAGTGGTCATGAAAAATGTTTGTTTTATCTTAGTTTTAAATGTATTGGTGCAGGTGCTATGCACTGCAGAGTATCTTTTCTATTTCTCAGAAGTTGATGGTGGCTGGCTATGAAAGCCGTATGATATATATATATACCATAATCCAATCATGCTGGTTTTGCAAACTCATGAATAGACCTGGTCTTACACCTTCATATCAAGTTTCATCAAAATTGGAGGTTCCTTGAAAAAGTTATCAGTCCTACCACAAACACGTATATATTATGTATATATATATATATTGTATATATTATGTATATAAAAGGTGTCCCATAACTCTCTGGACAACAGTAGGTATATAGCGTTATTGCTTAGGTCAAGACAATACCTTTACCTTTACCTATGACGTCGTCTTGTAGACCCTCTTCACTGGGCATAAGACCAGTCTTGTGTTCTTCAACTCCAACAGGAGTCATGTCAAGTGAGTATTAGAGATTGCAGGAGAGAAGAAGGTTAATGGATAAGAAAAGAAACCCATGATGGGTGATAGGAATTTACCCTGTAATGAAATTCGGGATTTCGTAAAATCGTTGTACAATCATATATTCCTTCAGTTTAATCTTGAAGGTTTTAGGTTTATCTGCCAAATTCTGCAGCTCACCAGGAAGTTTTGAGAAAAGTTTAAGATCGATGTATTCAGGCTTCTGTTCATAGATTTTCAGATTATGTTGAACAGGAGGATTCAGATGCCTATTCCTTGTGTTGTAGGAATGAGTGTGTGCCGGTGAAAGCTTGAGGAGAGAAGAAGGTTAATGGATAAGAAAAGAAACCCATGATGGGTGAAATCACATTTTAGATCAATCACATTTTATTGCAGGAACATGGGTCTCTGGTGTATATCCGTCTATATTTGTTTTTTACAAAATTCATGACCTTTTAAACATTTTGAAATACAGCGTCCTCGATATTTTGCACAAAATGTTCGTCTTCGTAAGATCTTCCTTTGTCAAAATTATTATCATTTACTTAGGTATTTAAAAATAGTGGCCATTCTAAGTATTTAATGCATAAAACATTAGGCCTTAAGTTGTGGCTGTTAAGTATGTCAAGGTGAAGCCTTAAGAGTCATCTTCACCTTTGGGCCAGTAGCCCATTGTTGCACAGTTGGCAATGTTAACCATACGGCTTTTAATGCAAAACATGGTATTGTATTCCCGTGTTTTGGACGCCGTTTTTCAACCGATTTCCTTGTTTAAAGGAAAACACATTAAAGGAAAACACTAAACTTGGTTAGTGTTTAGTTGAATAGTTATATTAAGCCCCTCATACCTCGAAATTTAAAAAATTTAACAAATATTACTAAGGAAAATCGAGTTACTTTGCGACGTCACAGAGAGTAGTATTGTTAATTTTTCAACATTTTTTGGTATGAGGGCCTAATATAACTATTCAACTAAACACTTACCAAGTTTAAAGAAAAGCGGTTGAAAAACGGCGTCCGAAACAGGGGAATAAAATACCATGTTTTGCATTAATAGCCAGATGGTTAACATTGCCGACTGCGCAACAATGGGCTACTGGCCCAAAGGTGAAGATGATTCTTAATATCTTCAGTGTAAATAAAAATGCTCTTGGCCCAATTACATGTTGAAAGGATATAGTACATTTTTGACATGTCGTGACACTTTATGTCAGCTAGTCTTAACCAATGTTTTTTAATGCTTTATTGCTAGAATATATATTCAATATGTAAGAATATATAAAATATGTATTCAATAGCTAAAATTAATGTATCTAAAATTGGATTCTCTTAATTTGTTTTAGGTTTTTGGATAATTGTATTGTTCAGTGACACTGATATCTTAAAAGCCAATAACTGCAGTCATGGAAGAATCTGATTCTGATCAAACGGAGACATCTTGCTCAGAGGAATCTGATTCAACACAAGGTAATGCAGCTGAAACTGCTGAAAACAAGAAGCATAATTGCTTTAGAGAATATTTTAAAACAATGAATGTATAGAATTATTTTAACATGGGTCGGCTTGTAAAAAATAGTGGGGGGCGCAAGGGAGATTAGGGGAGGATTCAGAATTGTAAATTTTAAGTTCATATAAAATCACTTTATATTAATTTGTCAATAGAGTTTTATTTATAACATAAAACGAAAAATCAGAAGTCGCTCCCAACGATTCTATCCTTGTCACCACGTTTAACCTTGAAATAAAGTAATTAGGGATGGACGAGATTACCTGAAATTACCTCTTCCGTCACCGAGACCAGCAATCGCCGGATAGGTTGTGTCAAAAATATACTAAAACTAAAGACTTCCTATTACTATATTTCACTGGTGGTAGACTATGGCGGTGGATTGGACCATACCTAACAAGTTGTCATTGAAAAACTCCCCCAATGTATCCTATGGGGTTTTCCTTAACCAATTCTTGAGAGTGGTCCCAAATTCCTTTTTCTTCTAAGTTTTCCACTTTTGAAGGTAGAGCATTGAATAATTTAAGAGCCAGTGTATGAAATTAATTTTTTGTTTTTGATAATCTGCAGAATGGAATGTTGATGTCTTCATGATGACGAGTAATGTGGTTATGAATGCTATTCCTTGAAGGGAACTGGTGTAGGTTTGATCTTACGTATGTGGCTGATAAAATGATGTAGTGGTTGTAGGTGGTCAGAATACCCGTGCTGGTAAACAGAAGTTTACAGAGCTGCAAACATTTGCTATATGTTATTATGCGTACAGCTTTCTTTTGAAGTTTCAGGACATCAAGGCTTGAGGGTGCATGACCCCATAGAAGGAGCCCGTAACCTAAGATGCTATGGAAAAGCGCATAATAGACAATAATTAAATAGGGCCTACTAACTAAACGAGTCAGTTTCCTTAGGAGGTACAGGACCCTCGCCAATATTTTACAAACTGTAACAATATGGGTTGTAAAATTTAGTTTTTGGCCGATCTTGAATCCAAGTAGTGAGACGCTATCAACATTCTGCGTGAAATGGGTGAGGGTGCACACAAGTTTCTGAGTCTTATTTTCATTCAATTTTAGCCTATTAGCCACCAACCGTTACTTGGCCTTCTCAAACAAAACATCAGCTGCTGCCAGCGCTACAGCAGGGTTTGCGCCAGGCAGGACCGGCCTTACGGCAGTGCAAGCGGTGCGACCGCATCGGGCCCCGCGCTTATAAAAGCCCCGCAAAAGCAATAAAATAGACAAAATTAAACCATAGCTGTGGGAGACGGCCAATTTCTCGTTTATTGCTGTGCCTTAAAGTGGCTGCAGCCGGGAGACAGACGTCTGGGCCTAAACATTTTTTACTGAAACCGGGGAAAAACATCTCAAAAGTGGTTATATTATATGTCATTCGAAAGGTAACATTCAGAACTTTATTATAAATAGATAATCGTTAAGTATTTGTGTTACAATGTAATAACTCTTAAAATATTCATGAAATTTTAGTGCAACATCAATCCAAGTAGCCAACACGTTTAAAACGTCAAAACCTGAATATTGTCAAACAAGAAATCCTGCAATGTGCTTTATAATTCTAAAAAAAGGTTGAGACTTTATAGTCATGACATTACTTTTAGTTGATTATTACACTTGGTCAAGTTGATAGGCAAGCCCGTGTCGAGGACTCAAAAACGAGCAATAAAGTTTCAAATTTTTGCAAAACAAATGACAATCTGAACGTGTAAAACTTGAAATGAAGAAAGTAATTAATTGCAAACTTAATCGCTCGCGAGACTTACTCATTGTCCGACACACAGGAATATGAGTTTAAACCACTTTATTAGATGTATATTTTGTTTTCAACTGCCTTATTAGACCTTTTTATTTCATGTATTGTTTTATTTAAATATATTCATAAGCTACAGCTTTTACCATAGTGTATTTTTTAAAATTAATATGTCACTTTTTTAATTAATATGTCCCGTCAGTCTAATGCCAATTTTGACATAACAAATTTGCCTGGGGGACGTTATTTGGAGGGGAAGAGGGGGGGGGGGGTTGAGTCCCTCGTACCCCATGTAGTCGGCGCTCATGTATTACAATTATTCCGTTTCTCTATAAAATCAAGATACAAATAATGTCTAGCTCTTTTGGCTTAAAAAGTTTTTCTTACAGACTTGTTTATTCGCTTGCTTCTGCCCACTCAGAAATCCTGGCACTTTTTAGGTGTTACTGGTGTATGAATAATTACCTGGCACTTTTCAGAACTAATGTGAAAATGTTACTGTGACTAAAAAGTTTAATGATGCTCTTATTTACTTGTTTTTAAATAAATAATTTAAAGATGTCACACTCAGTCTGGTTGTTGTTCAGCTGATTAGTGTAATAAATAGCTTGCCTATATGCATTAACGTGAATAGAAATAGGAATGTTTGAAACTGATTTACGGTGGTGCATTGTCCTGTGGTACATGAAGTACAAGGGACGCGTTATAGGTAGGTGATATATGGTAGGTAAATCAGTCGCCACTTTTTTAACCTTACATGAAATTATAATTAAGGATTTGGTCTTTGTTGTGATATGTTTTTGCAGCATGGTAAAACTAGCTAAATAATTACAGTATCCAGAGTCGCTGAATAATTTCAGCAACTATGGGCTGACTGACTTGTCTAAATATTGGTATCAAACAAATTTATTGTATGAAAAGCCTATTCACGTTAGTATATATAGTTAATGGTAAAAGCAAACTTCATTGGAAGCAAAACGTCTTACCTACACTTTTGATTACACAGGCCAGAGCCTAACTAGTAGAAAAGGTATTGTACCTGGATAGTAGTGACTAAGATTAGGACAAATGATTATGACTATATTTTAGCACAAATTATGACGGCTAAGATTAGGACAAATTATTTTCTGTTAAAAAGCCCACACACAAAATAACTTTGGCTTGTTTGGGCAAAAGAAAAATATTTCTGTATCAATGTATTCCAATTTAATGGAATACCTGCCCTAGTGGAAATATCACTAGAGATCACTAAAATTTTTTTTAGTGATACGTAGTTGGAATTGGGCAACTACGTATCACTAAACCAAAATCACTAGACTGAGGTCACTAAATCGAGATCACTAAACCACGATCACTAAACCACGATCACTAAACCAAGATCACTAAACCGAAGTTCAGTGATACGTAGTTGGAATTGGGCAACTACGTATCACTAAACTGAGATCACTAGACCTTTTAGCTGGTACGGTATCCAAAAAATAATGCACAAAATTTACTTTAAATTATTTTAATTAAAGTAAAACCAAAGTAAAAAAATAACTTTTAAAAAATAATAAAAAATTAAGGTACAAGTTTTTCAAACCTAAGATTTAAAAAAGTATGCTACATTTCTAGATCTCGAGTTTCGCCACTCTATTCAAAGTGGCTATTTTTTGTGAAATATATGTTGGCGTATTTTTCATCCATAGATTAATTTCAACTTGAGGTTTTCTGGAAGATCCGTTTCTTGAATGAATCTAGAACACAATTAATATTAATAATATTAACCTAGCTACACGTTTAACTATATAAATCTGTACCATAAGGTTATTCAGTTAGTCTTCATTTTGAGTAATCATGATTGTTTTTTGTTTATACATTTCAGTACACTATTAAGAAATTAATTGTATTATGTTCAACGACAATTGGTTACTGTGATATTCAAGGATCAAATACAGTTTAGTATAACCCATGTTAATCGTATCAAGAATCAAGAATTTTTATTGTTGTTGATCAGGTACAAGACATAAAATAGGCATAGTCAAGTGCTTTTTTAAAAACTACTTATGGCGGCACCAGGTGGTGCACAGTCTGTTCACCGTTACACAGAACTTAAAACCTCAGAGACTCATACAGGCTGATCACTACTCAGGTCATAGGCTATACTTGTGGCTATACATGGTGTTACTATATAGCCTAAGTTATGCAGAGGCAAAATTTTGCTACCATAGATAAAAAAATAAAAAATAAAACGCCTGAAGATAAGGCCCCTTGTGTCTTGAGGCCCGGGGCAATCTGCCCCCTCAGCCCCCCCCCCTCTCTGGCCCTATGTTGAATAGTTTTTGAGTTCACATACTTAGCCAAATTTACAGTGCAAGGTGTGGCGGTTAGGTTAAGTAGGCCTATGTTATTATTGCTATAATGTCAAAAATACATTCAAGAGTTATTTACAATGGAAATAAAAAGCGCACTTAATAAAGTCATTTGGCAAATCAACAGTGCCTGTCGAGTGGCAGAATCAAGTTCCTGTCAACGACCTGACAAGAGATAGGCGTTATTTAGGCAACAGATTAATAACACTGTAAACGACTTGTGACCTGTTACCAAGGTAACAGGTTACTCAAGCCACCCTGTTTTTTTCTAACACTCATGATTTTACGATTTAATCAGGAAAAAAACCGCATTGCGCTTTAAACTAGAGTCTCCATATAACAAACAAGTAGGCCAACCAATCTTTCAGTGTCAAAAAGTTAAATACCCCAGGAGAACTGACATAGGCCTACCGGTCGAAAGGACCGAGTTGGAAGTTTTTTTTATCAAAACAATATTTCTCAGGTGTTGGCAGTCTTCGCCGGCACTGTGACACACGTTACTCTTTTTAGGAAAGTGATTCGCATTTCCCGTCATTGTCCAACTTGTAAAGCTAGTGCGTGGACGATTCCGTAGAAGACTGGTGCATTCAACCGTGAGTCAGCTCCAGTAATACGGAATAAACAGTGAATTTGACCATGTGTCAGTTTTGGTGTGATAAAGTTGTGACAGTTAACGGATGACGTGTTTGTAATTTAAAACATTTTCCCAGTATAAATATATACATATTTGTGAAATCATGGAATCAGAGGAACGTAATCGGATCAATAGACTTCTTGTACCTTACATTTCTCAACATCCATAAAATAAACTTGTGTAACGGTAGTTCATTAGACTTGCTAAAAAAATTGTATTATTTTTTATAAAAAATAAATACATAAATTACAACTTTTAAATTGAATTTTGAGTGATAAATAGATTGTTCACAAATGTTTAGTAATCAATTACTTTTTTCTCTTCCACTATGTAGGCCAAACTAAAATCTTTGATAAAAGTAAAAAACCATTTTTTAACATACATTACATAAATTATGTAAATACTTGTTTACAGTGTAAAATTTTAAAGTAACAAATGAGAAAGGCATGTGAATGAGTTCTGAAAAAATTAAATATTGATTTATTCAATGTATGTGGCATTTTATTAAATACCCGGTCTATAAGACCGTGAGTCAGTTCTAACATTTCCAAATCAATGTCAGTTCAGCCGGGATACTACCGATAAACATTTATTTTTATCATGTAATGACTATTTCTAGGATACGTGACGTTTTTAAGAGGATTTTATAATTTATGTAACCTCAATGTTTTATTTCCACATCAGGAATGTTAAAGACTGGAAATAGGCTCAAACATAAAGGTGATTGGAATAGTTGCAAACATATAAATTTTTTTATGAGAGCAGTTAGTCTGACACGTGTTTGTAGCCATTAAGAGCTACAACACTCATAAAAGATTTTAACAATTTTAATTTAATTCCTTACAGTTTAAATACGTAAGGCCTACAGTAAATTTCCTCTAACCCGGTGCGCTTGATAATCCAGCACAACTTTCAGAAAATTTTTAGGCTAAGTATAAAAAAATTATGATCGTTCAAGTTTGTTTGGGATCGAAAGTCGCGAGGGAACAATACTGTACCATACAAAGTACTTTGAAATGCGTGGAGTGGAGACAAGTCGTATTCATCCGACATCAGGTGACATTGTATAATTCTCATTTTAGTTTCTTAATCATATACGATATACGATATTTTTTATTACAGTTTATTTTCAATGTTTTTAAAATATAGGCAGTAAAGCTTAAAAGAATAAAATTCCTATACATTTTTATGTTGTTTTTTTTTTTTTTTTTTTTAATTCAAATTTATTTGATAGGCTATTCATCCTAGGCCTAGGCCCTATAATCCGCAATATTTTGTAATCCGGCATGTGTCAAGTCTCAGACATGTCATCGGATTAGAGGAAGTTTACTGTACTCCACTTCTTTGTCCTTCGTCAGACTACTAATGATTCACATGATTAGTGATAGGCCTAGTTTTATTTTTAACGATTAAATTAACTTACATCAATGTGTGTCAATAACCAAACCGCAATTGCATGATATAGGTTTAAGTCCACATCACAAACTGGTTTTTGTTACGGGACAGTAAAAACTAAAAGGCCTAGGCAATTAGCGTACGTTAGTCCTACCTTCCTATTTAGGGGTTATGTTCGTTATTTTACTCCATCGCTGTTAGTTATCTATACTTATTTAATCCGCTAAGGGGTTTTTTTGTAGAGAACTCCTCCTACAATTCTCAACCGATTGTCAAGTTTTTGGTTTCGTTGGATAGGGTTTCAATGGTCTGTAGTTGTTTCCGCCAAAAATTGATGAGAATCAGACCTTAAAATAAGAGCGCTATACACAAATTAAATTTGAAAGTTTCCCCATTAGGCCTAGAATAACATTGAGATGGGTTTGAGCATTTTAAACATCTGTTAACGTACAGCTGTAGTTTTTGGTGATCACTGATATTTACAATAAGTTATTGGATTGGTTGGATGTCATTTATTTAGAACTAAATTTAACTTTTGGATTGTATCGAAATAAATGGCTATGTCGAGGAACACGTGCACTAGTTGATATATTAAATCTCAATGGGAATTACAATCTTATCAGTAATTAATAAATTTAATATGATTAACATATTAATGGCAACAAATTGAATAAATAACAAAAATTCGTGTCCGCACTCAACTTACATGAACTTTTTAGACAAACTTGTGCAGGGAACACAAAATATCAACACACATTTCTCACAGACACTTTGATCCTATATAAATACAAATAAAGTTTGGCAGAGTACTGTACAGAAAATAGGCTATGTACGGCTATTGTGGACACGGCTTAACAAATAAGATTAAAACCAAACCGAACCACATAAGTTAACCTATCCTAAAGCCTGAGGTCCTTGAAAACACAGTTTAAATGTATTTGAACTTTTGAATGAATACATTGGAAAGGTTTAAACTTTGATATAGGCCTTGGCTTTCGGCTGAATACAAAATAGTAAACATCAATGGGCCTAATTTAGCAATGGAGTCTGATAACAAACTTTAGCCTCAATAAAGTACTAGTGGGGGTATATTAGTTGATTATTCCTACACTTAATGATACATTAGGCGTATTATTAACGTCATTCATTAATAAGTAAAGGCCCGAATTGTTGTGTAATAAACTTACTAAGTTAACTTGTTTAGGTTAGGAAGGGCTAGTCTAAAATTATTGCACAAATTGCACATTGAACAATAATCTGCTTAATAAACTGAGCATAGGATAAACTAACTAAATAGTAACTTAATCTATACACTCGTGTACTAAATTTTTAATGGGTTGAAGTCAGTTTTAATAACTTATCTTACCTTTGAAAAGGAAGACTGCTCGGTAACGGTCACATCAATTTGTGTAACCCAACTTCAACAAATAGGCATCTCGTAAAAACTGAACAAATAACTTTCTAAAAACCAAAATAACTGATGTTTAAAGTATGATAACGATTAAAATCTTGGAAAATAAATACGTAAACTCTGTAACTGACAATAAGTAGCGACATTTTTGAAACTTGGTTATAACGAACGAACGACAAGTCGACAAAGAACTCAGCGCCACTAGCGCCATTGCCTGGAACTCTCTCGTTGGCCTTTCAAACGGAAGCGGGAAATGGATTTAGTTTGAACTTCATAACTTAAACTTGGCTTGGAAATATAGCATAAAACCTTTTAGCGAATTTCCCATAGGGAATAAGCTATTACCGTAGGTCTCATGGTAAGACCTAAGCCCGGGACCATGTTACTTTTTCGTTTTGAGGTGCCCAGAGACAAAAAATAATAGTCATTAAAATTTTTATATATATATATATGTATGTATATATATATATATATGTATATATATATGTGTGTCCCTAGACACGATAACTCTCGTAAAAATGGTCCGATCCACACCAAATTTGGTAGATATGTGTAATCCTACATTTATTCGGATGAGTTCGTAAACCAGACATATCGACCTACCGGAAGGGGTAGTTTTGGGGGGTTTTGTACCCCAAAAATGGGTTTTTTTGCATTTTTCATATGTAATTATTAAAAATTTTAAACTTTTATTTTGACCATTGGATTTAGCTCAAAAAAACACACAATTTAGTATGTTGAAGCTTTGCTCTATCTCCATTGGTTACCGAGATATTACAAAGTCTAAATACAGTACATTGTATTTTGGGGCTCCAATGTTAATCTTATGGAGAATAAAAATGTGTTAATATTTCACTTTTTAACCAATATTTTTGGGTGAAACTTGGTATTTAGCTTCATTTGGATGAGATTCAACCATTTAAGGTAAAAAATCTTGGTTTTTGTACTTATCATGGCAGCAAACCTGCATACTCTTTTCCCATGTTAATCATATGGAGAATAAGCAAAC
This sequence comes from Neoaliturus tenellus, assembly GCA_030545055.2. Lineage (NCBI taxonomy): Eukaryota > Metazoa > Arthropoda > Insecta > Hemiptera > Cicadellidae > Neoaliturus > Neoaliturus tenellus. The sequence continues at coordinate 27,082,115 of CM061532.1, read as the reverse complement.
TCTTTTATTTATGGACAGATATTGATGAAATTTACTACATGGCTTTATATGGTCGAAATAAATTTTTTCTATGCTAAAAACCTACTTTTAGTGTCCCCCATAGCAGCATACCTGCATACTCTTTCCCTATATTTATCTTAAGGAGAATAGACATTTATTTCCCTATTAATGAGCACGTGATGAAATTTCGTTTACAAGTTTAGCTGGTCAAAATTAATATTACTAATTTGGAAATTCGCTGAGTACGCAGGTCTGCTGCGACGGGGGGTATTTTTTAATCTTTATGGTACCTCTTCAACTTTTTATTTAATAAAGTTACCAAATTAAATTAAAATCAAGAATTAATCATTTTCATGCTCCTTAAAATATCAGGCACAATAAAAATTAAATGTAAAACTTTACAACCACAGTTTTAAAAATAGGGACAACTTTAGATTTTTTAAAAAAGAATGTTACACAGTAAAATATGACTTTTTACATAGAAGAAAATTACAGCAAGAAAATATTTTAACAAATTAATTTTAAGATCATATTTTTAACTTTTGTCAATAAAAAATATTTACTACCTACCAAATATGTTTGTTGACGTAATTTACAAACAAAATAAGACATGAAAAGTGCAGTTTGTGAAGCCTAATTAACACTAATTAATTACTATTATGGATACATATAAAACCTTTATGAAAAAAGTAAAATTTAGGTGAAAAAACATTTTTTTACTTCACATTTTCATGTTATTTTCATGGGAAAAAACGTTAGTTACGGTACCGGTATCATTTTTCACTTTTACATTTTATTTTTTTCCACAAGAAATAAACGTGATGTTCACATTGTATCACTTACTGGGATACTACCAGAGGACTCGCAATGAACAAATAAAAAATATGTATATAGTTTTAAAAACTTTTACTATTACACTAATGACAACAAGGAACATTTTGTCCACAGTGCAACTGATCTGCCTATATAGACCATGTTTCTCCAGTTGAAGGAATACCAAACAAATTTAGTGTTAAGGATGAAAATATTGATTATACTTTTTATCTTTTCTAGATAATAGTTACTATGCGCAATTTATCTTTTCGAGTCGAAACTTACTAAACAAATCTGTAAACAGTAAGAACGTTCCATAATTTTACTTTTATGAACGTAAGTTTGATATTTTCTAATGTAATAAACACTGTATATAGCAAAATATAATTTTAAAATATTTTTAGTTGAACCTTTTTTGTACCATCTTAATTATTTAACTGCGAACAAAGAATTTGTCTGTACAGTTTTAAATTTACTGGACCAGAGCTCCATACAATGGTCCATAGTACTGGCCCAAAACTGGTTTGGTCTATCCTATACAACTGATGGCCAGAGTACTGACCAGTTCTGGGCTAGAATCGGCCAGTATTGGACCAGAAGTGTCCAATATAATGGGCAGTTTTTTTCTTCAAAAATATAATTTAATGACCATTATTTTAAAATGAGACTATAATAATTTGCAATCAATAACTATATGTATGAAACTCAATTAATAATAAAGTAATAAACCATAGGTTGCAATGGCATAATTTCAATCATCAGTGCAGTAATCGGTAATTATTCAGTCAATGATTTAATAAATTATATAATTTAAGTAAGAATTAATCATCCGTCATCACTTCATATTCAGTGATTTTAATAATGTCTAATGATATTCACTCATGTTTAGTGATATCAATGAAGGCTTTAGTTACATCACTGAACCTCTTAGTGATATCATTAAAAAGTCTAGTGATTTCAATTCATGTTTAGTGATATCAATGAAGGTGTTTAGTTACCTCACTAAAACTCTGAATGATATCACTAAGTCATCTAATGACATCACTAAATACTGAGTGATATCATTAGATATCATTAGAAGTTCAATGATATCACTTGGATTGTCTAGTGATCTTCTAGTAATATTTCCACTAGGGTGATCCTGTAGCTAAAAATTTATCTTTTAGTCCTTCTAATGTTAGAACTTTTTTAGTTAAAACCATCAGTTTATCTCGATGCTTCTTAAATTGGGTTTAGCATTCATAATCCTCTTTTTAATCAATAGATAAATGTTTGATTTCAGTCAAATTATTGTATTCAAAAACCACAATTCTATGTGAAGACCAACCAACTGGCTTAATCATGATTTTAATTTTGTCAAGTATATTTATATATCCTACTTCACAAACTTCACAACATATTCAGTATACTTTTGTTCATCCGAAATGAGTTCATCTAAACCGAAAATCTGAATTTAAAAAAATGGATTTTCGCATTTTGGTCCCTTAATTTGTCAAACTGTTTTCCCCAGTACACTAATCACATTTTCAATCACCAGGCAAATGACCTTTGACCTGTGTGCACAATATGGTTGGAGGGGCAGTGTAAGTATTCACATAGGAATAGAAGGGGGACAGGAGTTAACATCCGCTTCCCAAATGTTAGTTTTCACTGGTTTTATGTACAGTATTTTACCAAGTTCCCCTGTTATAAGTTCACTACTTTAATTAGAAGTTTCAATATTTTTTTTATCAGAAGGTATCTCATACATTATCTCATCAATAATAGTGAAGCCTAATAAGCTAACTAGCATTGCTCGCCACAATGATGTGCCATGCCACACCACAGCTCATCCATTTTATACATATTTCACGTCTCAAGTGATGGCTGGCCAAACACCCAAAGCCACTGGTCATGTGATTCAGGAATTTGTACATTCACAACACGGTCTCTCGCTCTCTTCTTTCTGAACCTTATACCTAGCTGATCGTCTTCAAGGGGCATGTCCTTTTGCAGGTGATTTGTGATAAATACCATCACTTAAATGAAGCAAAAAGGGGCTAGACTAGGTGTTCCTCTTATTAAATTAATCATGTAGGGTGAATTTAAATATAAATAGTTTAGTTCAGGTAGTATGGCAGGTTGGTACAGAACGATTTTTCGTGTAGTTTATGTTAGATACAATAATACCCGTAATTCTATATTACACCTCGGTGTTAATTAATCTTAAAATTTTCATTTATTGATTAATGCCATGCCCATCAAAGCTGGCCAAGGGTAGGAGCTTATTCGGTAGACCGATTTTGGTTCTGGGTATATTAGTGAGTAGCCTAGCGCTGCTCCCAACTTGCAGTGTCAGTTAGTCACAGGGTCACTTCTCATTCTACCGTAAGTATCGATAGTACCAATTTAGATACTTCCAAACCTCCATAGCCTAATTGACCTCACCACTTCCAACAGGTTGTTCACTCACTTACCAGAGTGTTCAGTCCCTTACATTCCACAACCCTTCCAAGCCAATCCATAAGTACCTACGAGTCCAGACAGAGAACAAACATCTCAATGATGAATTCAATGACTGATGGCCAGCTACGCTTCTCCAAATTTGTTGACATCCAGCCATTTGCCACATTAGTTCAAATAAAAGAGTGTACTACTGAAAAACCTATTACATATTGCGTTTAACTTCATAGTTTAATTTTTTGACTTCAGAATAACATGGGTTGGTTGGTTTATGGTTTGAAGCTTACCAGTTATAAATTGATAGTTAAAACTATTTTTTTAACTGATAAAGAAATTAAGCTTCTAAAGTTGTAGGAAAATTACAAATACATTTATTTAGACTGAAAATAAACAAAGTGAACATTATTTACTTAATATACCTGAGCAAAAAATTTGTCACTTTTTTTAATCATCAAGCATGACTTTGCATCTATATCTTTTAATTGAAAAAAATTGTCTAAATAATCTATACCACTACATTTATTTATTTTTCAGGTTCATTCAACAAAAAACCAATAAAAGTGATTGGACAAATACTGAAGAAACTAGTAAATGACGATGTAGATGTTGTAATAGAAAAACCTTCAAAAAAATCTAAAGATAAAAAGAGGGACTTCTTTTGCATCGAGGATTCTTTTTTAACTAAAGATTTAAAATTGTTTGTGGAAGGGATTGGCCAGATTGTGTTTCCCCTCGAGAAAGAATCTATCGAACAAATGATCAAATTGTCTTCTAAAGCTAAATTTGGCAAAGGAAGAGAGACTATACTAGACACAAATGTCCGTGACACACAAACAATCCCAGCAAGTAAACTGAAGATTGATATTCATAGTTCAGCTTTAAATGATTTATTAAAACGGATTTGCTCTGGTTTGAAACTCGGTAAAAACTGCCAGCTCATTCCCCATTTGCACAACCTGCTCATATATGGACCAGGGCAGTTCTTTAAAAAACACACTGACTCTGAGAAGGTAGAGAATATGGTTGCAACTCTCGTTATTGTCTTGCCATATCCACATAATGGAGGGGAGTTAATCATTGAGCATAATCAGAAGAAACATATGTTCTTTGGCTCCAAAAATCCTGATGTTGCAAAGTGTATAGCTTTTTATGCAGACTGTGCCCATGAGATCAAGAAAGTAACCGAAGGTTATAGGGTGGCCATCACCTACAATGTTGTTCTTCAACCTCCAGACATTCCTGATGTTGTCGAAATCAGTGATCCTCTTGACAGAGCTGTTGATGGTTTTTTCAAAAGTGGAGAAAGAAAACTAGTTTTTGGCCTAAACCACAGTTACTCCCAGAAAAATCTTAGATGGAACTTACTAAAAGGGGTGGATCGACCGAGAGTAAACGCATTGCTAGCAGTTGCTAAAAAACAGGGAAGGATTCCATGTCTAGCCCTAACCACCTACCATGAAACTTATGATAAAGAAAACACTCACTATAATCCTTGGGAAAGTCCAGTTTTGGTTCATGATGATGCTGAAATAAAATTCATGATTGATGAGAATAATGTGGAATTTAAATTTTCATCAAAGGATACGACAATTTTCAATAATCATGAATATTGCTGTACCAAAAAAACCAAAGATTTGTTTCAACCATTTGAATCAGAAGATTTTGGACCCACAGGTAATGAGGGACATAGAGAAGAAAGTTGGTATCGAAGGGCTTGTCTTGTGTTGTGGTCAGGCAAATGGGCCTACACGGAAGGGTACATGGAAGGTCTAAGCGAGTTACACCAATTGACAAAACAAGAAGGCATGCAAAACATCTTGCTGGAGAAAATTGCCAAATTAAGGTCAGACTTTTCCCAACCAGAAATGTGGACATTACCAAGGACTGCTGAAATGATACTAGATATTGCAATTTATCTAAAAGATGACGAGATATCAAAATATATTTTGGGTAACCTCAGTGAATATATATTGAATGAGGACCACATCGATCAACTAATCAAATTAGAACAAATATTCAGCAGTCATACTTGGAGTGACACTATCAAGATTTGGAAGGAGAAAGATTCAACAAATCAGTGCTTCATATTCTTCAGTGCGTCAGCTCTGAGTTCTTCATATAGTGGATGGAGGAAATTGGTCAACAATGCCCCTCAATTTATTGACAAATATATTCAACTGAATGGTGATGTATTTAATTCTGTTATAGTAGACACAATATTAGAAGAAAAAGTCAAGGATTTGATTCAATCAGAATCTTTCTGTAGGCCAAGCCAATATGTCTACAATAGAAAAAGAGAGGAAAGTATTGGAAATCAAGCATTACTGATGAAAATATGCTCTGTTCTGCGAAAGACTTCATTGGAGAAATCTCTCATCGATCATGTTATTGGTTCATCATATCCTGCTGTAAGTATAGGGGAATTATACACAAAACTGATGGATTATCTAGATCATGTACAATTGGTACCATACGAACCAATAAAAGCTTTGGCAGTGAAAGACATTAATCAACTTTTATCAGATTTGGAAAGAGAAACTGATTGGTATTTGCCTGTTAAAATTACTTGCAATTGTAAAACATGTTCTCCAGTTTGGAAATTTTTACATTCTACAAAAGCATCATCCCAAGTTTTTGAAGGGCCAAAGAAGATGCATGATCACTTGTTTGAAATTTTCTATTCTGGTTTAGGTATGTATTCACTTCCATGTAAGTGGTCGCATACGAAGGAAGGGAGAAAGCATAAGATAGCTCTAGAAAAATTGCCAAAACTGCTCGAAGATCGCCAGAAGCTAAATTGTGACTTAATGAAGTTTAAAGAAAAAATCGATCCCGTTTTGTTTGTTAACATCAAAGTTGAAAATACAGATGAGGTGGATGAAAATCCTAAAGATTTTTCTAGCATCGAGATTACTGAAGATTTTAAGGATGAGCCCAAAGATTGGCTGGATAACAGTGTGGGTGGATTTTCTTCAACTGAACAAGCCTTTGTAAAGTCTGAATGCACAGAACACCACGAAAACAGCAAAGATGAAGAAGAAGTTCCTGCTAAAAAACTAAAGACGAATAACTGATAATACCTAAGGCATTAAGTTTATTTTGATACATTGTAAGTAAAGTGAAAGTTTGGTGATCCAAAATCCTAGAGGTAGTAGGCCCATTGTAAACATTGATCACCTTGTAACCATTAGGATATAAATGTAATGTTTTCTTAGCCATAGGTAAAGTGTTATCCACCTTAAATAAAATATGTTTCAAGACTTTTTATCATCAGTAATGTAAGTAATTATGGGCTTAACCAAAAGTTTAATGTTTGATTTTATATGCCTTTTAAAGTGAAGAAATAACTTTGAGCGAAAAAGAAAATTCAGTTGTAAAGAATTAATAAATTAAGTTACTTTCCTATTTTGAGTGGAGTTCATTTATTTGTTGCAGAGTTTTAAATTTGATTTTATTACAACAATTTAACAGATAATATGTGTAATTATATTATACTAGCTGTAAACACCGTATGACCTAAATTATTTTGAAGTCATGTGCAGCAGAGCCCTAAAGAATTTCAAAAACTATATTTGAAAAACCTTTCATAGTGAGCACCTATTAGCACAGAGGAACGTTCACGTTAAATTTGCACCCCATAGGATCCATGGTAGCATCTATGAGCAAAGAGGAACGTCTAGGCCAAACTTCAACACCGTAGCCCTAGAGTATTTCGAAGTCATGTGGGAAAGAGCCCTAAAGAACTTCAAAAACTATATTTGCAAAACCTTTTCTTAGTGAGCACCTACAAGCAAAGAGTAACGTTCCCGTTAAATTTAAACCCTGTAGGATCTATGGTAATTTTGAGGTCCTTGAGGACTTTAAAGACTTTATTTGCAAAACCGTTTCTTATAAGAACCTATGAGTAAAGAGGACAGTCCATGTCAAATTTCAATCCCGTAGGCCCTAGAGTAATTTTGAAGTCCTGTGGGGCAGAGCTCTAAAGGGCTTCAAAAGCTATATTTGCTAAATCTTTTCTTATTGAGCACCTATTGGCAAAGAAAAACGTCTATGGAACATTTCTAAAACGAACCGGCGTACATAGTTTTGTAAAAATTCGTTAGTGTCTAAAATCATAAATGTCTTGCTCAATTTTGTGTATTGTACCGGAATCCCGCGGTTCGGTTGTGAGGTTTTTAAAACCGTCTTTTAGTGAGCAAAAAAAAGTTAATATGAACCAGCTTACAAAGTTTAATACAAATCCACTCGGTAGTTCCCATATAAATAAAAAAATGGGTCACCAGTAGGGTCACGAATTTTTCACAACTAATATCAAGCAGTTAGAAGGTGACAAACCTGTTTACAAAGTTTTGTATACATTTGTTCGGTTATTTTGGAGAAATAGAAAACTTGCGGGGTTTTGTGGATCCCGCGGTTGGATCGCAAACTTTTAATAAAAGTTTCTTAGTGACCACCTAAGCAGCAAGACGAATGTGTGTTCAAAGTTTCAAGTAAATCTGTTCAGTAGTTCAGGAGATTTCGTGATGAGTTCGTCAGTCAGTGAATGGTATATTTTGCTTTTATATATAGATGGGGCTTTATCGCAAATTCTCGCGGTTTGACACGAATTTTTCACAACTAATAGTTAGCAAGCAGCCAGAACGTGGCGAACCAGTAAATACATCCATTCGGTATTGTCCATTGGTACATACATTCGATCGTATTGAAAATCATGCAATGTAAAACTAAATTTTAACTTCACTTTATTTTCAAAATCTTAGTTACTTTCTGGGCAGTTCTCATATGAAATTCGTAGATATTGGTACCGGTACACACGGTTCCAATCTATAACCAACATTTTTGAGTTGTATTTGTTACAGGATGATACACAAGACACAGTGTGAAAAAGTAGTTATTTGTACTTACCTTTAGTAATATTGTTTACTGTAATTGGAGTTTGTACTCTGTTGTAATACAATTAATGGGTGATTAGTCAAATACAATCAATATAGATCTTACACCTAAAAATATTGTAAATAAAATGGTTTTCTTTATCTTGGTCTATGCAGAATTAAAATTATATAAACTAGAGATCGCCTCCTGATTGAAACCCGACCAGAATTTCAGTTGATCTAGACCCTAGAAGTTTACAAAGATCCTATACTCTAATACGATTAAGGTACATTTGTATGTACGTATGTTTGCACATGGATCTCAAAAATGGCTCAAATGATTTTCTTCAAACTTTGCAAAAAACTTAGGTCTTTGATAAAAATAATATAAACTAGTGGAGTGTAGGGGCAAAGGCCCCTAAAAATCAAAATGGTGATGTCTCCAAAAATAAGTTTCAATTTATCACCTTCTTGTAGTATTACTGTATTTTTCTCAAGCTGTAGTGTGAATTTACATGTTTGTGTTTTCTAATAAAATATTTACTAATCTTGATGAAACTTTTTGACGGCATCAAAACAGTCATTTACCAATAATTCCCCCTGTATTAAAATAGAGTAGGCTATTTTGTGGAAAAAAGAAAACCTATTGCGCTATTATACTATCGAATGCTGTACAAATAGTTTTAACCTTACACATGTTCATGATGAGTTTGTAACACAAATAAATAAAATAGTTCAATACAACATAAGCCCATTAATAGTGAACACTCCTTCACCCTGTGCCCCCATTCTCTCACACCGTGACCCCATGCCTCCCCGTGCTCCCATTCACCTCTCCAAACCCGTGTTTCCTGTACCCACTATGCTCCCAGGGCCCGATTACCCCATGCCCCCGTCCCCTCTTGCCCCCTCATGCCCCTGTATTCTCCCGTACCCACTTGCCCGCAGTTCTTCCCCGTGGCCCCTGTGCCCTCTATATTCCTCATTTCTCCCCAATGCCCCCCCCCATGCCCAACCAACTTCCGTGCCACCAACGTCTCTAGTAGGCCCTACCCCTTGTTCCCATGCCCATGCCACCATACTCCCGTGATCTATGACCACCATTGCTCCCCGTGCACCCTATATCCCCATGCCCACTTACCCCAGCGCCCCGACAACCGCCGTGCCTCCATGCCCCCGCACCCACGGTACTCCCGTGTCCACATTCCCACAGTTTTTCCCCTTGGTCCCCATGCCCTCTATGTCCCCCAAACCTCCCCCGTTCCCCCATGTCCATTTGTGCCCCGTGTCTCGTGCCACCGACGCTCCTAGTGCCCACTGTACCTTCTCACCCCCACTCCTCCACATGCCCCCAGGCATCCTATGTTTCCATACCCCCATGCCCGACGTTGCTCTCCGTAGCAACCGTGTCCCCATGCCCATCTGCTCCTTTTGCCACCGACGCCCCTAGTGCTCTTTGTGTCCCCGTAACACCGCCGCCACATTCCACAGTGAATCCCCATGCCTCCCCAGTGTGCCCTGCCCCCTGTGCCCCCGCACCCCCGCACCCTTCATGCTTTCGTGCTCTCATGCTCACCGTTCCTCCCTGTGCTATGTTGCTCATGCCTCCACAATGCGTCTTATGGAACTCCCCTTTCTCCAGTGCCACCGGCACCCCTCGTGCCCTTCATGCCCCCATATCCCCAAACCCACTGTACTCCCCATGGTCCCTTGCTGCCATTCCCGCCAACCCTTCCTGTACCTCCGTGCCCTCCTGTGCCCCCGCCGTTTCCCCTATTTTTCCAACATGCCTCCTTACCCTCCGTGCCACCGACGTCCCCCTGACTTTGACTGTAGTCTATTTTGTCTGTTCGTCAATGAAGTAGAACACTGATTGATACATTGTTAGTATTAGCACACTATACACACTATAATTTACGTTAAAACCTCCCCGTCTTTATGGATTAAAGGGCTTTTATTGTTTCCCTGCCACCTACGTAAAAAAAAAAAAAAAAAAAAAAAAAAAAAAACAGAGTGGATAAAACCAAAACAAATATTACTCATACGGTGGTTATCCAATGTTAGTTGTTTACATATAACAATACAGTCGAAAATAAACAAACACTCAATAAAACTATTCAACTCTATCTTAGATAGCCAATATATAAAGCAGTAACGTAATACCTAAATAACATTTACTGAGTAAAGACAATTCACCATTTTATCAACCTTGCCACATCTAAACCACTGTTAAATTTTTTAGTTATTTTTTATGGTGAATACATTAAATTCTACTCATGTTTCCTTAATGACATATGGGGTCACGAAGGTGAAATTCCCTGAGGATCCGTAATCCGTTCATGACTATTATTGTTCTCCTTTTTTATAGTGCATTGCCAATGTAAAAAAGTTATAACTATATGCGGTTATCTTAACTCAAAATAACTGTTCAATAACCAGCTGAGTTTATTATAAAGCACTGGAACATCTGATTAATCAAACGTGCAGATATAAAAATGTTCTTCCCATTAGATTAACATTGGAACTTCAAGGTCCATTGGGGCGAAGCCCAGGTAACTTTTGGAAATTCTGGTATTTTTCCTTGCGTCCTTGGACCTCAAGCTTTCAAATGAGCCATCGTACGTTACCCTATCTTACTTCTAACTCGAGATATTTCGTGGGGACCGATTCGCTTACGGGATTATATATATAGATACAGGTCTTTTTGTCAAAAACAATCTTTTTCTCTGTATTATTTAATTGAAACTAGTTGTTGCCCGTCGATACTCGACGGATACAGCTCCATTAGTGGTAAATTAAACGCAATAATAGTGCAACCATGTAAGGTAGTCTCTAAAATGTACTTCTTGGAACTGCCATTTCCTTGCAATATTTTAAGAAAAAATACCAAATTCTAAAACGCAAATACCAAGAACAATAATATATTTTACAGAAAATACTACGATTTTAGTTAAAGCGTCGGAAAAATAGGCCTATTCCTTAAAACAATAATGTTGCAGCCTTGTACTTATAGGCCCTACTCTTTAGTATTTTATAAACATATCAATTTGATTGTTTAGCAAATTGAACTTGCTTCAGCAACTAGAAGAAACTCAAGGCCAGTTAGATAGGGAAAAACAATGTAAAATAGAATCACTGAACATCTTTGAGGAAAATGATAAAAAACTCTGCCAAGTGATTAATGAACACATTGACGAGATCAAAGCTCTAGAAAAAGAGGTAAAGCTCTTAAAAAGTAAAGTAAGAAACCAAGAACAAAAAAACGGACCTCACAACGGCTCTGTTGAAGCCTCAACACAAACCATAGAGCCCACTGTTAATCAGCAACACCCACCAATCTTAAACTCGCTATCACTCTTAAGTGAAATTGCACAACTGAAAACTACTCAGGAACAAATGGAAGCAGAAATCAAATCACTAACAACACAGTTTCACATCATAATCAACAATAAACAGCTAATTGACCAAAATGACTGCTATATAACTGAAGATTTGACCAACTCAGATGAAGTCCTGACTGCAGGAAACAGACAAACCTGCACTAAAAAACTGAAATCAGCTATGACCAATACTTCAACCATCTCAAAGGAAATGCTGACTACAGGAAGCAAACAAACCTGGATTGAAAAACTGGAAACCCCTCTGACACATAACAAGACGAATCAAAGAAAACCAGAAACGGCAGGAAACAGACAAACCTGTACAAAAAAACTGCAAACACCCTCGACTAATAACAAGACAAATCAAAGAAAAACAGCAACGGCAGGAAACAGACAAACCTGTACAAAAAAACTGAGAACTCCTCTGACAAATGAAAAGACGGATCGAAGAAAATTAGTGACGGCAGGAAGCAGCCAAACCTGCGGTAAAAAACTGAAAAATGTCTGGACAGAAATCAGTGTAGACTCTACTTCTACTAAACCTCACCAAAAAACCTTATACAGTGTCTCCTTACAAGTCGCCAAAGCTCAAGGAAAAACAAAGACACCAGTTACCCTTCCTCCAGCTACAAGGAACACAAAATACATAGGGAAAATGATACTCAACAGCGGACCTCCCATAAATGCAAAACGGAAAGCCAGTGACGAAAGTTACAATGACTTCTTCCTAAAACACATAGATTTTTACAAAGGGTTTATGAATGGCTACCCTACACTTAGAGACGACTCAATAGTGCCTGTTGATATCCAGGCTTCACTCCAAGCTCTGAACTCGCCCTGTTCACCTGACGACAATGTGAGTCATCAGTCTCTAGTGAAGTTTGATGTACACCGACCAAGAACTCCGGGTACTTTTTTAGACAATGCCAAAGTGGAAAAACTAAAATCCTAACCAAACAAAAACAGGGAAAAACAATACCTCAAAGGATAAAAAAACTGCCAAATAAACTTTCCTTCTTACATCAAAATGTAGAGGGAATAAGTAAAAAAGTAAACCGGCTAAATCACCTTTTAGAAGAAACAAACCCAGACATAGTCATAATTAGCGAGCACGGGCTTAAAAAAGATCAAATGGAAAACACCAGATTGCCTAACTACTGCCTAAAAACACATTTCAGCCGCGAAGATCATAGAAAGGGAGGTGTCGCTATTTTTGTCAAAGATGAACTAGCAACAGCTGCTCAACCCTTAATCATAGAATACAACAAAGAGCTAACATGTGAGATGGGCATGATCAAAGTATCATTAGGTAAAAGACAGCTATACATTTTAGGCGTCTACAGAACCCCAGCAGGACAACTGGAAGAAGCTTTAACGTTACTCTCAGCAACAATTGAAGAAACGAGGGCTGAGAATCACCCGATTCTGGTTATGGGAGACATAAATGTTGACAGTCTGAAAAATAACAGGGAGAATGATATGCTAAATGACACCTTAAGCAGCCACAACATCACTAGACTACCACTTCCTCCAACACGAGTCACCCCTACATCTAAGACATCAATAGATTTCATCTGTACAAATATGGACACGGATGAAATAACTACTAATGTGATCCATGCTGGAGTTTCTGACCACACAGCTCAAGTCTGTGAAATAAAGTACACAACAGATCCACCAAAACAACAAAGTTCGATGCGCAGAATATTAAACCAAAGAAACCTTAACCTACTAAAGGCTCAGTTGGAAAATGAAGACTGGCAAAATGTACACAACACAGACTTAGCAGAAACAGCCTACAATAATTTTCTGTCAACAGTTGTCATCAATCTGAACTCAACTTGCCCTAGGAAAAATGTCCGCCCTAGGAGGAGGAAGGCGATGGTCTATGCTGACGGAGAAACAAATCAACTGAAACAAGTCTATCTACAATGTCTCCGAAAATATGAACTCACTGGAGCGCCAGCAGATAAAAATGATATGAGCAAGGCAAAGAAAGATTATCACATGAGGCTAAAATCAATAAAACGCCAAGCATCAGCAGATCACATAGCAAATGCTGAAAATAAATCCAAGGCCTTATGGCAAGTCATAAACAATGAGAGGAAGAATAATCAACAAAAAACAACACAACCGCAAATTGCCATAGGACGTGAGATCGTCACCAACCCCCACACAATTGCTAATCACTTCAACCAGTTTTTTACCAGTATTGCAGAAATTACCCTAAAAAACCAGCCAAAAGTCACAAAACAACCTGTACCTCAACAAACCTCAGATAACGATTTAACACAGCTACCTTTCACTAATGAACGAGAAATTGAAGAGATCATCGACAATCTCAAACCCAAAACCTCGTCAGGATTAGATGAAATTTCAGCAAAGATACTGAAACACTGCAAAAAAGCTTTAATCCCATCTCTAGTCAAAATAACAAACTTATCCCTTAATCAAGGCCACTTTCCAGCCGCACTTAAACAAAGTAAAGTATACCCCAAGCTAAAAAGTGGAAATCAGACTGAAGTAAAAAACTACAGACCAATATCATTAATCTCAACCTTTTCCAAAGTAATCGAGAAAGTAGTTTTAAAAAGATTAATGGACCACTGCGAATATAACAACCTGTTAACAGAAAGCCAACACGGGTTCATCAAGGGAAAATCCACAACATCTGCCATAATCAAACTTGCGGAATTCATCATCAATAGCTTGGAAGAAAAACATCTGGTTACTGGTATTATGCTGGACTTCAGCAAAGCTTTTGATTGTTTGGGACACAAACTGATCCTCAACAAACTTGAACAACTTGGTGTGAAAGGACAAGCCCACGCGTGGTTCAGGAGTTATTTAGAAGGAAGAAGCCAGGTTGTTGAGATTCAAGACACACACAAAAATATACGCCAAGAAGTAAGATCCAACCCTTTACTCATAAATAGGGGTGTGCCTCAGGGATCGGTATTGGGACCAGTCCTATTCATTCTCCTGACAAATGACATGCCACAATATCTAGGAATGCACTGTACTCCCCTAATGTATGCCGATGATACGACACTTTTAGTCGCCGAGTCATCACCAAACAACTTGGCCATCAACTCTTACATTGCACTAAATAAGGCGTATCAATACTGTCATGAAAATGACTTAGTTGTAAACGCTGAAAAAACCAAACAACTAGCTTTTGGGAGAAGACAGGAAGAAGTCCCAGAGCTGCCAGAAGTGACAATGGAAAGCCAGACAAAATTTCTAGGAATGACTATCGACAATGCCCTATCCTGGAACAATCACATTGATACACTCTCCAAAAAACTGAACTCCTGCTTATATGTTTTGAAAAGAGTAAACTTTGTGAGTGACGAAGCTACAACAAAAACTGCCTACCACGCATTGTTCGAGTCCCACTTGCGATACGGCCTTGCAGTTTGGGGAGGCACAACAGCAGGGAACCTTAATAAAATTCTGCTTCTTCAGAAAAGAGCAATCAGAATTATGGTCGGCCTTGGCCCAAGGGAGAGCTGCAGAAATGCCTTCAGAACTGCAAATGTGTTAACAGTCATTGGCCTATACATAAAAGAAGTCATACTATATGCCACAATCGAACAGCTGCAACGAGGCCATGATATACACACATACAACACCCGTCATGCATCAAACTTTCACCTCCCTCTACATCACACTGCATCATACGAGAGGAAACCATCATACATGGGGAGAAAACTCTTCAACCTCCTACCAGAAGATCTAAAGATGCTGAACATGAAGAAATTGAAGACAGCCCTGACCAACTGGCTCATCGACCGACCATTTTACTCCATCGATGAATTCCTGGACTGGAGGAAGAATGAAGAACCTGGACTGGCCTAATGAAGAAAAAAAAAACTATGTAAAATTGACGCCATTGCATTTCTCTATGTTATGTTAATAAAGAATTTGTCTATTGTCTATTGTCTATTGTCTATTGTTTAGTTAGGAGCAAAACTAATTAGCCTAAGGAAACCGTTCTATTAGGTTCAACAACATCAGAAATAAGTAGACCAATATCGACTTGTGGGCCTATTGAATAAATTGTTTTAACAGTTTTTTTTTCAAGAATTACTTATGGTTGGCTTTAACAAATATTGGTATTAGGGTATTATAGAACGTAGAGAAACCATTTATAACAACTTTCACATCGCAATATTAGTGCAGTAGTGTGTAAGTTTCAATAACTAAGCCCAAATTTAAAGAATACAAATTTATTTCACAGAAAAACTAACTGATTAAGTGGTATTTATTAAATTTTTTAGCTTAATAAATAAGTTTTTTTGAGAATTTGAAAAGGCCCATAAATATTTTAATGCATCTATTTTTCTTAAAATAAATATCGGTACCATCAGTAAAACATTTATTATAATGACACCGTCATTAGACACATTACAAAAAGTAAAATGAGGAGATCGATCTGGAACCCGGGCCGCCTGGTTTATAGCTAGTTACGCTACCGACTATGCCACACACACTGTAGATTAGATTGTAATGTAAATCATACCCACAAATTTATTGCACAACGAATTTCCGACCGTTTTTTTTTTTTTTTTTTTTTGTACAAATGTAAACAATTTATTTAAACTGAACCTTTACAATTTAGTCTTAATTTCATAGCAATCAGCTATTTTACATAACTAAGCAACTTTCTTTCCATTTAAAGGATAATTCATTGTAGTAAATTGTAAATGTTTTTTGGTACAGTACTTGGCCATAATAAACCAAATCCTTCTTGAGCTTTTGCTCATCCGCTCTGTATTTTACACTAAATACCTCGTGTGTTTACAATCAGCTGATTGAAATCGTGTAAAATAAATAAATTGTAAAGGTTTGAAAATGTCGATATTTTTAATTTAAGAAAGTAAGCTAACGTTAATTACGTAATTAAGCAACTTTCTTTCCATAAATCATAATAATTGTAAACCTTTTTAGCTACTAGCCATAATAAACCAAATCCTTCATGAGCTTTTGTTCATTCTCTGTATTTAGACAAAATACCTCGTGTGTTTACAATCAGCTGATTGAAATTGTGTGAAATAAATAAAAAAGGTTTGAAAATGTCGATATTCTTAATTTAAGGAAGTAAGATAACGTTAAAGTAAATAAAATCTGCTAATATACAAAGGTTTGCGTTTTATTTGGTACAAACTGTGTGTAAATTGGTCCAGTGGAAGTCTCAGACGAACTGTCCAATGGATTGAAAATGTTGGCTTTTATCCCCATGTTAAATCTCCATAAGAAAAGTTTATTTTTCATTTTTGACCGATTTAACGTAAATATTTTTGAAATACAAATAAAACCTGCTAATATAGAACCAACAACGTTTATTTTGGTATAACCCGCATGTGCATGTAAATCGGTCCAGTGTAGAAGTCTCAGACGAACTATCCAATAAAGGATTGGAAATGATGGCTTTTATCCCCATGTTAAATCTCCATAAGAAAAGTTTATTTTTCATTTTTGACCGATTTAACGTAAATATTTTTGAAATACAAATAAAACCTGCTAATATAGAGCGAAAAACGTTTATTTTGGTATAATCCGCATGTAAATCGGTCCAGTAGAAGTCACAGACGAACTGTCCAAAGGTTTTTTACCTTTGTGTTTTATAGATAGATTTTAACATTGGTCTTATGAAGTCAAAAATAAAAGCAAAGAAATAATGAAAACAGCTGACTAAACTGTCAAACTGCAGACCACATGTTCCTGTATAAACATGTGCCTGCATGGCAGCCAGTTACTTATTATATTAAATGGTACTACTATATAATAAAAAAATGTATCATTTTTAAATTGTACTAAATACTGCTGATTATGAATGTTCGTATGAATAAAAGTCATGTAAAACTATAAAACAATCAATATGTAGAATTGCATTTGAATTTAAAAATAAAAGCATTAGTAAGAATTATTGAAACATAGCTGTTAACTAAATATTAGAATCCACGTATTACAAATTCAACATGTGTTTCAACAAATATACATCCGAGTGCAGCACCTGTAGGCCTACATTGAAACAGTCTGAAAGGCGAGTGAGCAAGTAAACGAGCTCGTCTTGAACAAGAAATAAGCCTTTTTGCACTGGACATTTTGTAGCGGACTGTCTGTAACTGATATTACTGATAAGAATATTACTCTTTGAGTTTACCGAGCAAATGCTCAACTCCCAGGTACTATTTTATAGTGGAAACATCTGTTCTTCCTAATTTTCTAACAATTGCTATTACAACAGCTGTCTAACGATTCAATCAATTATAATTGCTCCGTAAGACTGAATCTTTTAAAGCCCATGGGGCGTAGCCCTGGGGGCTGATGTGAATTACAATGGGATTCTGCTCATCTACAGGACGCTTAAGTTTCTAACAGTATGCACGGATTTCTCCTAAGATGCACTCAAGCAAGACAAAACTGGAGGTAAAGAAACATGTTTGCCTATTTACATATTTATAAAAGAGGATGTTTGTATATATATTTGTAATTGATGGACACGGAAATCACTGTACTGTTTACTATGAAATTTTGTGTGTGTGTGTATATATATATGTATATATATATATATATATATATATACACACAAACACACACCAAGTTTCATGGTAAACAATCCAGTGATATCCGAGTCATTGAATACTTTTAAACTTTTTAAATACTTTATATTTAAATTATTTAAGGAAAATCTTCTTTATTTAGGGAAGATTGGTAATAAGCAACTAGGGGATATCATAGACTTGGTGCGAGTGAGCGTAGCGAACGAGCTAATCATGACGAGTGACTGCAATTTAAGTTTTGCCCGTTTAAATGATTTTTAAATCTGGTGTGGTAATGGTGGTTTGACCAAGGGTATGGTAATCGGTCAACATCGACGTCAACTACTTGATACATTCAGATTATAATATTAAGTGATTGTCTAATACTTGCAATCTTAATTATTGTAAATGAAAAATTGATGTGAATTTACTATAGTTGTTAAACAAAAGACAAGTCTACCAACGGTCCTGGCAAGTAGTACTATAAGAGATATATATGTTGGTTAAATCTATCTATTAGTTTTTAACATGTCACAACATTCAGAAATATGTTCAGATTCATTTTAGTAACGGAACGACGTAAGGAAAACTGTTAGACAACTAAAAACACGCAAGGGCCAACCAAGCTCGCCGCATCCTCGTCCTTGCCTCGGTCAATGTGTACTGCTCCATTTGAACGCGTGTTTCACAAACCGACCTCTTCCTCACTTCGCCCTCGCCTCGTTCAATGCTCGCACCAATGTGTATCGGGCCTTTGGCTGTTATTTTCTAAATATTGTGTGAGTTGAATAGTTACTATTTATTCTAGTATTTTTGGGAAAGAAGTTAACAATGCCATCGGTTGATAATGTGATGGGTTATTAAAATCACCCTTTTTGAATACATGCAGGTTTAACTTCTGCAAATTTACGTTTTTTCCAGGGAAACCCTGCTCCAAAGACTGCACGACTAGTCTGCTAAAGAGGATCATGATAAAATTCAAATCTTTTCAATTAAAAAGGGAGGATGATCAAGGATATAAGAGTATCTAGGATTTAGGATATAGGAGTATCAATGTATGATCCATTCATTGTTTTTACACGTGCAAATAATAATGAAAAATGTACACAATAAGAATCAATACTTTATTGTGCAAATCTTATAATACTAATAAGGGTTATAACAAAGATTAAAACTCAATATCCTAAAACAAAATATAAGAATGTAAAAATGCTATTTATACAAAAATGCATGTTTCAAATCTGAATTCCATGTTAGAGTGAATTTAAAAAAAAAAATAATTTAACAGAGGGAAGAAACATGTGATTTTGTAAGGTTCATGAAGTTTGATTATGTTGCCACTTTAACAAGTTGTTGTTCTGCATTGCTTAGTTACTCAAGAGCAATTTAGATTTTACATGAATAATTAAGAGAAACAAGTTTGCTCCGAGCATAATAGAATTATTTAAACAGAACATGAGCCAACACAAATTCGTAAGCACCGTAGAGGTGTGAAGCAATGCGTCCAATTGCAGTTTCCACAGCAATCGTCAGTGCTACCAACACGTTTTGAATTGGTCATCAGCACCAGTTTTATACATACACTGCTGCAAGATTGGCAACACTGGATTGCCAACCATCAACCTTTCTACCAGTCCTTACAAGCTTATTTATTTTATTTATTTATTTATTATTTTATTTATTTTTATTTATTGACAACAACATACATAAGTACGTAACATACAAAAGTGCTATCATTCACTACATCCCTTGCATGAACACATTTTAGAAGTTTTATATCAAGCATTCAAATTTTCATGTTTTCGTTGTGAAAAAACGGGGAATATTCTAAAAGTCGACAATTTTTATAGATACCAATACAATAATACAGTACACTCTCGTTCATCGGACTCGGCGACATCGGAACTCCCCTTCATCAGAACTGAAAATCTAGATATAATTAATTTTATTTCTTACGAAATAAATAATTTTTCCGTTTTAGCGCCTTCAATTTCCATTCGTTCTATCCGCACAACAGTGAAGTATCGCATTTTGTGTCTAATGTCATCCGGCGTTTTTACGAGGCCGTGGAGAATTCGCACAAAAATAGAAAGAGGAAGGGGGCAGGAAGTGAACATCCGGTTTTCGACCGCTTCTCAAACTGTCATTCAGTCTGTCTCGCGTCGCGACTGCACCTGTGTTACGTGGAAGTCAGTTGACTGCTGGAATATGAGTGGAATATAAATATGGAATATGAGAATAGCGATTTTGGATCTTTATTTTCTGCGTTGTTTTTATTCCTATAGGTTCATGTTCAAAGTTTGAGTGCCTTATTTTCATAAGATCTCTAGTGTTTCCTTAAAAACAAGAATGAATACAATCACGATAGGTCACCGTACGGGCGGAAATGATGACTCACGACGGCCTCCGCTTCATCGGAATTTTTCGACATCCGAACCGGCCGTCCGCCACATTAGTTCCGATGAACGAGAGTGTACTGTATCCATAATTTATAAGAAGTGATATTTAGCACCTGTGACAAACCTTTTTAACATAGATCTCCTATTTTAAGTTGGAAATAAATTTTGTTAGAATTCAAATTTGAAACCTTATTCATTAATAATAATTTAAGATACATCAGCATTCTTAGGCGATCTTCAGACCTTGCATGCCTCCTTCCACTGACTGAAACAGGAGAAATTTAATTGTATAAAAATATATTGTTAAAAGATTGGATTACAAGATTACAGTATAACAAAATAAACAATATGGCAGTTAAAAAAACTATTATGACTATTGGAATTTTTTCACTGACAAATTGTATAAGGGAATTCATTAATGATCCTCACTAGGCATTTAGCCCCAATCAAAAAAATAACCTTACATTGTAGAATGAGCGAAACAAATTTAAATTTCCTATCGAGATTACCAGACTACAAGATTTTAAATCTTACAATGGATAATAATGGGTGTCATTATTTGTTGACCTAATGGACATTAAAATAATTTAGGAATAAGGCTTTGAACTTATGCCAAAAAAAGATGTCACCATTTTTTTTTTCTTAGCCCCATATTTTTTCTAGACTATTGATCTGTGTGTGGATTGTATTAGACAAAGTAGGGGGGTGAGCCGCTACACTACAAGGTTAAAGGTACTGATAAGTCACTGGCAGAATGCGGATTCAAATTCACGACATCCCTGCCATGGTCCAAAGTCCGGCGGGCTAATTACTGTCAATGACTCACTATTTGATTTTAAGAGTTAAAACTTCTAGAAATTCCATATGAATTTGTTTTAAAGAGCTCAAATAAAGAACAACCTGGCCTTTGGAAACCAAACATTTTAAAGCTTGAGTTGATTAACTTAAAATTGAATCACAAATTGCTAAGTCCATGGGCATGAATATTATTCATCATTCCATAATTTCCAATCAAATATGGATCCCACTGATTTCCCGTTGGTTACCTGTCTTTGCATGTTTACTCCATGCACCACTTTCTCCATAACAGTTGTTTATTTTAAATCAAAACTTAGATACACATTTTTTGGTTATGGTATTGGAGTAAACAGTATTGAATTAACAGATTAGTAGGAAAAAGTCGTACGGTAATACAGTTAAACCTAGCTGCAACGACTACCTCGATAACATTTGCTAGGTTGCCATTAATTCCCCTTAACACTCTATAGGATGAATACTTTCCATACAAATACCTCAATAGAAAGTTAACACTATCAACTTCTATTAGAAAATGTCTGAGCCTCTATCGTTAAAATTCAACCTCGGTGACGTGATTCTTTCAATAAATGAATTTGATGACACGAATCTAACCTCAATAGTTTTGTGTTATTGGGCCTTTAAAATACAAATACATTTTTTTATGCATAGTTTCCATGGTTTGGACGGAAGTAAGCATTGTGAAGTAACCATTGAACATCTTGAAGTAAACATTGTGTTTATGTTTAGGTCTAGGAAACCCCTTTTCTACAGGCCTACTTTCTTCCCGAGACATTTTCTTTGCAGTTGCGTGCCTGCTGTCAAAACCAATGTTATTGATCTAACATGTCACGTTAGATCAAGTTTCTATGTTACCCGCATCAATTATTGTATTTGCGAATCAGAGTAATGGTATTGAACAGGAATCACAAAAAATAGGCCTCAAAAACATAAATTTATACTGTTAATGCAATGTATACAGATCCAAATAAGTAGAGTATCCCATTTTAACAAATTTTAGTTTTGCCCTTGAAAATTAGAAAAAAAAACAACTGCTGCTAGGATTACTTCTCCTCACTTTCCCGGAAAACGCTCTTTCTTCCTCTTAAATGTCAAAATGAGCATATTTGTTAAAAAATTCTAAACAATAACAAACATATGTAAAATTATTGTAGTCATCTGTTTATATTCAATCAATCAGCATAATCCTTACCATCTTGGTGGCGCTATCTTTGTGTCGGGGACTGCGTTCTCACTTCCCCATAAGGATGTCCTTATTCGGTTCTTTATACATTGGTTAATGGTTGAATGGGGTGAAGTAACAGTGAAAGAAAACCCTACAAAAATTAAAAGTGACCTAGTCCCATTGCACATACTACATTACCATAATTTTCTATTTGATAATTCTCACAAGTTAGGTTTAATTTTCATTGCACTTGCCGTAGAGGAAGTTGCAGCTGCAATCATATTAATTACCTGAAGATCCCAAACGACCAGCTGTCCATCATTTCCACTGGTCGATACTTTAGAAGCGTTCCCCTTTATGCCTTGGTAGATGCACACGCAAGTGATGGCGTTTTGGTGAATCGTGTCTAACACTGTGTCCACATTTTCCGATCTCGCATTTCTATCAAAGCTCTGGAACTTTTTCATTGCACTGAAAAACAGTATATCTTTTGAGCAACCTCAAGAGCAGAACAACTTTAATTCTTCTAAATGAAAATAAGAGTGCTGACGGTTGAATGAAAATAGAAGGTATAGTAAAACGTTTTGAATTAACACTATACAGACTTTGGGTGGATGAATTAATGGTGTACGTATAAAAAATTCAAAAATCATGGATAAAAATAACATATAACAATAGTTAACAGGGTGTGATCTGAAACACAATTAAACTTACCATTTAATTTAAAAAACATCAGCTTATTATAAAGGTTCCAAATTTTGTTTAACTCGTATTAAAGATGTATTCAAGAGAATAAAAATACTAATATATAATAATATGGTTTTTAATTACCTTTTTCCGTCTTCAGTTCAAATTTTGGGTTGGTAGGACTACGACCCGGGTTTCGGCACTCGTTGTGCCATTTTCAAGTAGATGAAAGCTGCAGTCAAATTGATCAGTCGAGTAGATGTCGTCATTCAGGAGTTAAAATTACATGAACACGGACACACACACATTTAACACGACACAAAAATAAATTAACGTAAAAAAGTAGGCCTACAAATTATTATCAATAATTATACAAGTAATTATTATTGCAGTCCTACTTTTTTATGTTAATTTATTTTTGTGTCGTGTTAAATGTGTGTGTGTCCGTGTTCATGTGATTTTAACTCCTGAATGACGACATCTACTCGACTGATCAATGTGACTGCAGCTTCCATCTACTTGAAAATGGTACGAGTGCCAAAACCCGGTTGTAGTCCTACAAACTAAAAATTTGAACTGGGGATGGAAAAAGGTAATTTAAAACCATATATAGTTCCATCAGTTCAGGGGCAACCATCATGAGTAAATTAATATAATGTTTGCATCATACTATATTTACAGATACTATATTTTTTGTGCACATTCAAAGCATAGATTTTCTTTTCCGAAACTGCACAATAAATTTACTGTGACTTTAGTCACTTTGCCAGCTGTTTTTAAACACAACAAATAAACAAATTATTGGAACAAAGACACATTACATGCATATTTTTGGTGAAGGATAGTTTTAGAAAAGTAAGAAAATTAACATTGGTTTTCCTGAACCTAATATAAAAATACCCCTGTCGCAGCAGACCAGCGTACTCAGTGAATTTCCGAATTAGTAATATTAATTTTGACCAGATAAACC
The DNA here is from genome assembly GCA_030545055.2 of Neoaliturus tenellus. NCBI lineage: Eukaryota > Metazoa > Arthropoda > Insecta > Hemiptera > Cicadellidae > Neoaliturus > Neoaliturus tenellus. The sequence continues at coordinate 27,058,024 of CM061532.1, read as the reverse complement.
TGTTAACAAAATTTCATCATGTGCTCATAAATAAGGAAATTAATGTCCATTCTCCTTATGATGAAAATATTGAAAGAGTATGCAGGTATGCTGTCATGGGGAACACTAAAGTAGTATTTTTAGCATAAAAAAAATTATCTCTGCCATATGAAGCCGTATACTTTTATCAATATCTTTCCATAAATAAAGGAGTTTGCCTATTCTCCAAATGATTAACACATTCGCTGCTGTCAAAAATGTCGATACTACCTAAGAAGCTAAAAATAGTTGTTGCATGGAATCTTTCCTTTAGTAATTGAAAGACCATAAAATGGCTTAGAAACCATATTTGGACGACAGCATCCTGGTTCCTGGAGCTCCGAAAGTCATGGGTCACCGGTGAGGCAGCAGCATTGCGCGACGAAAGTCACCTGCAAGGACGCAGGCGGACGCAGTTCACCGATATAAACGATAATATATACAGCAGGAAACACGATTCACAACAAAAAAGTTGTGCGTCACGGGAGACGCACGCAGCACCCCGGGCAAACGAACGAAACACACTGCACGGCAGACTGGTATCCAAGACGCAATGCTAGCGCGTCTCGACCGTCCTCGACGAGTGGCTGAACCACGCTGGCTCCGTAAATGAAACATAGCGCGCTGCGTCCCCGGTGACGCACACGCCTCTCGCTACGGCGCGCTGTGCGTCACCGGTGACCCACCCGTAGCGTATGTGTTAACATGGACAAAGAGTATACAGGTTTGCTGCCATGATAAATACAAAAACCAAGATTTTTACCATAAATGGATGGATCTCAACCAAATGAAGTTAAATACCAAGTTTCATTCAAAAATATTGGTTAGTAGGTAAAATATTAACACACCCTTATTCTCCTAGAAAAAATTCCTTAGAATTATTCCTTTACATTCCTTAGAAATTTATGCTAGAATATATTTTATAAAACACACACAACAAAAGCACTTTGTTCTCACTGATATTGGCAGACTTACACTTAATGTGGTGTAAAAAACATTGTTGGTGAAATTTTTTACCTGAGTCCAGTTGATTCCTTTTTAGTGGAAGTATCCAGTTTCCCGCCAAACTGTACGTGTCCCGACTCATCCACAACATACAACATTGGACAGCACCCATGGCCCTGGAATGGCAATGTAGAGTAATAACAGCACTGTTAATAAAAAATGTACTTAATTACTATCATCCATTGAATAAAAAAAATAAAGAAACTCACTCCCCATGTTAAAAATTGAAAAACAATTTTGATTTGCTGTGAGCGCTGCAAACTAAAACGGGCACTCAAAAAAGAGATAGTGCCAGCGGGACGTAAACATAGTGCGAGGAAGAGGAACATACTATCATTTTTTCAGTATTGCATCATTAAAAACACCCCATTAAAAACAAATATTTACCTAGCCTATTTGGTATCATCTCAAGGCTTCTTTTAAGGAGTATCGTTATTTAAAGTCATTAAAGCCGTTAAATTTTAGGTTTTAGCCCTTTAGGCTTTCAAAATTCTAACGTTATTATTATGGAGTTAATTTATTCAATCATATTTTTGTAAAAGTTAACTAAACCTTACAATTGATTGCTATGATTTGTGAGTGTGTGTGTGTGTACAAGAGGAAGAGAATCTTAGTAGGTGACATGTTGCAACAAAGTCAAAAAGTAACCTAAATAATAGATAACTGAATAATTTATCTATTACTATGTTGGAGAAATTTTTTTATACCAAATCGTTTATAAGGAGTGACCATTTTTACATTTTTTAAATTATTGTTTATACACTTAAAACACACACTAACATTTCAACAATAATTGCAAACAATTCGGACTCTCAACCAAAATTATTTCCCAAATTTCAAGTAGTGTTTAAAAGATTCAATCAAAATTGTGAGACACCATCTATATTCAAATGTTTAGTGTTTAGGATACATTAAGTTCTAAAATATCTAAATTTTTCAAGCTTTGTAAACTTTAAGAAAATTGTATAGTATTCTTTGTTTTAATGGCAACCCTAAATGTAGGGAAGTGTTGTTCTATATTGAATAAAGATATAACACTTAAAACATACTCTCACACACTTGTGAAATAAATTTCCTGTTTTGCATTTTTTACGTTACATTAAACTGGAATCTTAAATCACATCATTCATTTATTTATTTTTACCCACGCCAGTGGCATTTTGAATATAAAACATAACAGGGAACAGTCCAAACCCCAGTCTTGTTACTGTCTAACATCAACGATTTGTTAGGAAGCATCATTAATTAATAGCCCAATGACAAAATTTGACCTTTAATGGCAACTGGGTCTGGAATCGTACCTTTAAAAAGCTAATAACTTTTCTCAGGATGGAGCCGGCAACCTTTGGCTTCAAGGGCGAGCACTATAACCACTCGGCTACCCAGCCAGTTTAATAACAACAAAAAAACAGTTGTAAAAATTATATTTTTAGAGTTTTCAAGTTCTGATTTCATCAAATACATCTCTGCGTGCGGCCAAGACACGCGCCAGCTACAGCGTTTGGCCAAGTTTACAGTGCGCTGCGGTGGTTAGGTAATATATGTTATTGCCAAACATGTCAAAATAGTATATTTTGTTACAAGGGCCGAAAATGGTGTTTTGCCGGCCCCGAGATCATGTATCAAGTTTGAGACGAAGTCGAGAACTGCAAACGATAAAGAGTAGGCAAAACGTTTTTGGCCGAGTTACAAACAATATTTTTTATTATACTATACAATGCAATAAGTTCTAAACAAATAAAAAAAATTCTATGGCCATAAAAAAATAACATAACCTTAACTTAAGTACCGGGATGCACTGCTTGCTTTCCGGTTGCTAGGCAACGCCTTCACATCAGCTACACATTCCCATTGGTTTCTGTGTTAAGTTGGAAGACCGAAAATTTTCGTCCCTACACCTCAAAAGCATGATTTTATTATTAGAAGTGAGGGTCGAAAACAAGTGATATTGAAGTAATGTGATGAAAAAATAATTTCAAAAATGATTCACAGTGAAAATAACATGAGCAGATAATTACATGACAAATCAACCTTCGTTAGAGCGGTGGAAGGAAACTTTCATCAACGACCAGGCCTTCTCCTATTTATAGTTGTCTAAACTATCGGACATATGACTCAACACTACAAGGTGACTTGCATTAAGTAAGTGAGAGTATTTATAACCTATTTATCAATAAAAAGCTTAGTCAATCTGCTGCAGCTAATGTATAACAATATAGCAAAAGCATTGAGCTTATGTATGTAGTGGCTTAAATGTATAACAAAAGTACCCAAGTGACTCAGAAGAGCTATCGAATTTCAAAATAAAAATATTTTAAGAGAACTTATTCTTGAGACTTGACACGCACCGCGGCCACGATCGTGTTGGGGCCGACCCAGACGCAGGAGAGGAACGGCAGGTGCTCGGTGCGCAGCTTGGACACGGCGTTGTTGCGGTTGGCGTCCGCCACGCACACCGACGCATCATGGGACACCCAGCACACCCGCGATCCGCACCCGGAGAAACTCACACTGTGGATCCAACCGCCTGCGGATATCACATGACATCAGTAGGATTGACAGGCGATGAATGAAATGTACAACTTAAAGCTAAACAAACTTCATAATAACTTTTTATGTTATCCTGGTCACTACAAAATTTCAATAACAACAATAAATACCCCACCCATATACAATGTCTGGTGTCTAAACAAAATGAGCTAGATCCTTGGTTACAATTTTCCTAAATCGATCACAGAACTTGTTAATTTTGTTTTCAAATCTCTGATGTCCTTTAAGGGTACATTTTGGGAGGGAGCAGGTATTTTTTTGGCAAATTCTCTGAAATAAAGATAAGTCGAGTAGTTCACTATAAAGGTCTATTACAGAGGAAGCTCTCTAAATCGACCTCCAATCAACCACCTGTCATAATAACTGACCGTTTTCCACAAATATACAAACTTCGGCCGTGCAAGCCAATTTTGCAATAATGATCTAAAAATAACTCTTGTTCAACAGGTCTATCTACGTTTCTATTAGTCAAATTCAGTCAGTTGTTCTCAATATTTTATGCATTCAGTTTTTACAGTGCTAAATGTTTTTGTAATTTTAATATTTAACGTTTCTTTTTATACCATAACTGTATCTTTACTTTATAACTAAATGACTGCGTTAAAACAATTGATGCTTTGCAACAATTTTTAACATTTTTTTACTTGTTTTATTAATTTTAACACATATTTCTGGTATTATTTTTATTAACAGACCTTTTTCATTATCTGACCATTGTCTGGTCCATAAAAAAGAGATCTTTCAATTCACCTTAAATTATAATAAAAATAAAGTAAAAATTGTTGAAACATATTATAAGTTTTTATTGGGTAATTAAGTTAACTTTCAATAGGGTCTAAATCTATAGGCTCAGTCACTTTCACGATTATTAGTAATTTATTTTACTTTGATAACCGTTTTTTTTTTCTTTCTGATTTTACTTCAATCAAAATTTTGCAAGACAAGACCCATCATGAGTTCTAGTTACCATAACTTTTTTGGAGAGCAAAAATTTATTTAGTTCATTTCGAGTGGCTGAGCCCCATGCAATCAATCCATAGTTCATGATAGCAAAAAGATATTGTAATAATTTTTTATTCCCAAATAGTCAACTTAAATGTGTCTGATGCTTTGGATTCTTGTTTGACAATACTCATATTTTGTCTCTTTTCATTGCAAGAACAATGATCAAACTGAGTGTGGCCCAAACAAACACCAGTTGCAATACACAGCCAGAACATCGAATGAACCTTCGGTTAGACTTTCGGGTCTACTGTATTAACTGAATTAAAAGAAAACACCCTTGAAATAGACTTTTTCAATATTAAGAGAAAAATACAACACAGCAAGGAATCTAAAATAAAATAAAGAGAAGGTAGGGGTCAAGACATGCAAGACATGGTGCTATGCACCAGGTGTTCTTTTGCACCTATGAATTTACCATTTACTAATACTGGTAATGACAATGATGATGTCATAGGTGCAAAAGAACATCTGGTGCATGGAGGGTGTTGCATGTCTTGACCCCTACCTTCTCTTTATTTTATTTTAGATTCCTTGCAATACAGTAGGTTGTCGATTATGTGAATGTCTATTATCTGAACCCATAAATGGAATACTAATCCAGTAAAGAATATTTAAAAAAAATAGTGCTGAAACGGCAACCAGGATGTAAGCATATGTATAAACAAACATAAAAAATGTATAGATCATTTAGAGGTATTTTTTGTTAAAAATCGTTATGGAATGAGTATGAAATATATTGGCCAATAACCTAAACTGCTAAGAAGGTCTACGGTTCTTGGAAAATAAAAATGAGATTGTAATTTGAGACAGCTGGATAGAATAAGGGAAAACGTGGCAAGAAATCTTTCCAAGTGATCTAGTATAGTGTCACCGTTATTAATTCAAAAGATAATACGTTTACAAAAATAAATTAAGGCTAATTTTTTGTACAATTCTTTCCTAATTAGGACTAATAATACATACAGTGCACTGTATTAGCTCAAGTAAATTGAAGACAAATATAAGGTGCTTTAAGGGCCCTTTTACACATTGTGTCTTTCGACTCGCGTAAGATAAATACATTGCACTAGGTTGGAGCATTTCTACCAGGCGCTCGACAGTCGCCCGCCGCAAGCTCATCCAAGAGATCTTTTATACAGCAGCGCGCGCCCAACGAGCGCCTGAGGCGATGTATAAAAGGGGCCTAAAAAATAAAGTTAGGTTTTTGGTAGGGTGATTTTGTCAATTATTTTACAAAGTGCAGTAAAATAAAACCTAACAAACCCAAGCAATTGGAATTTCAGTCAATTAGAACATTTCAACTAGAGAAAACTCAGTAGTAGTCGTATTACAAGCAAGGTTCCCAACGGTGCACTTTCTTTTATTTATTTAGGCCTAATTATTTTAAGTTTAGGAAGTAATTATTAGTAGTATCCAATATCTTGGAAAGTAACTAAAAATCAATAAACTAAGTTTTAACACTATTGGTGATTAATCAACAGAATGAAAGAAAAAGTTGTAGTAGGCCTAATAGAAAACTCCTTTTTCACCATAACTTACAATAGGCTTATTAAGCAGATTTTCTAGTAATGCTTGACCTTCTTACCCCCAAAGTTGGAGTTTTGGAACTCCGCCAAGAGCTGACCAATAGCTGCAGTTTTGCCCCAGGGCGTTGCGGGCGGCGACTCGTCAATGTCTTTCACATAGGCTGAGTACACCCTCACCTACAAACAATTACGTATTATAGCTGCTTTCTTTAAAAAATGGTTCTGACCTCAAAGCAATTACAATGAAATTACAGTAGATAAAAAGTATTCATAAAGTAATAGTACAGTTAATCTGGACGTAATAGTACTGGAGTTTATCTGGAAATGGTTTCATAATTGATCAATAACAAATACAGGCTTTGAGTTGTAAGATGAAGGTTTAAACTTTTTGATTCCTATAATCATTGGAAATTACTAGCCGTAGAAAAAAAAAATTGACAACATTGTTGTTTTGGCACTTTGGTTTCATTAATAGGGGTTTGTAGGCTACTTCAGAGCTTTTGGAGGTTTTTAACGACTGCAATTTTTGAAACTGCGACTGACAACTACCCAATCATTAAACTAAATTTATACAAGTTGACAAAAAGGGGCTTTGAGATCGTATAAAGTTGATTTAACTAATTAACAGTTGAAATTGTTTCTCAAAATCATAATTTCATTTTTATTCAAGATAAATTGCCTCCTGGATTTATTTCAGGCAATAATAATGTAGGTTACAATACCTCAAATTATCGTCAATCCAACTAGTTTCATGATTGATTACTAGTTTCAGGAAATGTCCCATTGTCAAATCTTCAAAATGTCAGAGTTTAATTCACTGAACCTCTTGTCGTCGTCAAATAGTTAAAATGACACATACACAGAACACAAAATAACGATAAATTTAAAAACGTTAGGACGGAGAATTAAAAATAGCGTGGCTGGTCAAAGATACGTTCCAACTGACAAACCGCAGGCCCAGTACGCACTGATAATGCGGAAAGTGTCTTTGGACGGCCACGCTATTTTTAATTCTCCGTCCAAATGTTTTTAAATCTATCGTTATTTTGTGTTCTCTGTAGGTGTTATTTTAACTATTTGATGACGATAAAATGTTCAGTGAATTCAACTTATTCATTTAAAAAATTCGACGATGGTACATTGTTCCCTAAACTAGACATCAATCATGAGACCAGTGGGATTGACAACGGTTTGAGGTATTGTAACCTACATTATAGCATATCTTATTCTAACTCAACAAGAACTTAATACCTTGAAATCCGTTGAGCCGACAACCAGTAAAAAGTTGTTGGGATGCCAATCAAGGGATGTGACTGTGGATTTTATGGGTTTCTTTATATGTTTAGATACCCACCAGTCATTCTCTCTCTCAAAATAACAAACAGAAATCAACTTGGCTCCTGATCCTACAGCAAACTTATTTTCTGTAAGTAAACAAAAACAATTAATATATTTTAGTGGGTGGTTAATTCTATTATATTTTAAAAATACATGTATGAAATAAAAATTATTGATACATATTAGGATTGTTGAAAAGACAATAAACTGTTATCTTGCAAAATTTGCATCAATGTAATATTTAGATCAAGACTTCAAATGTTCTTGACACAAACAACTGATTTATACAAAGTCAAAGCTTTCTGTAAACTGCATAATTATAATTATTCACATGGTTTACTGATACAAAAATTAAAACAACAGTCCAGAAATTTCTCAGTTTAAAAATTAAAAGCACGTAACTTATTAATTTTTGTGTAATTTGAGTAGGTATCAACATTTGTGGCATTTTACATCATTTTTATAGTGAACAGTCGAGAGTCCAATTACGGTCTACTTAGGCTAGCCCACTATTTAAATTACCCTTAGGGGACCATTTAACACAGGTTGCAGCTCTTATAATTCTCAGCAGCACAAGCGTTGGTTTCCATTTTCCATCTTCACTTAAAGTCCAAACATAGGCATTTCGATCCTGTAAAACATTAAATCAGTTTTAAATAAATATTTGCAAGAAGTTATCATACACAATAACTCATTTGGCATAGATAGTATCCTTAAAAATTTAAATATAAACACTTACCAATGTTTTAGTTCTTCGTGGGAACCTTATTCAAGCAAGGCCATACATTGACTCTGCAATTGAATATTTTAACAGAATTGCTTATAATTTCCAGACAAACTTAAATTGCTATTTCCTCAGAAATGGCAGTTAATACGATTAATTAATTTAGATAGGGTTTTCACCAACGAGGTCAAACTACATAGAGTGCTTCAAACAAAGGGAAGTTTTCCCTTTTGAATGGCACTACTTTACACACGATTCTCGCCACTTCCTTGGTAACCAGTCCTTTGTATACATTTCCCCAACTGAAACCTGCCATTTTACCCATACCTGTCCAACGTTTTATACGGTAACCTAACCAATTTCAAAAGCAATTATTTCAAATCAAAGTGGTTTGAGAAACAAACTATCAAATGTTTTACGGCCATATAATCTGTGATTTTTTAAGCTTGTTGCAACCAATCAGAATAGCTAACACTGGTCATCAAGGGAACACAGGTAAAGAGTGGGATGATTACAAACGAAACGGCGGTAATTTTAAGCAAAGTGGCAGGGATCAGGGAGCAATAAATTAACAGGTGTTTATTAGTCTATATGTGGTTTAAACACTCAATTTTAGAAAGCCAGGTGATTAAATTGATTATGAAACAGATGCTCATTAATGTCAAGATGGTTCACCAAGTGTGTAAGTAAGCAGCACACATAAGTGAATAGCATGATATTGTTACCGTATGTATTCCTGTATTACGCTGAGAGACAGGTGAACTGTGACCCTGGTTTTAGAAAAAAAAAATAATAACTTACCCTGGTAAGTTTAAATAAAATTCAAACTGTTGCAACAATTTTTTTAAGGGTCGACCTTGTTGTTGTTTTGTTCTTGCAGATGATTATTATGTCCCAATGAATATTTTTCCACTGATGTGTGGCATCTTCAGCCCCGGATGAGATTACGAGTCTCATGTATTGAATAACACTATAACCTACTATTTACAAATATTCACACATTGCTAAAGAAATCTTTAAATATTTAAGTTTACTGATACGAACAGCGATGAGACTTAGATAAGATTTCTTTGATAATGTCTAAAAGTAAATAGTATAATGTAATTAAGTATGTGTCGTAAATTCATCCCCTGAAGAACACATCAGTGTTGAAATGTACAATGGAACATACAAATAAGCAAATATAATATAAATAAAATACAATTCATGGTGAAATATATAGTAATGCAAAGTTTTTAAACCATCCATAAAGGTGGTAGATATTGTGTGTTAACACAACAACCGTACGTTCGTTGTTAGATCTAGATTCATTACTTACCGCGGAGCAAGTGACTATTCTGTTTGAATTGGGAGCCCAGTCTATACCAGTCACCCTGAGATCATGTTGGTTGAGAATGTCGAGAAGTATCCAGTCATTCCCATTTCGTTGGTAAATGTGCACCTCGTGGTTGTTCGGAGACAATGCAATTTCTAGACATAAGTTAATTTAAAGAAAAATTAATCGAAATATTTTGGTACTGTAGCTTTAAAAACCATGAATATTATGAAATTAAACAATATAAGTTCGGCTATTTAGGCACATAAAAATAACTTTTAGGTAGAGGCCTAATTAAAATTTGCTTTCTATTATGACTTATAAATCATAAGCAAGGTTTTGTAATGTCTTTAACTCTTCAAGAAGGAAGATTTTATACACCTAAAAAACCCTGCTACAGTAAAGTTTTTTTTCCAAATTGCGCTCTATTTTTGCGATATTTCATGAAATATTAGTTTTCATTGATATTAATCCTATAAAAATATTTCTTTAATAAAATTGTTTATAAATAAATAATTAAAAAAAACCCAAAAATATCATTCTAACGTGCATATTTTATAGACTACTACATAACGTATGTATTCCAAAACTCCATCTAGACCTATTCATAACAAATTTATTTATTTACGGATACACCATTTTTTTAACTATAAGTTTCTTACCAGTAAAACATATTTTAATTGATCCATAGATGACTAGCAAAATCATGCAACAGAAACAATGATAGGCCTCTAATATGACAAATTCTAGCAACAACAGTTATTGTAGGCCTACAAGAATTAGCCTAGTAGGATTGAATACGAAATCGTAACAACAATAATAATCCAACAACAAATTTTAACCATAATAACAAAACAACATGTCAAGATAATACGGCAAATTACAATCAGGCCCGCGGTTTGTATGTGACGCGCTATGGGCCCGAGAGATGTTTGCGCCCCCCCCCCTTCCGCCCCTCCCCCCACCTCTCTCTCCCGAGGATATGAATCACCAAATAAACAAACCCAATGCCATAGGCAATGACGATTTGACGATTTGAAGAGCAATTTTGAGAACTATTTTTCTTGTGCTCATTTTCGACCGCTAATAATGGAATTGTAAAACGACTCTGCTTGATAAATTGTAAAATATTTTCTTTGTCGCGCTCCCAACAAACCTAAGAAAGCTTTGGGCTCATGCGCCCCTTGGCCCTTGCGCCCCTGGGCCCGGGCCCATTTACAAAATCGGCCCTGATTACAATAACATACTAGGTTGCCTAAAACATAACTTGATGAGTAAAACAACGAAGGTGGATTTGATATGACTGTATTCCAATCAATCCAACCTAAGTGTGCATTTACGGTTGCAGTGTAAAGCTTATCAAGAGAGTGAAGGAACGGTTAAATACAATACAGGGAACAATCCAATGGCGATGGTAAAAAAAAATTCAGATGTTGCATTTACTGGCAGAACTAACAAGAAAATGAAAAATGCTTAGTACTAGAATGAGAAAATATTTCTAAGAGCTGCTTCAGTGTGCAAGAAGCTGTGTTGTCATCTCTTACAAACGAGGGGCTACTCCAATTCGACACGATTATGTTCTGAATGATTGCACTTTGAAGAGAGTTGACAAGGTTCGAGATCTCGGAGTGACTATGACCCCTCAGCTTAACCCTCAAGAACATATTGCTCACATCACAGCGAAAGCTAACTCCATGCTCGGGTTTATATTCAGGTCGACCAGGAACTTTAACTCGCCTTCCACCTTGATCACCCTCTACAAGTCCCTAGTACGCCCGCTTCTGGAATATGGCTCCGTTGTCTGGTCTCCTTTCCAGAAGAATCACGTCAACCAGGTGGAGGTTATTCAGAGACGTTTCATACGGATGCTTGGACCGAGGCTTGGTTTTACCTATCGCACCACCCCGGTCGAGGACGTTGAGAAGTCCTTCGCTCTGCTACCCCTGTCACTCCGACGTCATCATGCTGATGTTATCTTGCTCTACAAGATAGTGAACGGCCTAATAGACTGTCCCGACCTTCTCAGCAAAATTGACATCTCCACCCCCAGAGGCACTCGCTCCAAGACGATCTTCAGCCGGCGTTTTCTCCCCTGCTACTACGCCTATAACAGCGGTATATGTCGTCTCCTCAGGGCTGGAAGTGGCGCGGCTACCCATTTGGACTTCTTCGGGGAGAAGCCCCAGTCATTCAAGAAGAAGGCTTCTCTTCTGACCACTTGAGTCGGCTACCCCAAAGAGCTCATAGTGATCTAGGTTCAATGTTAGATATAGTGATTTTGTTAATATTTTCATCATGTTTTGTGCCTGCAGATCAGCCTTTGTTTGTTGTTATAATCTATTTATAGTTTTATTTTTCTTGCTGCACGTGTACCTGATGTCGTGTCTTTCTGCTAGTTTTTGCTCTTACTTGTTAGATTTATTTGTGGATTCATTATCATGTTGTAACTTCGTTATTGTACATACATCACATCAGTCACAATAGTATATTACCTCGTTTTTTATATCTACTCATTATCTTAGTTCCTAACTATATTACTTGATATTCATTCATGTGCTTACTGTAATTATAGCCATCACAAAATTGTAAATCTTTGTAAAATGGTGTAATCCGTTGGGAAATAAATAAATAAATAAAGAAGAAGTCGTACTCAGAGCCAGTGGACACTGCATTTCCTATTCTATGAAGCCTCAGCAGACAGCTATGGAAGGCATAGGCAGCAGCATAATGCTGCCGAAAGAACATCTCTTGAGAACTTGTAGAATTAGGTACACGGAATCTTATTTTTGAAAGAAGATCACTGCAATCTACTTGTCCGGAGAGCAGTTTGCGAAGGAAAACAGCATCTGCCAGCCGTCTCCTGACATGAAGGGTATTCAGCCCGATGAATTGTGCTATTTTGTCAACAGGACACGTCACATAGTCATATCCCATCCTAACATTATTTTTAAAAAACGTCTTTGAATTTTCTCTATCCGATCAATATTCTCAGCTTGATAAGGGGCCCAAACAACAGAACAATACTCTAGGATGGAGCGGATGAGGGTGAATACCATGGAATGGAGGAATACCATGGCAGGAATGCTAAGACCTAGTGAAATTGTCTGCACAATCCTACCGCTTTGGGGGCCGCTAATCTATGGTTCAATCATGGTTTTCAAATTTCATTACCACTCTACATTAAAAAGATACCATATTTTTCTATTTAACACAGTCCCAATGCTAGCTAACACTTTCCGCGGTCCAACCACTATTAAGAATACAATCATGTGTCACTTAAGTACTTCCTAATAGAGAAGTTATTATTAGTAGTTTAGCTGAGATACAACTAAAAACTTACGTGTCCTATCTTTATTCCAAGCATGGCAGGTAATAGGATATAAAAAGAAACTATGTTTCTCAGTCATTTTAGGATATTTCTAAATAAAATCTCCAGGTTATCTTTAACAACCACACCTAAACTAACCCCACTCCACTTCACTTAGACTGACAGTTGTCGTCAGCGTTGCCAATCACTTTTCATCAAATTACCCTCGGTCCTTGCCAAAATTACCCTCAAATGCCCTCAAAAGTGCCAAAATACCAGAAAATCACTAAATTTACCCACCATCTAAGTTGTTACCACACAGGGGTGATTAATATAAGTGTATAAGCTGTTTAATTGGTATTAGCTTTCAAGTAATATTAATCACTCCTGTATTAAATCTACTTCGGGTTTTAATTTATTCCTGAAAATTCACATATCTGAGTCAAACTTGACAATTTCAGTAAAATTATCCTTTTATTAGCAAAACGATTACCCTCGAAAATACCCTCGAAGGTCCAAAATACCCTCAAAAAGGGCAATTACCCTCGAATTGGCAACGCTGGTTGTCGTTGTCGTTGTCCTTTTTTTGACAAATCTCTGTAGCCGCAATGCAAAGAGTATGACTCAACTGTAGTATAACGCATGGAGTATTAGATCCCCCAGGGACTTTCCCAGTGGAGTCGGCTTTCCACTGTACGGGTGTCTGGCGACCCCGGATTCCCGAGCCAAGCTGTGAAACACTCTTTCTCACAGTTCTTCCAGGGCTAAGGCCTTTCTTCTCATCTTTCAGGTCTTAGTTCACCATCTTTCTTCTTTTCTGGCCAATTCTTGACTACCACTTCTTTCTTCGACCCTCCATGGGCCCCCTCGCGAGTCTTGCATGATGTCGTTCCCCTCTCTTCTTTTCCTCTGTCTTGCCTCCTGAAGAAAGTGCCTCCTGCTCCTTCAAGAGTATAAAAAAACTAACAACAAAAAAAAAACAAGTAATGGGCAATCTAGTGGAGGCTTCTCAGAAAGAGGTAGGGGAGTGCTTGGCTGTTTTTGAAAACACGAAGGCGGTTCAGGGAAATGGGTACGCCATGGCCCACCATGGCAAATAGCCCTGATCCGAGCTCATCAACAATCCTAGGATTGAGCCCCCCCCCACACCTTGCACTCTGTCGGGGTGCTTGGGGGGCGCTTAGTGGGGGGGACATGCCATTTTTGTGAACTCCGAGCTAAAACTAGTGGAGCGTCTGAGGTCGGATTGGCCTGAGCAGGTGGCCACTGCAAGTAAGCACCCCCGCCACGCTGAAGGCAGTGCATCAAAATTGTCTCAAGCAGTCTCAAGAGCCATGGGCATATTCCTGATCCTGCGACTGAGCTAGGTGGGTGATGGGTGTCCGAGGAGGTTTGACTGACATTTGTTGGTCTTGGACCGTGGACGACACTTGTGAGCGATTGGCAACACTCCTATGGACCGGGGACCCAAAAACCAAACCAAATGGAAAAATTGAATTGAAGTATGACGATGGCACCCCAACAGGCGAATGATGTCGATAGCATTTTGAGCTCCGGTTGGAAGCAAGAGTTTTCACCCTTCAGCCAGAGCACAAGATTGAAGAGGACCCCTCCGGCTTCCGTTGCAGTCAAAAAGAACGATTACGCGGGGAGCGAGACAAGGTGCAGGTGTCTATTGCGGTCATCAATGCTCCTGCGCCGGCCCCGTTCAAATAATACCCGGACACCAGCGCCGACCGTTAGAAGGTGGCGCCTGAACCCCTGGCGATCGGGCTGCCCTCGGAGAATGTGGCAATGGAGTCAGGGACTCCGAGCAGCCCTTGGGATGGCTTGCCACCTCTCAGGCAGTTCGACACTGAGCTGGACGTCATCCGCAGGCAACTCTGATTGCGATCTGGCAGAAGACGAAGGAATCGGGAAGATCGAGTCCACGCTGGGGCAGATTCGTGACGAGATGACCGTCCAAACGAATATCAGTAATAGTTCCTCGGCTGTAACATCAGCTGGCTGTCGCGGATATCGAAGAAGCCGTCAGCATAATGAAAGAGCTCAGAGCTGAAGAGGGTCCGGCTGAATACCCTCAAGGCGGAACGTCAGATCGTGGACAGAGTGTCCAGGAAGTCGCCGCCGACGAAGCGAAGCAAGCAGTCGATGATGACTTCACCCCAGACGCCCTCTCTGATGCCAGAGGAGATGCAGAAGATGGAGACGGGAGAGAGGTCTACAATGACTTCTCCTCAGAACTAGAAAAATGGTGGGAAGTGTGCCAAAGGTGCCAGCAGTTGCGAAAGAAAGCGACAAGGCTCCTCTACCACCACAAAGCACCCGATTCCTCCAAAACGGTGGACGATGGCTTTACCCAGCAGGTAAAGTTAAAGTCTGTCCGAAGAAGGAATTCAAAGAGGCGGGCTGCCACCCAAGAGGCGCCACCTCTTGGTGCCCTCAAAAAGGTGGCACCGAGGGGGACCAGTTCTGGGGCGAGGATGAGGCATGTACTCATCATCAAGCCAGGGCAAGGAAGGTCCTACGCTGACGTGGTTGGGAAACTGCGGAGGGACATCGAGCACGAGCAGTCGGGTGTGTAGGTTCGTAAACACCACAGGACCAACGGCGGTAGTATGCTCATTGAGCTGGGATCCGTCCGTCGGCAGGCCCAGTTCGCTGATTCGGTGAAGTCGGCACTCGGAGCCGGAGACAAGCTGAAGGGCATTGCCCCCCCCCCCCCCCGTTTGCGTGTGGGGATCGTGTATCTTGATTCTTCCTCCACGCAGGATATGAGGTGAGTGTTGCCCTGAAGCAAGAGATGGAGGAAGGAATGGGAGACTTCAAAGTCTTCCTGACCAAACCCAGTGCCCGAGAGCAGAGGGTGGCGGTCGTTGTCCTCGATGCTTCCAGCGGCCAGAAGTTTTTAAAAAAGGGCAAAATCAAAGTCGGGTGGGTTGTCTGCCGAGTGCGAACTCGAGTGGAGATCCCACGCTGCTTCCGCTGTTTGGAGTACGGCCACATTCGAAGGGAGTGCCAAGATCCGGACCGCAGCGAAGCGTGTTGGAAGTGCGGTGGTACCGGGCACAAGTTGAATGTTTGTGACCAGGCACCCTCGAGTGAAACCTGCAAGAAAGCCATCGACGGGCGACCATCATGTCCAAGGCTCCGGCGCATGTCACACCGTCAGAGACCTCTTGGTCTCAAAGAAGATCGATTTGCGTGGACACTGAGGATCATCCAGGGAAACCTAAAAGGGAGTATCCAGGCAAGCTCCCTGGTAGGCCAAATTGTTCTTGAGACAGGGACAGCTCTGTGGGTACCTGACTTGCGCGCGGTCCCCATCGAAAGAAGTAGAAAAGGCGAAAACTTCACCTGGATCACAAGCAACGGAGTCACATTCGTGGGCTGTTATTTTTCCTCGAATGACAGCATTCCACGATTCACTGAGAAGCTCGAGGCTATCGAGGACGCAATTCAGGCGATCCACGGTCCATGTCTCATTGCCGGTGACTTCAACGCCAGAGTGAAAGCGTGTGGGGGATGCCACACACAGACACTCGTGGAAGGTTGCTGTTGGACATGGCATACAGGCTGAGGCTGCTGACAATAACGAGGGTGACACGCCGACCTATCGGAGGCCAGGATTCCGGGAGTCAATACCCGATGTAACTCTGGCTTCGGAAGGTCTGGCTGCCCGAATCGTCGGCCGGAGGGTAATGGGTGATTACTCAGGAAGTGATCACGAATATCACCTTCGAGCTGAAAGGGAGGAGGCAAGGACAACGCAGCAATAACCAGCGCCCGCTCGGCTAGAACCTGTCGCGATTGGATTGGCGGAGGCTCACAGAGGTCTTGCTCAGCAATGCGGGGAACATCTCTAAGACAGCAGAGAATCAGCTAAGCAGGGCAGACGCGGAGGCGTTGGTGGAAGCCACATCACACCTCATTCATCGTGCTTGCGACGCGTCGATGCCCCGTAAGAAGGCACGTATGGGAAAGCGCCAAGTGTATTGGTGAACCAATTACATTGCCGAGCTGCGGCGAAACTGCCTGAGACTCAGGTGGCGAGCCCAGCGATCCCGGGAATAAAGACCCGAAGCGGTGGAGAGGTCGAGTCAGTACAGAGCGGTAAAAAGAGAGCTAGTCAAAGCGATCAGAGAGAGCAAGGCGCGTTGCTGGAGCGCACTGTGTGAGGATGTGAACAGCAACCCCTGGGTGCAGGGGTATGTTTGATGTTTGACAAATCAAATCAAATAATTCTTTATTCATTCATAAAATATACAATGCAGCATTAAAATTTAACATTCAAAAAAACCTCACATGTGTCGAAGACCTGTGCGTGGGGTGAGCTCGAGTCCATAGCTGCGTCAGTAGCCGTTCATTATTTACATAATAATAAAATAAAAAATAAAAACTAAAAACTAAAAGTAATAGTAAATTTAAAACCACACAAAGTTGTTAAATAATTAACAACGAATTTCAAAAATAGAATGTTTAAGATAATTTCTTTTTATCAGCTGCTATTATAGTATTTTTAATTTAAATTTTTAATCCACGGATAAAAGCATGCATGGAGAAAAATAAGAGAAAATATAACATATGCTAACTTGACAATATTTGATTGAATGCGGGGATGTTCGCACCCCGCTGGAAACAGGCAAGTCTCGTTCTGCTGAGCAAGAATAGAGGCCCACTGGATGCTCCATCATCTTATGCCCTCTGTGTATGTTGGGCATGGCGGGAAAACTGATGGAGAGACTCTTGAAACCGAAAATCGGCGAGGAGGTACGAGTGGCAGGGGACCTCTCGGTCCGACAACATGGGTTCAGGGATAGACACTTTTACAAAAACCGGTTTAGTGGCAAAATCTACACAAACATAAAAAATATTTTCCTTACATCATATAAAAACATATCCATACAGCTCCTTTGTTTGAATATGTAAAACCGTAATTTTAGCTTTAAAATGATATATAATATCAACTATGTTCGATTTGAGGATATCGAGTAATATTGTATTTTTTGGTATATGGTTGTGTTTTTTTTTTTTTTTTAGTTTGCTTCATGTCGTTCCCCGTTCCGTTCCCGTTCGTTTTTCGTTTGTTGTTTGTTCTTGTTCTTGTTCTTGTGTCAGTGTCAGTCAGTAGTAGTAGTGTCAGTATTGTCATCTCGTCGTTCACTTTTCTCGAGATGGCTTCCCCCCTAGAAGATCTGGAATCTAAATTAGAACTATTTATAGAAAATGTACGCCAGATAAGAATCATTGTAGCAGATTTTCAACCGCAAGGACAAAATGTTCTTAACCAAAAAATGTAAGTAACTTAGGTCTAGGCCTAAGTTTGGCCCTTTTCTTAATGCTTAAACCGACTTTGAGTGAACGATATTACAAGCTTATTGAATAATTGACTATTGGTAGAGATGTAGGTATATCATAATGTACATGTGTGTTATTGTAGGCTCTATGCTACATGTATGTAGGCTAACTATTGTTAAGTGTACTGTAGTCTAAAATATGTGGAGCTTCGTGAAAGTTCAGGTAGGCCTTTGCCCTAGGGGACCTGGGTATTTTCGGGGAAGGGTAATATTTGTTGATGGGGGTTAGTATTAGGTGCCAAATTCAGGGAGAAAATCCCCCAAAATATCCCCGAAAATAATCAGGCCCCCAAAGTCAAGGGCCTACCCAGAGTCCTAGGCCTACTATTAAGTTCTTACTCCCTTATTGGGTATCCTACCAGGAAGCCTTAGATTATTTTGAAAATTAGCCTACTTAGATTTATGTAAGTGATGGAAGCAAACAGTTTGTTAGTAGACCATACAATTGTGTTTACAAGCTGTTTAAATTATTTTATGGAAATTTTAACCTGTGTACCCTCTTGCCCTGCAATGTTGTAATATTTTGTTATGATAGTAATTATTGAATTTAGCTACGGCCATCGGAAAATGGAAATTTTTTTTCAAAATGTCAAATTTTAAGCTGATTACGTAAACGATTGTTGTTTCCCAAAGAAACCTCGGAAAATCGGAAAAACTTGAAATGACGTTTTTATTACAAGATACATTGAGTGGGTATTTAAAATAACCGGAATACCAAGCTTATCACGAATATGGAAATAAACTGGAAAATGTGGGAAAAGTGTCGGAAAAGCTATAAGATGAACTATTTTTTAAGTATGTAGGCCTAATGTGGGTACTCAAATTACATGAAATTTCATGTAGAATATGAATATATATTATTTTAATACAACAAACTCCTGCTCACTAAAGAGAAAAAACACTTAGACCCAGAAAACAAATAAAAACACACTGAAAGTTACATAAATTAAGCACCAACAATGTTACAAGTAATTAGTTGTAATTGATGTGTAGCCTAAGGTATTATACAGGGTGTCCAGCTTCCACCTTTACAAACTTTCCAGGTTATTAAGCATGCCAAAACAAACAGAAAAATCATATAGGCCTAAACATATGTCTGGAAATGCTTCGTTAAGCCGCTAGCCGCCATTTTGTTTTTTACACTTAAGAATTTTTCTTTCCGTAACGGGTTGTTGTATGAAGTTCATATTTGGCATGTATCTTAATCACACCAATGCTCATTTTTAGAAAAAATATTATTCTTTTCCGATGTATATTTTCAAAATGGCGGCCATTTTAAGATTTTAAACTCAAATATCTAAAAAAACCGTAAATTTTATAAAAATTTTACTAGACACAAAAAAGTTGACAAATTATATTATCTACAGTGATACCAAGTTTGTAAGGATTCGGCAACAAATAACGGAGTTATGGTGGTTTTCCTGTAGAAAAACGCTGATTTTGCACTATGATTAATGCCAATTTAGGTTAATTTATTAGAAAAATCTCAATAACTCCGTTATTTGTTGTCGGATTCTTACAAACTTGGTATCAATGTTTAGATAATTTAATTCGTCAACTTTTTTGTGTCTAGTAAAATTTTTATAAAATTTACGATTTTTAAGATATTTGAGCTTAAAAATCAAAGTGGCCGCCATTTTGAAAATATTGATCGGAAAAAAGTCATATTTTTTTCTAAAAATGAGCATTGGTGTGATTAAGGTACATGCCAAATATGAACTCCATACAACAATCCGTTACGGAAAGAAAATTTTTAAGTGTAAAAACTATAATGGCGGCTAGCGGCTTAACGAAGCATTTCCGGACATATGTTTATATGATTTTTCTGTTTGTTTTGGCATGCTTAATAACCTGGAAAAGTTTGTTAAGGTGGAAGCTGGACACCCTGTATAAGTTAATAGGTATTACCAATATCTACAACAAACCAAGGTAGGTGATACCAACAGCTGATTGAAGCGGGTCCTGCACCTTTGACGTCATGATGTTTCTCTTGACACATGATTGGTTTTCTTTGAATAGCCTATTTTAAGTGCTGCACCTTTGACGCAATCGATTTGGTTATTGTTTTTGTTGATGTCACCTACCTACTTCTCATTCTAGATTTCTTGGGTCGTTGTATACATTACATATTAATTTTACCACAACCTAACTAGGTAACCTAACTTAACCATCATATGGGTACTAACTTCATGTGTTTTATTCCATAAACAAGTATATATATTCTCATTTCACACAAAATGTTGCATAGTTGTACCCACATGACGGTTAGGTTAGGTAAAGTTATGTTACAGTATTTGTAATGTAAGTTACGTAGTACTTATAGTAGGCTACTGCCTATTACAAGTGGGTTTTATTGATGTGGCTTAAAGTTGTAGGCAGTAAGTTGCTACACAACTTATTTAAGCAAATTTGTGTATTTTTGATATATTCTGAAGTTGAAAGCTTCATTTTTTTTATACATAGGCTAGGTTACTACTTAACTTACATTGGGTACAGTTTCATAACTTATAGCGCCTACATTTCTACCGAATGAAAATATCGATCGATTCGATCGATATATTGCATAGGGTGAAATATCGATATAAATCGCATCGGATGAAATATTTTAAACATGTGTTTTTTTATATTTATTTACTAAATTTTATTGTTTGTTTATTTAAGGTAAACTGCCTAAATGCCGTGAACATACCAAACGCCGTGATTCCTCACTTTACGTGCGAATACTGACGAAATCGGCAAACCGACGGTGAAATAACGACGTCATTTTTACTCAAAAACTCTTTGTTTACTACTCTGTGTGTTTCTTGGCGGGACGCGGCGGCTAAATTTTCATCAGTTGGCGGTCAAACGTTGCCCGGTGCAGAAGTGCTTACTTTCTTAGCTTCTTTACTAAGGATACGGGAGAGCCAAATAAGTTATTGACGCTGTATATTTCATATAAATGGGGGTTTTCATCGATTTAAACATTGTTTATAATCTTTTCTATCTTAAAACTGCTTCATTAAGACGATTTAATTTCTGAATGTCTTTAAAATAACTGTCACGGGATTTAAACTGTAAATCATTCAGTTTTCAAAACCCGTGGTAATGACCACGGAAATTGATTTTTATATGTGCCTGTTCATTAATGCATTAAAATAGTATTTTTTACGTTTAAAACGAATTATAATTTATGAAATTTTAGATAAAGAGCTAACTTATATAAATACTAAACTCCGTGGTTGATATTTTAACTTTTACTTAAGTAACTTAAATAACTTGTTTCTTGTCAAAGAATCTACTAAGACGTTTATTAAGCTTTGATTATTGAGGGTGTTATTTATTTGTCTTTTCACTTATTTTTAATTGTAAAAATATATTATTACTCAGAGCATCTTGCAGATAAGGATTTTAATAAATAAATTGTTTAAAATGTGATCTAACCTTTTTATTTCCAATTATCAATGGTCACGGGATTTGAATGACAAATAATGCATTTTTCAAATTCCGTGCTAGGAGTCACAGATTAAAGCTTTTGAAGAGGTGGTTTTTAGTAACGAAATATTTAATTATTTCCACATTTTGATCCAAGTTTAGTTGAAAAAGTGTTAATTATAACACTAAAATACACAAATCCCAAAATCCGTGGTCGACATTTTGGTATTAACATTACTGAAAACACGTTTGTTGTACAAGGTTTTTAACAAGATGCTTAACACATTAAAGCAATGTAGGAGTAGAAATATTGTCTTAACTTTTTAATGACCTTAAATATTTCGTATGTCAATATACTTTTGAAAAAATGTAGTTATTTCTTCACCAAAGTATTGACCAAAGTATATAAGCATTGACTATGGATAAACTTACTATAGAATCCATAGTCAATGATGTAAGTACTTAACAAAAAAGTTCTCTCCTTTTGCAATAAATGTTGATGTAACTTACTTTAACTGTCGTTCTAATGTATTGTGTACACTTGGATTTAATTTAAGAGGCTATTAATCTGGTAAAATGAAAAGAATTTGATATAATATAACTTTTTTATTTGGGTTTCCTTTATTTTATTCCTCTATCAGAAGAAATTTTTTACTCTATGCAGTCTTGACATCATATGATCTAAACTGTTGTCAGCCTGTAAAAGACATTTCTTATATGGGTGTAAGTATTGTTTTAGCAATAATAAGTAGTTATATTGCTAAAGTAACATCTTAAAAAAAGTTTCTGACCATAATAAGGGTAAAACAGGATGGTCACGGAATTTGGCTGGCATATCACGGAGTTATGTTTCATTCTCACGGAATTATGTAAATGGTGCAAAAATGACTTGCTCTCGTAAATATTTTATAGTTAATCACATTTTGAAGCTATTTACCACCTGAAAACAGTATATTGAAGGGGAAATAATGAGGAGTAAAAAAATAGTACAACATACAACCTTACTTATGGAAAAAGGTATTTAATGGTTGAAAAGAAACTGAACCAGGCTGAAGGATGCTTAAGGTCAAGGCATTTAGGCAGCTTACCTTAACATTTAAACCAATATTTTACTAGGTGATTTCATATTCAGTAAAAATATTGATAGTTTAGTTATTTTGATTAGCCTAGTTTCAGAGAACTTTCTATTAACGTATTTATAGTAGAAAGCTTATAATAGATAGTTGGGTCATAGATATGAGCAATGTGATAGATTTTTACAAGATAATGAACTGATACCGTACCAAAGAACATGATGTGTGAGCAGTGTGGTGTACTGGTGAGGGGATGGAAATGAAAATAGATATAGGCCTAGTAACTTAGTGATTAGTGTTCAGTTTTGATGTTAAAAAAAATTAACCATTATATAACTTACATTGACTAATACGTTTTATAAGGGATTTAGGTTTAGATTTTGATCAACATTTTAACTAGGCCTATTGCACTTTTTAGCAACAATACAACAAATTGTGAATTTTGATATATGATTAAATATACATACATGAAAACTTTGACCCGATGCGATATATCAATCTTATCGATTGATCCGATGCGATATATCGATCGTATCAACCGATATTTTAATTCGGTAGAAATGTAGGCCCTATATAGAACTGTAATCCTTACATTACAAATACTGTATTCTAAAATAACATAATCTAACCTAACCTAAACATCATGTAGATAGTACTATGGGGTTCCTAGGACACTTTTGGAGACAATCAAAAATCAAACAAATTTCACAGTTTTTTAATACAATTATGCAATATTTTTGCCATTTTTTGGCCAATTTTCAGCTTTTGTCAAATTGTCATAAAAAATATGCAAATTTAATGCATTTTTTAATAAATATGCATAAATTTATATGAAATTGTTTACAGAATAAAAAGTTTTTTAAAACTAGTAAAATTATAATTTTTTACAAGATGATTTAAAATTTATTATTAATACAATTATATTAAAATAATTATTCAAATTTAACTAAAGCAGTTTCTTTATCATCAAAAGTCTTAAAAGCCGTGACAATTAAATTTAAATCTTTTTTATTTAATTCTTTAATAGTTTTATCATCAATTATATTTGTAAATCTTTTTGGTAAATGTATTTTACATTTTTCTAATTCAACAATAATTGTATATCCATATTTATCTTTAATTCTTTCAAATTTTTCAATTTTATATTTTTCATTTAAATTTAAACTTTTTAATGGTTTATATTCTTTAAATCTTAATTCTCCAATATTATTAATTTCTTCTAACAGATCCATTTATATAGGGAAAAAATATTACAAATTCATTTGTGATAGATATGTTAAAAAGTTATCATCATAATTAGGTTTTATACAAAAATCCATATTTAAATATTTAAAAATCATTGGTAATAATTTTTTATATGATATATTACTTTTCTTAAAACATAAATATTTATTAAAAACTAGTGTAATTTTTTCTTTATCTTCATGATTCAATTCAAAATTAATATTGTATATTTTGTTTAAAAATTGATAGTAAAATATCCAATTTGTATAATTCCTTTGTTTTAAAAATAATTTTATATTCTTAGGTGTTATTTCAAAATGATTGGAAATACATAAAATATATAATTCATTAATTAATTGGTGTGTTTTATATGGTTGAAAATGGTTAAATTCTCTTAAAATATGTTTAAGATGTTTATTCTTATTACTTTTTCTCTTAATCTTTTTTTCATAAATAATTCTTTTACATATATTACATCCTACACAATTTCCAATAATAGTAAAATTAGTTTGATTATGACATCTATAACACATATCCATTTATTAAAAAAATATTTTATACATAAATGAATTGAATCAATTCATTTATGTATAAAATATTTTTTATATATAAATGAATGAACCAATTCATTGTCACAAGTGTAAGAAAAAAACTAAAAATATTAATCCACAAATTGTTGAAATGAAAAATGGATTATATAGAATAGCTACTAAATGTTTAATTTGTAAAACAAATAAAAGTAAAATTTTAAAAAAAGAAGTTAAACCTATAATTAAAAAAGAATTAACTAAAAATGAACAAATAATTGAAGCAAATGAAATTCATGCTCCAATCAGAAAGAAATTTCTAAAAAGAAAAATAGTTACATTAGGTATTGATGATTTATGGGCAGCAGATTTAATTATAATGAAAAATTATGAAAAAGAAAATGATGGTTATAAATATATGTTAAATGTGATAGATACTTTCTCAAAATATGTTTGGTCAAAACCATTAAAGAAAAAAGATGGAAAAACAGTTTCTAAAGCATTTGAAGAAATAATTAATGATGCAATTAAAATTAATCATAAATCACCTAATCTTTTACATACAGATAAAGGATTAGAATTTATCAATAAAGAATTCAAAGAAATATTAAATAAATATGATATTAAATTGTATCATACAGAAAATGAAGAAAAATCAAGTATAATAGAAAGGTATAATAGAACACAAAATGAAAAAATGAAAATACAATTTGAAATTAATAAAAATTATAGATGGATAAATATTTTACCAAAAATTGTTAAAGAATATAATAACTCATATCATTCAACAATTAAAATGAAACCAATTGAAGTAAATAAAAATAATGAAAAGGATTTATTAGATACTGTTTTTAAATATAAACCACCAAAAATAATAACCAAATCAAAATTTAAAATAAATGATAGAGTTAGAATTGGAAATAAAAAATCAACATTTTCTAATAAATATAGAAATAATTGGTCTAGAGAAATATTTATAATTTCTAAAATTAATAATACAAATCCAGTTACATATAGTATAAAAGATCAAAATAATGAAGATATTATTGGAAATTTTTATGAATATGAATTGAAAAAAACCAATTTGTAAATTTTATTTTATATAAATGGAAAAGAAATGTTTAAGGTGTAAATTATATAAAGATATATCAAAATTTTATAAAGATAAAAGTACTAAAGATGGGTTATATTATTATTGTAAAGAATGTAAGGATTTGTATTATAAAAAATTATATGATAATATTAAAGTTATTGAATTAAATGAAAAACAATGTCATAAATGTAAAGAAATTAAAGATATTTCAAATTTTAATAATTATCATTATAGTAAAGATAGAAAAAATGCAATTTGTATACAATGTATTAGAGAAATGTTTTTAAAACCACAATTTTGTGAATGTGGAAGAAATATTAAATGGACTAATAATTATTTAAGACATTTAGAAACTAAAATTCATGACAAAAATATAACAAAACTAGAAAATTTAAAAATATGATAAAAATAATAATTTTACTTGTTTTAAAAAAGTTTAAATTTTATTGAAAAAATACTATAGAAAACTTAAATTGACTTATGAAAATACAACTATTAATTTTATTGAAAAAATACTCTAGAAAATTTAAATTAACTTGTGAAAAGTTGACTATTGATTTTATTGAAAAAATACTCTAGAAAACTTAAATTAACTTGTGAAAAGTTGACTATTGATTGAAAAAATACAATTTAAACTATAAATTACCTAGAAAAAAGTGGAAAAACTTCTCATATTTTTAAGAGTTTTATTTCTAAGTAAAAATTATTTCTAATAAATGGAACGAACAAATAAAAATATTAATTGTCCTTACTGTAATAAAAATATATTATATAAAAATTATGATAGACATTATAATTCAACTAAACATTTATTAAATAAACAAAAATATGATAATAAAATATTTGAATTAAAACATTGGTGTAAAAATAATAATATATATAATTATAAAAATAAAACTTTAGATGAATTAACAAATATTAAAGAAACATTTGATCTTACAAATTATTCATTATTTAATATAGAAAAATTAAATGAAATTGCAAAAAAATTATCTGTCAGAAATTATGAAAATTTATCTAGAGATGAACTAATTAAAAGATTAAACAAAATTAAAGAAAATCCAAATAATTTAGAATATAGATCATTAAAATATATTCAAAATTTAGCAATTAAAAATAGTATTAAAATTGTTAATAAAACTAGAAGAGAATTAATTGGATTATTAAATGATTATTTTAAAAATAGACCAATTCCAAAAGAAAATATAATAAA
Source organism: Neoaliturus tenellus (assembly GCA_030545055.2). Classification (NCBI taxonomy): domain Eukaryota; kingdom Metazoa; phylum Arthropoda; class Insecta; order Hemiptera; family Cicadellidae; genus Neoaliturus; species Neoaliturus tenellus. The sequence goes on along the minus strand of CM061532.1, from coordinate 27,031,335 downwards.
TATTCAAGAAGCTTCATCATTAAAAGGATATTTTCAAGATTATATTTTAACAAATTCAAATGATGATTTAGATATTAATGATTATTTAGAAACTCAAAGAAATGAAATAAAAAAATTGATAGAAAAACAAAAATTTAAAAATATTAAAGGACAAATGGCTTTAGAATGTGAATATGAAAGAAAATTAATAAATGGTGAAATTCAAAATAGTAATATGTAGTTTTGCATAAAAAGTTCAGATATTTTAAATATAGATGATTTTATTGATGATCAATTTAAGAAATTAATAGTTAGAGAACAACTAAATCAACCATCAAAAGGCTCTGGTTGGTCATTAAAAAGATGTGTTGAATTAAATCTAAAATTATCTAAAAATAATTCATTAAATGCTGGATCATATATAGAATTACCAAATGAAATTAAGAATAAAAAATGTTGTGTAAATTTTAAAAATAAAGATGAATATTGTTTTATTTATGCAATTAGATGTGCTATTGATAAACCAAATGAACATGCTGAAAGAGTTAAACAATATCAAAAATATATAAATGATGATATTTTTAAAGGTTTTGATTATCCAATAACATTAAAAGATATTAAATTATTTGAAAAAAGATCGTTTGACTCTAAATATAACTATCCATCAATGTCAATAAATATTTATAGAATTGATGAAGATAAAAAAATAGTGCCATTACAAATATCTGAATATTATAATGTAAAATTAGAAATTGATTTATTATATTATAAAATTGGTAATAATTGTCATTATATATTAATAACAGATTTAATAAATGTACCAAATAAATTATTTGAATATTTAGATGAAATTTCAAAATATATAGCCAAACAATATAATTCAAAAAATAAAAAGCCTATGAATTTAACTAATGAAGAAGAAATTAATTATAAAAAAACTAATATTTGTCATATTTGTGAAAATAGTGGTTTTGATGATGATAAAAGAATAAAAGTAAGAGATCATTGCCATTTAACAGGAAAATTTAGGGGTGCTGCACATTTAAATTGTAATTTAAATCTAAAATTCCCTCAAAGTATTCCTATATTCTGTCATAATAGTTCAAATTATGATACACATTTGTTTATAAAAGAATTAGCTAAAAAATATGGTAAAATTGATTTGTTAGCTAATACAGATGAAAAATATATAAACTATTCAGTAAATTCTGGTTATGGTTATGAATTTGAAGGTGATAAACCTAGAAAATTTATAAAATTCTCATTTGTAGATACATTTAGATTTATGGCTACATCAATTGAAAAATTAGCTAAAAATCTTAAAGAATTTAAGCATATAAATAAATTTATAAAAGAAAATGATAAAATTGAATATGATAATGAAACTTTAAAAATATTAACTTCTAAAGGTGTATTTCCATATGAATTTATTGATAATGTCGAAAAATTAAACTATGATAAAATATTAGAAAAAGATCAATTTTATAGTTGTTTAACTAATGAAAATATAAGTGATGATGATTATAAACATTATATAAAAGTTTGGAATAAATTAAAAATAAAAACATTAGGTAATTATTCAGATTTGTATAATATTCAGGATGTATTATTATTAGCTGATATATTTGAAAATTTTAGATCTGTTTGTTTGAAAAATTATCAATTAGATCCAGCACATTATCTAACATCACCATCATTAGCTTGGGATTCTATGTTAAAATTAACAAAAATTAAACTAGAATTAATAAGTGATTATAATATGTATTTAATGATTGAAAAAGGTATTAGAGGTGGTATTTCACAATGTATAACTAGATATTGTAAAGCAAACAATAAATATACAAAAAATTATGATAAAACAAAACCTGAAAATTATATGTTATATATAGATGCAAATAATCTATATGGATGGGCTTTAAGTCAAAAATTACCTTATAAAGATATAACATGGATGAATCCTAATACATATACATTAAATGAATGGGAAGAAACAATATTAGAATTAGATGAAAATGCTGAATATGGATATATATTAGATGTTGATTTAGAATATCCTATTGAATTACATGATGATCATAAAGATTTACCATTAGCACCTGAACATTATAATAATAAACTTTGCACAACATTATTTGATAAAAAAGATTATGTTATTCATTCAAGAAACTTAAAATATTATCTACAAAAAGGATTAAAATTAAAGAAAGTTAATAGAGTTATAGCATTTGATCAAGATGATTATATGAAAAAATATATTGAATTAAATACCAAATTTAGATCCAAATCAACATCAGATTTTGAAAAAGACTTTTTTAAATTGATGAATAATAGTGTTTTTGGAAAAACTATGGAAAATGTTAGAAATAGATGTGATATTAAATTAGGTGACGAAAAGTTTTCATTAAAACAAGCAAAAAAACCTAATTTTAAAACATTTAGTATATTTGATAAAGACTGTATTGCTTCACATATGATAAAAGAAAAGGTTAAGTTTGATAAACCAATCTATATAGGATTTTCAGTACTTGATTTATCAAAATTACATATGTATCAATTTTATTATGAAAAATTAAAGAAGTTTGATCCAAATATAAGGTTATTATATATGGACACAGACAGTTATTTTATAGAGTTTAAAAAGGATCCATATAAAATTATTAAAGAAAATATTAATGAATTTGATACAAGTGATTATAAGAAAGAACATGAATGCTATAGTGAAAAGAATAAAAAAATAATTGGTAAATTTAAAGATGAGTTAAATGGTGAAATATTAGAAGAATATTGTGGTTTAAGATCAAAATTATATAGTTATGAATTTAATAATAAAAATCCTGTAAAATGTAAAGGAATTAAGAAAAGTGTTGTTGATAAAACATTACATATGGATGATTTTAAGAAATGTTTATTTGATGATCAAGAACAATATAGAGAAATGACTTGTATTAGAAGTTTTAAACATGAACTATATACAATTACAATAAATAAATTAGCTTTAAGTAATAGAGATGACAAAAGATTTATTTGTGAAAATAAAATTGATACATTACCTTGGGGGTATAAAAAAAATTATAAATAAATGGAAATTTTAATTGTTCCAAAAGAATTAATAAATAATGATTTTGATATAAAATTATATTTATTTAAAACTAAAATATCAAATAAATTTTTAATATATCTTTTTAAATATAAAAATTATTTTGTATATCATTCTAAGTTTAATTTTATAATAGAACCATTTATAAATATAATAAAAAATTATGTTAAAGAAAGTTTTAAAGAAAATGATCAAAATTATATTAATAATTTATAACCATATGATATTGAATTTATACTATAATTTATGTATATTTTTAAATATTTTCTTTAATAAATTTAAATATATTTAATAATTTATTATTAAATTTTTATGTTTAATTATTTGTTTTGATTCTTTCATTTAAAATATTTATTAATCTATTTTTAAATTTTTGATTCTTTTTTAATTTTAAAATGAATAAATATAAACAAAATTTTTTTAATAAAAATAGTATGTTTTTCATTATATGATAGGGGGGACAGATCGCCTCCCCTAAAAATATCTATAAATTTTACTTTATTATCATTATAAGTAAGACCCGTCTTTAAGACGGGTCTCAAATTTGTATATAATTTATTATCTTTATAAATATCTTTTGAATGTTTAAGGAGGGTAACGTTTTGTTACCCTTAAGTTTTTATTTTATAATAAGGTTACCTCCTTTAAAATTTTTTAAAATAAATATTATAATTTATGTGGGACCCATTTTGGGTCCTACCTAATTTTAATAAGTTTTGTACGTTTTTCATTATATGATAGGGGGGGACAAATTGTCCCCTCTAAAAAATCTATGAATTTTAATTTATCACCATCTATATTTATCCTTATTGTTTATCTACCTTTTTTGATTTTAAAATTAATGAATATAAACCAGATTCATTAATAAATATTGTTTTATTATCTATTTTATTGACGCCCTGTTTTAGGGCATCTGAAAACATGTTTGTACATCAATTTCTAGGGTGTCTTAATTTGTGACACCTATAATTTTTATGTAAATTAATTTATCATCATTATGTAAGTGTAACTGTTGGTTACACTTGATATTTTTTTAAGTTTTATATATTTTTCTTTTACATTATCAATTAAAACTTTTCTAGAATTTTTATATTTTAAAATATTACAAATATCTTTTACTTTAAACCAAGGATTATTTTGTTTACTAAATACAATTAATTTATTATTAAATATAAAATTATTGTAATTAAATCAATTGTTTTATTATTTATGTAGACAAATTTTATATTACAAATTTTGTTTTAATCTTAAATATACAATACTTTTAATATTTTCATTATTTATTAGATTTCCATCACTATCTTGAATAGATATTACAATATTTTGAATTTTATTTATATTTTTTAAAGGAATATAATCAATTTCATTTGGTTTTTCACTAATTTTTGATCCATATTCAACATTTGGATAAAATGAATATATAATTTCTGATTCTTTATGTAAATGTGAATGATCTTTATGATTTTCAAAACTAGGATCAACTAAATTACAATGTATTTCAATAACATCAAAAGGTCTAATTTTTGGTAGTTTTATTCCTTTTGTTAATACATTTGGTTCAATTATTTTATTATTTAACCCTAATAAATCAATTATAATTGTTGTAACTATAATTTTAACAGGAGATTTTATTATAATATATGGTCCATCATTTTTCAGTATAAAATCATTTTCATCAAATTTATTAATTTTCTTTTTAAATTCTATTAAACTATTAATAAAAATATTTTTTATTTCTTCAATTGTATAATTTCCTTTATTTATATCAAAATATTGATCTATAATTTTATCATCTTCATCTTTAATAGAATATCCATAACAGTTTTTATAATCATTTGGTATATTTGATATAAAATTATCTGAATAAAATCCACTTAAACCAATACTATATTTTCCACCTAAATGTATTGGATGTTCTAATCTTAATTCTAGTTTGGATGAATGACCAATTATTTTAAATAATTTCATCTTATTTAAATGGAGAAATTTTTAGAAAAAAAAGATAATATAAAATTAGAATCATATGATAAAAATAATAAAAATGATCAACCTATTAGATTATTAATTATAGGAACAAGTGGATCTGGTAAAACTACATTATTATTAAATTTTATTTACAAAAGATTAATTCCATATTCAAATTTATATATTTTTAGTAAATCATTAGAACAACCATCTTATAAATTATTACAAAAAAGATTTAAAAATATACAATCAAATATTAATAAACAAATTTCTCATTTTTCATGTGATGATGTGATTCCACTAAATGAATGTAAACCAAATTTATTAGTAGTTTTTGATGATTGTATTTTAGAAAAACAAGATAAAATTAAAGAATATTTTATAATGGGTAGACATAAAAATATATCATGTATTTATTTATCACAATGTTATTCAAAAGTTGATATGCAATTAATTAGAAATAATTTAAATATGTTATGCATTTTTAAACAAAATGAATATTATATGAAAAAAATATATAATAATTTTGTTGGATCAGATATGAAATTTGATAAATTTAAAACTATTTGTAATGATTGTTGGAAAGAAGACTATGGATTTTTAACTATTAATTTATTGAAAAAATCAAATGATGGAAAATATATGAAAAATTTTTCTGATATTAAATAATGATAATGGCTTGTTGTATATTTGAGTCAATAATTGATAGAATATTTATTTTATTAGTATTATTTATTTCATTAGTATTTATATATTTAATGAAAATTACAGAAATAAAGTAAAATAAATTGTGTTTAACATGATTTGTATTTGTGTTAACATGATTTATGTTTATGTTAACATGATTTGTGTTTGTGTTAACATGATTTATGTTTTGTGTTAATATGATTTGTGTTTGTGTTAACATGATTTGTTTTTGTGTTAACATGATTTGTGTTTATGTTAACATGATTTGTGTTGAACCTAAATTTTTCTTTGTAATAAATGGATAAGATATCTGTTAATGAAGCTAAAAAATTAGATGATATTGAGAAAAAATTAATAAAAGAATTTAAAAATCAAATTAAAATTGAAGATAATTATGAAAAAATTAAACAAAAAGCATATGAACCTATAACATCAGCGATTGGTAAAGTTGAAAATAAAATTGGTGAAGTCTTAAATGAAAATAAAAACCTAATGGAATTGGTACCTGTTGTTAATAATTTTGCTAATATATCAATACCAGAAACTGAAGAATTAAATTTACCTTCAAGTACTCCATTTAGACCAATCAGACAGCCAATAATTCAAGAAGAATCGACATTTATTGACCCAAACTTAATTTCACCTCAAACATTAGATAAAATTATTGGTCCATTAGCACAAAAATATTTACCAAGAACAAAAGATGATAAATTTGGTTTATATTGGAATAAACATAAAAAATCATTTATGATTGGTGATAAAATAACTGTAATTGATAATGATGATTTAATAATTGATGATAAAAAATATAATGGAACACATGGATTATGGAGATTGTTAACTTATGAAAAGAAACCAGATAATAATTTATATACACAAGATGATTTAAATAATTATTCAAAGATTTTATGGGAAACTAATTCAATTTATAAAAATAATGATCCAAATAGTAAAAAACCAAAATCTAGTAAAGGTGATAAATATATTAATTTAATTAAACATATTTGGGAATTAAAAGGGGAAATTGAAGGTTCAGGAATCAGACAATATACAGAAAATAAAATTGAATATAGATTTATAGATGATTTAAATAAATTAGATAATATTATTAATTATATATATGCACAAGAAAAAGCTGGTAATAATAATTTTTTAAATGAAAAGAAAGCAATTAAAGACTTTATATCAAATAAATTAGATGAATTAATTGAAAAACCTGAAGGAATTAAGTATTTAAAAAGAATTTTGGCAAATATTTCATCATCATTATTAAAAGATGGATCAGGTATTTTAAATGATGTTATAAATAATTTACCTTTTGAATTACATGTACCTGGTTATCAATATCTAGGGCCTGGAACTAAATTAAATAAAAGAGTAAAAAGAGGTGATCCTGGAATAAATGATTTAGATAAAGCTGCTAAAGAACATGATTTATTTTATAGAGATCATAAAGATACAAAATCTAGAAATGAAATAGCTGATAAAATTTTACAAGATAAAGCATGGGATATAGTAACATCAAATGATTATGGAATTGGTGAAAGATTAGTTGCATTACCAACATCAGGTGCTATGTGGATGAAAAGAAAATTTGGTATGGGTTTAGAAGTAGGATTAAAATTTTAATAAAATTTTTCATTAATTAAGTTAATCTATATTATAAAAAAACTATAAATTTTTTTCTTAATAAATGGAAAAAACAAATATAAACTTGACAGATAATCAAAAATCAAAAATAAAATTAGCATTTAAAAATAAAAGATCAGTTATAATTCAATTTAATATTAATCAATTTAATGAAAATGGAAAAGATATTATATTATTATCTAAAAGACAAATTAATAAACTAAATAAACATAAAAAATTAAATAAAGGATTAAGATTTGAATTTTCATATAATCAATTAAAAGAAATAAAAAATGGTGGATTACTAAAAGAAATTTTAGATTTTGCTGATAATATACCTATAGTTAAAAATTATACACCAAATGTTAGAAAGGGAGCAAAAGTAGTAAAAGAATCTATAATTCCTAAATTTAGAAATTTTGTTGATTGGTTAGATCATGAATTAAAAAATGTAGAAGGATCTGGTTTAGATAAAAAACATTAAAATATATGAAACAAAATTATAAAAAAATTTTGAACCACTAACATTAGGTGAATTAGAAAAATTGTGTAAAAATATAAAATATTTTAGAGGTGTATTTATGAGAGATATATTACCGAATAAAGTTAATAAATTTGAATGTGGAATTATAAATTTAGATTCATTTGATGGAAATGGAACTCATTGGGTTTGTTATTATAAAAAAGATAAAATTAAATATTATTTTGATTCATATGGAAATATAGTTAATAAACCACCAATAGAATTAGTTAAATATTTAGGAAAAGATAATATATTTTATAATGATAATCAAATTCAAAATTATAATGATGCACCAATTTGTGGTCATTTATGTATTTTTATATTAAATGAATTAAATAAAAATAAAAAATTTGATAACATAATAAATAAATTAATCCTTAATAAATATGGATTCACAAAATATATTTGATCTGTTTGGAAGACAGAAAAAACATCCAATTAATATTAAAGAAGATTATATAAATTCCAAATTAAATACATTTTTTAATAATTTTAGTAAAAGTTTTAATAGTCATGTAAAAAAGACTGAAAATTTAGTAAATGCTATTGGTTTATCAAAAAATTATATAAATATTAATGGTAAAAGAATTGTTAATGTAAAACCAAGTATAAATAAATATGATGTTATAGTTAAGTCAGAATTAGATGAAGTTTTAGATTCAATTATTGAAATTGGTAGTGATTATTCAGAAACTAAAAAAGATTTAAATAAAATTTTAGAATTTTTAATTAATATTGGAAAACATGTTGAAAATTTAGAAGAAAAATTAGAAAAAGAACTAAAATTTCTATTTGATGGAGTCAATAAATCAATAAAAGAATTAAATGCAGAAATAATACTAATTAAAGGAGATATAGATAAATTACAATAATTTATTTTATATAAATGGAGTTGATTTATTGTCTTAAATGTAAACAAAAAACTAATTCTAAAGATATTCAGATAATAAAATTAAAAAATATAAATATAATTAAATCAAAATGTTGTATTTGTAATTCAAAGAAAAGTTGTTTTACAAAATTTTCTCCCTAATAAATGGCTCTATACAGTTCATTTGATTTATTCATTATCAGAAACCAAAATCAATTAAACAAAGATGATTGGGATGATATTTCTGAAAAATATGAATTGAGTATTAATATGATGAGATTGTTTCAAAATAAATTAAATTGGCAAAAAATTGCTCAACATCAAAATTTAACTATAGATTTTATTACTGAATTCATAAATTATCAACTAAAAGATTATATTGATTTGATTTGTAAATATCAAGATTTAACTGAATATTTCATTCATGATTATGCTTTTACATTAAATTGGGAATTAATTTTAGAACATCAAAAAATATCAGCAAAATTTATACTTGATCATGCTACAGAAATTGAGTATTTTAAAAGTAAAAATGAAATTGATACATAAATAAAATTTGACATTATAAAATCATAAAAATTAAATTATGAAAATTTTACTTGTTTTAAAAAAGCTTTTGATTTAAAAAATTATCCTTAATAAATGGCTGATTACAAAAAATATATAAATGATATTGAAAGAGCTGAATACAAAAATTTCTATCCATTATCTAAATTACATTTAAATGAACCTAATAAAAAACTGAATTTAATATAGATTTTGGAGATGGATTTTGTACTTCTAAATTTCAATTTTATATATCTGGTAAATTGACTAAATCTGATGGAACTGCATATGATAATGGTGCTAATATAAAATTAATTGATAATTTTGTTCCATTTTTATTTTCAAAAATTGAAGTTAGAAAACATAATAAATTGATTGATGAAATTGAATATCCTGGTCTATTAAGTACAATTAAAGGTACTATAACTTATTCAAAATCAGAAATAAATCAAATTAATAATGGTTTTGAATCAAATTTTAGTAAAGCATTTGAAGCAATTGGTAATTTATCTCATTTTGGATTAGGATTTTTTGAAAATGTAAATATTCCAATATACAAAGGAGGTTTTAATATAACATTTATTAGATCACAAGATAATGATGCAATTTTTAGATGGAAAACTAAAAAGGCTGATGGAACTTATGATAATGCAACATTACCAGCTGAAGGTAAAATAACAGTTGATGAATTTTTTATTAGAGTTCCTATAATTGAATACAAAACAACAAGTAAAATTCAATTAATTAATGAACTAAGCAAATTTGAAAAGGTAAATTTTCATTTTAATCATTGGCAATGCATTGAACAAAAAAATATTACAGGAAAGAATTTAAGTTTGGATATAACAAATATCTATAGAAATATTTATAATCCAAAATTTATTATAATTGGATTTCAAAAATCAAGAACAAATGATCAGTTATATGATACTTCTAAATTTGATAGTATGTATATAAAAAATATAAGAGTAAAACTAAATGGTCATTATTACCCTGATGAATTGGAAAACTTTGACATATTCAATGAAAAATTTAGAATTATGTATGAAATGTATCAAGATTATAAAAAAGTTTATTATAATAGTAGTAAAATGTATTATAATCCAACAGAATTTCTAGAAAATAGACCAATTTATGTAGTTGATACTACAAAAAATCCAACAAATATTTCAAGTTCAAAAAATGATATTATTATTAATGCAGATTTTGATTATGATATAGTAGCTACTAGTAAAACAAATTGTTATATTATTATTATTGTATCTGAAAAATTACTTGAATATAATATAATCAAAAATGATATAATTGAAATAAATTAATCTATATTCTTAAAAATCAGATATTAAAATTTACTTGTTTTAAAAAAGCTTTAAATTTACAAAAATAAAACAAAATGAATGGATATGATGGTGTATTTTGTGTAGTGTTGTAAGTGTGCGTGTTTTCAGAATAGGCGCCTTAGTTACTCGTCACTACCACCTAGCTTTTATGATATTTTGTATTTTTGAATTTGAACCCATCACTGCCACATTCCAGGTTTTTATGTCCCCAGGGGCATCATTTCAGGTTCTATTGAATTATTTGATTTTTAGATTTTTTTGTGCTAGGTGGAGGAGAGTGTATTATTTGAATTTTTTAGTGTGCGGTGTTGTAAGTGTAATGTTGTATTAATGGGATGGACGATAGGCGATTGATTGAAATGATTAATGGAAATAGATTGGTGGTTAATGGAAATGGATTGGTGATTATGAAGGATGAAATGGATGAGGCAAAGGGTGCACCCACCATAGTATCTTGTCACACGGCTTGTTTCACAGTCATTATCCTATGGCCACTCGGATAAAGACCTTCCACCAACCACTGGACTTCAACTATGTCCTCAATAAATTATGCCCGAAGTTTCGAGATTTGAACTCGGAACCTCAGGCATATGAGACTTGAACGTTAGCAATGAGCTAACCAGACTTCCGTTGAGTGATAAGACTGCATGGGTTTATCAGTTGAAGCGCTAGTAGTTCATGACTATTCCACTAGATAGTGCAACAATTGCCTATACTAAATAAATATCATTTTTAATCCTATTAATACATTATAGCCCATCATAAATCAACCAATTAAACATTTGTTTCAAATACTTTTACAAATAAATCAATTAACATATTAATGAATTTAAGAAACAACAAAAAAACTTATATCTCATTTAAAACCTAAGTTGTGAGGTATTATATCAAAGAGAAAAAAATATTAAATTCAATACAATTTTCAGATTAAAGATAACTTAATTATTAATAAAGTTATAATAGTTTAAAGTATTGGAGTTTGTGACAGGAAGTATTATTTTAACGGTCAGATAAGAGAGATAAGAGTGATAAGAGAATGTTCTCAACCAATATATTCTACAAGACTCATTATTTAACAACTGAAATCGTAGTTTATGAACTAAATAGGTTTATTTTATTAAATTTGCACAATAATTACTATAATTAGTATATATTTTGACCTGGGACCATGATAATTTCAGATTTCAAAAAAAATATATAAAATTTGAAATTTTTTTTTAATAGAACTTAAAATATTCATTCATTAAAACAGTTAAAGAATAGAATAAGAAAGATTTACATTTAATTATTACAAACATTAAAACATTTGATGATAAAGAAACTATTCTAGTTTAATTTGAATAATTATTCAGTATTCGACAAAATTTTACTTGTTTTAGAAAAATTTTTATTCTGAAGACAATTTTATGTAAATTTAGGCATATTTGTAAAAAATTTCATGAAATTTGCATATTTTTTTCATAAAAATTAGAATAATGTTAGACTACAAATTGGCCAAAAAATGGCAAAAATATTGCATAATTGTATTAAAAAACTGTGAAATTTGTTTTATTTTTGATTGTCTCCAAAAGTGTCCTAGGAACCCCATAGTACTATCTACTTATATATATATATATATATATATATATATATATATATATATATATATATATATATATATATATGTATACTTGTTTATGGAATAAAACACATAAAGTCAGTACCCTCATGATGGTTAAGTTAGGTTAGGTTAGGTTCCCTAGTTAGGTAATGGTATGTAATATTAATATGTAGGCTAATGTAGGTATAGTACTACCTATTATCTAATAACTCATTATCAATAACAACCATTTGTAGCATTGCTAATGCTTCATTTATGTAAGTTAAACAGTGTGTTTTTATTTGTTGTTTACTAAGTGTTTTATATTTTTATTGAGTATTAATTTGTTGTATTTAATTAATGTATATATACATATTCATATTCTACATGAAATTCCAAGTAATTTGAGTACCCACATGACATACTTTAAAAATAGTTCATCTTATAGTTTTTCCGATACTTTTTCCGCATTTACCGGCTTATTTAAAATCGGATTGAAATTATTTTTACATATTCGTAATCAGTTTAACATCCTGGTTAATTTGAATACTGTACCGACAGTGATTCGAGGTAAAAGGTCATTTCAGTTTTTTCTGATTTTCCGAGGTTTTCCAAGCTTTTCCGCTGGAAAAACTATTGTTTTCGAAATCAGCTTTAAATTTCCGACATTTTGAAAAAAATTTTCATTTTCCGATGGCCGTAGCTAAACTCAATAATTAGTGTTATGTTTGCCATGTGTAATATTATAAATACAAATATGTTCCTGGATGGATTTCCATGCATCAACTCTCACCGGACTATTTTTGTAAACCTTACAAGCCTTCGGTGTTTTACCCATACCGTAAGTTTATAAGCATTGTACGTTTTCAAAAGGATTTGTTTCTCTTATACATGTACTAAGTTGTAGTATAAAAAAATTACAATGTAACTTAATTACTTTCAGACAGTCACTGGTATACGGGCTGCAAGAGGTTGATAAATTGAAAAATCAAGTGCAGGAAGTTCATGTACCATTAGAAGTCTTTGAGTAAGTTTTTTGATCTAAGTATAAGTTAGGATAAGAAAGTATATTAGATAAGTTAATCATTGTGCAAGTTATGATCTAACAGCTTGCTACCAAAATAAAAATATTTTACCTGTGTCCAACCCCTTCTCCACGGGAAAGGAATTCATTTGAACTTAACTGGGAGGAACAGTACAATAACATTGTTTAAAATTCAATTTAGTAAATTTTTTTCTAAGAAGACGTTAGTATTAAAATAATCAACATGGTGTATCTCTTACAAAGGGGTTCTGGTTACCTTTCCAAAGAAAGTAATTCTATTGACATCAAAAATTAACTGTGGAAAATTAGGCTGCGGTTAGTCTTGAAACCCTGATAAATTCCACAATGTAACTGTATTAGATTTCATATTTTTGAATTACCTGTGTTAATGGGATTTGTTTCAGACACAAATATGTTAATTGAAACATACAAGAAAAATGCAACCATTGATCACTAAAACATTCGCAACTTAAAGAAATAAAAGTTGGCCAAACGATTAATAAGTTTACATGTTATAATTCAGTTAATACAGAGGATTGCAAAAATTAACTGCAAGATAATCTTGAATATCAAATTGCTTATAACTTAAAATGGTTAGGGACTAATAGAGTTAGTTAAAAGATTTCTTTTTTAAGCCCAGTATTTATCATTGTTGGATTTTAAATTTGTTTAATCTATCATTGACTATGTACACAAATGTGAATAGACTTCTCTTACAATGCATTTAGTTTGATACCAAGATTTAAAAGGTTTGTGTTCTCCACGCTAGAGGTTTTGTTGCAATAGAACTATAGTGTTTCAAACTATGTTTTTGGAACTATAGTGTTTCAAAAACACTATCAAAGCATGTAGTGTTTAAAAAACACTAATCCTCAGTCATTAAATGTCTCATCTTTGGTTATGAAATATGTGGCATATGGAAATGTGGATTAACCTATTATATGGTAGGTATGTCACTATTAATACATTTACAGTTCTTCATGTTCGCGGCCGAAGATGGCGCCAACATAAATTACTTACAAACACCCCTGTGCTATGACAAGTGTATTCAAGTTAGTGTAATGGTCAATGCTTCTACTAACAATGCTTTGATGGCAACTTTTTAAAAGGTTAAATTTTTATCAAAAATATCGCTCTCCTTAGAACTTAATATTTTATATTTGGTACATTTTAAAACTATCCAATTACAATCTTACAGTCGAATGAGAGGGGTAGGCCTATAAGACGCCTCCTACCAAGCAAGCAACATTCCAATTCTGTCTCCATTTAGTGAGTTTTAGGGTCTGTATTTTATTGACAGGTTCACCATTTTGTGGTAAAGCTGTAGGAAAGGGCCCATTTTATTGATGATTTCTAAGCAATGGACTTGGGAAAATTCTTTTAAAGTGTCTTTACGATCTGTCAAGTTTTTTAAAACTCTGTTCCTACCTTGAGAGAGTCTTGTAAAATATGGTTTGTTGAAGTTCATGTGTTCATAAGCAGTTCTGTTTAATGGCGGTACGGAAAAAAATAACAAAATATTTTGTTAATTTAGTAAAAATATTTGTAATCTTGCTCCCAAATAGCTTTAAAACGCTTTTTTGGCTAAATTTTAAGTTTTCTCAGGGACTCCTTCTGAATACCCCGCAGACCCTCCGGAACATTGCGTACCGGAACCTACATTGTTACAAAAACAGCACTGTTCGTAACCATATAGCATTCACGTGAAAAAATGTAAAATATAGTTCATATAACTTGAGATAAATTTCTAAGGGAATAGTAACTCTTAATAAATCACAATCAATCCTCATAATCATCTCTGTTCATTGTATGTGATGATTACAAATAAAGTTTTAATAGTTTTAATCATAAACCTTGATTTCAGCTATATTGACAACGGACGAAACCCTCAGTTGTACACCAAAGACTGCATTGAGAAGGCGCTCACTAAGAATGAACAGGTCAAAGGCAAGATAGACGCCTATCGCAAGTTCAAGGCACACATGATGGTGGAGCTCAATACTGTGTTTCCCAACGAATTGGCCAAATATCGGGCAATCCGAGGAGACGAGCGACCTTTACAATAAATAATTAGACATTATGTTTTCTCTAACAGTAATGTTGTTCTCTGTGTTGTAAGACTTTGCCAGAAGACTGTAAATACAATTGTATTATAGGCCCTAACTGGTTTGTTAATTATGCATATTTAGTGTTTTTTATGGACATAAACTGAATAAATTACTGATGTTTGTATGACATCTTTTTCATTTTGCCTGATCTCACAACAAAAGCCGTCTCTGGCACAGTGTATTTAGTATTTGGTTGTATGTCTTAATTGTATTTTAAGGCTGTCTCTGGGGCCTAAAAATATCTCGTCTTCTCTTTTCTTAGTATACCAAACGATTTTGTGAAACAATGGTTTTTGAAAGACACAACATTAGCATGTCATTTTTTGCCATTATGATTAAAACAACAGGTCAGTGTTACATAGGCATTATAAAACTCCTGGAGTTTCTTTAAACAGAAAATTAAAATTGTATATAATTTTATTTTACTTTGGTATCTAAGAGTCGTTCATTTGAAGTTTCAGCCATAATTTTGTATTTAAACATTATGATCAACATCTCTGTAACCAGTTGTACCTTTTCAGTTTTCTTTAAATGAAGCTAAAAGAATGCATTACACAGTGAGTATAAGGTTGTACTTTTTTTTAACATCTCTTGCATAAAAAAGGCTATTACAACAAACCTTATGGTAAGATGCATGTGACTACCGTACCATAGAAGTTTACAAAAGCGTGTAAACTTCTTTGATGAATACAGTAGAACCTCCCATATGCGACCATGGTGGTCCATGGTCGGAATGGCCCAAAAGTATCAGGAAAAGCAAATAAAATAATATTTATATTTTATTTTATATTAAAGTAATATTAATATTTATATTTTAACGCATTTCATAGGTAGAAAAACATCTATATAGTTGTGTAATACACATTATTGTACCTATAAGCTATAACACATTAATTGAAACATCCAGATATGTATAATGAACGAAAAATGACAATATTTACATACATTCATATGTGTAAAACCTATTGTAATGCGTAGAATAAGTTTTTTTAAATTTTTGACAGGCTCAGCAACGACGGGAACGTGGAAATCACAGATAGACAGTCGGACACAAGGTTGGATGAGGGAGGTTCTACTGTAGTTCTAAAATCCAGTGACTTAATTGCCGATTATAACATTCCTTCACACTCTTCTTCTATTTATTAAACCAACATATCCCTCCAATTTAGTCTCTTACTATACTGGACGGCAGTTTTCGCAGATGAAGTGTTCAGAGCACCCGTTGTGTGGCACCAACTGTATTAGGGCTGGTAATATACCAATCTGCCCTTTCTTATTTTCTTGACAATAGGTAGGTACTTGTATGTTGTACCGGTACAGCTGCAACTAGTTTACAGCAGGCAGTTGCAGTATTTTATTGCTCAATCTGTTATACAGTAGTACTTTCCCTAATTCACAACAGAGTCTCCTGGTAGCAATGAGGCCTACATCCCAACTTCAAAATACATTTAAATAACACAAAATGATGTCGTTTACGTTTGCAGTCACCGTTCATTCGTCAAATAGTGCTTATTTTATATTTACTGTGAATGACCTTTCAAAGTATTTCGGACATATTGAGCAATGAAATAACACGTTTTGAATTGGTTGAGTGGGGGGTTGGTATTGCAACCACAAATTCCAAGGAGTTAATTATTTTTTCAGAAACTTAAAAAAACCATTCAACATAGAATCACATAGTTTTCACAATGTTTTTAAATACCCTTCATCCAATTAATCGATTTTAAAGATTCCATTTAACAATAACCATCAACACTAGTGACATTTAAATAACAAAACTAGTAAGGCATTAACCCTTTCCACTCTCATTTTCTAGACCAGCCCATTCCTATCCAGTTGCATTTAATTCTTTGAGGAACAAATAATGTACTAGTACCAAAAGGAACCGAGCTTAAGCTCGGTAAAATTATTACTTTCTTTCTCACACAAAGCTCGTTCGCTCCGCTCACTCACCCTCTTCCATTTAAAAACGAGCTCGTTCGCTTCACTCACTTGCCAAGCCGATGGGTGTTGCACTTTGGTATTATTGGTATTATTAGGTTAAAGATGCAACACATTGGTTTATATCTACAGTTATCAGCTTATTTTTGTTCAATTAATAAAAACATAAGGATAACATAGAAACTTTGAAGGCCTTTAGCGCGAAAACCGGATTTTTCCTAGCAATGGGACCAGCTCCAATCAATTTCTGGCGGCCAAAACCCCCATGATAATAAAAAAATAAAAAATCCTTGGAGCGAAAAAAAACTTTGCCCGTACAAACGGAGCTTGTTTTAGAGTATAAGATAAGATACATAGTGAGCAGCGGTTAAGTGCTGCGCTCTCGTAGCCAACTCACTTACTAACGGCCTATTTTCCCTGCTAGGAACGGGCACCGTCCAAAACCCTAATTTTTGTGTCTAGGCTGCCGGTCGTGTTAGCTGGGCTAAGGCGTAGGTGTTAGTGTTAGCATTGACTATGTACACAAACGTGAATAGACCTCTCATCCAATGCATTTAGTTTGAGGCAAAAATTTGGAAGTTCGGTGTACGCGGCACCAGAGTTGCTGCCATCGTTCTTGTTATTATTCAGCTCAATTTACAGTGCTGCAAAAACACTTTACCAAAACATAAACATAACTTTAAGTTATAAAATGTTTCATCTTTAGTTGAAAAGAGTGGTAATACTGATTTATCTATGATATGTTACGTGTACTTCCATGTACACCGCACGAGATCACACCACCGTCAATGTGCTTTACACACGCCTATGCTATGAGAAGTCTACTCATGTTAGTGTACATAGTCAATGGTGTTAGCTCTTAAAGTGTTAGCCGATCGGTGGTAACGTTGGTGGGAGGGCCCACGTAAAATAAGGGGTGGCAGGCTTGCAAGTTTATGGGATCGCTTGATTCTTTGAGAGTTGCACCTTGGTCAACACTGATTTTGCTTCTTTTTTACTTATCTTTACTATGTGTGTTCCATCGTTGAAATATAGAAAATATCCATATTTCAACCGAAAATGCGGCGGGCGGGGCTGGCGCCCAATTTTTGAATAGAGTGAGCCGTGAGTTACATCTCACTAGTTAGCTCCTTACCGACTGGCTCGAGATGGTAAAATTGAAGTTTATGTTAGCATTCGGTTTCAACCGTCAAACTTTAACATCATTAAACATTGCCAGTTCTATTAATTTATTTAAAGATTGAAAATGACTTGCATTGTTATATTCAAAACATAATTACAACCTTAAATTTATTTAAAAATTTAATTACACAATTGAAAGTATCAATATACATTTTAGGCTTTTAAACTAAAGTACACAAACCTCAACCTTTTGAAAAGTATGAAAGTTGTTATTGACAAATTGAATTATTTACTGTTGAGATCGAGATAAAAACGAATTTTCAACCTCATGTGAGATTATCTCACCAAAACCACTCACCACCGATTTATTGGGTGAATGAAAGCAGGTGAGTTGGTGAGATTTTCTGCACAAAATACATTTTTATACATATATGCGACAATGGTGAATAAAACTATCCCTTGAATACTGATGAAAAATATTAATTACTGGATACACAAGTTTTTAAAGACCTTAAAAATTACATTTATCTAAATTATTTATCTATAAGGGTGGATGTGAATTTTTACGAATAAGCCAACTTACTACTCCCTCAATTGAAAAATTGTGCCCCTGCCCCGACATACGAGCGGAAAAGGTAAAATAGCCATAGATTTCAATAAATTAAATTATTTAACAAGCTACCTTCAAATATTAAAAAATTTACTTTTCAATAGATTTAAGACAGTAATTGCATCTTGGTTGAAGCACAAAGCCTTTTATTCCCTTGAGGAATGCATGACTGATATGTCTGACAATAAGTTCGGTTAAGTTAAATGGGTATATGTTATGTATTACCGTCATACAATTTTTTCTTTTTTTCAAAATATTGTTAATGCAATATTTATGTTATGTTAACAAGTCAACACGCCCTACTCTAAAACAAGCTCCGTTTGTATGGGCAAACTTTTTTTTCGCTCCAAAGATTTTTTATTTTTTGGTTGAATATGGGGGTTTTGGCCACCAGAAATTGATTGGCGTTGGTCCCATAGCTGGTAAAAATCCAGTTTTCGTCCTAGAGCCCTTCGAAGTTTTCATGTTATCCTTATGGAGATTGTTTTAATTGAACAAAAATCAGCTGATAACTGAAGATATAAACCACTGTGTTACATCTTTAACCAGGAAAATGATAGCAAAGTGTAGCACCCTTCGGCCAGTGAGCGAAGCGAACGAGCTCGTCTTTAAAATGGAAAAGGGCGAGTGAGTGGAGCGGACGAGCTTTGTCTGAGAACGAAAGTATTAATTTTACCGAGCTTAAGCTCGGTCCCCCTGGTACTTTTTATTTAACTATATATAAGATTGTCTTGACAATTCCTCATGTAACAGCTGTTATATTTAATAGAAAAAGTTATTCTATTCTATAGAAATAAGCACCTGATAATGTTCCATGCACACATTTATAGTGTAGACCAGTGTTTCCCAACGTTTTTGTGCCTACGTACCACCTGATGCTTTTCAAATTTGTTGGGTACCACTGTAACTAATACTTACAGTAACACGCCCTACCTAACAGTCGGAGGGAGCCTAGGGTATTGTATTGCAAGATAAATTTTGAACTGGAAATAATTCAAGTTTAGACGAGTAATGGAAACAAAATACTATCTGTAATATAAATGTGCTAGGAAAACAAGAGTCATTATATAATTTACTTTGTTAAGTTGGTACAGTATGAAAGTGCATCAGCTAAGGAAAGGTGCTGCTAGATTAGAATCCCTCAAACTAAGTGGAAATGCGTTGTACAGCAGAACCGAGCTGACCAAAACAGTCAACGTCACCTTGATCAGAAACACTTTTCTAAATTTTTCATGTATTAATTGTTTTTATTTCTTCCATTGTCTCCCTCGTACCACCAGTGGTACGAGTACCACCGGTTGAGAAACATTGGTCTAGACTATCAAACGGAGGCTTCCTCATTTATTTTGAGGAAATGATTTGTTTTAAGCTTATGCGTAGGGATTAAGATGATGTGTAGGGAATGCCTTATCTTGGCCCTATAAGTCAGGGCCCTATATATCATGGGGTAAAACAGGTACTCAAATCTAACATTATTTGAAGTTTTTTGTTAAAAAAATAAAAATAAACGTATGGTTCACCCTTTGGTTATTGAATATCACAGATCTGTGCTATTGAAAAGGTTCCCAAATAAAAAATGTAGCCCTTTATATACAAGTCAGAAAGAAAATAAGGTAAATTTCATCCACAGTATGTTTAAAAAACCTTTATTACAGCAAAATAATTCATGTAATATAAATATGTTCATAATCAACTTTATAGTAGGTATATTTAATCTCACAGACAATGGAGAAAGTAAACAACCATTAACAAGGCTGCTCAAATCATAAATAATATTTTTGATATGAAAAACAAGCTTCAGCTCTTAAATAGGTGATAAATGCGATCACAGCTTTTCATGAAAATTGCTAAGATCTAATATGTCAGCTCGCTTCGGATGTTGATACCGCAGTCTTATATGGGAATATCAGTTGGTTGTCTTAATTGTTATTTAGAAACATCAATGACTCCTTTCAATTCTACACACGATCGAGATCCGAAATATCATACTCTGGCACTTTTGGGTGATTATTGTTTTAATGAATTTTTTTTCAAGCACTCGCCTCTACCCAGTGGGGAACCCCTAGCACTTTTTAGAAGTTATGTAAATATTTTTTCAGCACCGAAAGGGTTTTTGACAATACTCTTAATATTTGATTTGTTTATTCTTATTGACTCATCAGCTTTTGATAATGTAAGGAAAGGGTTTTTGACAATACTCTTTTAATATTTGATTTGTTTATTCTTATTGACTCATCAGCTTTTGATAATGTAAGTAATCTGTTTAAAAACGAAGTAAACCGAAGTCAACATGCTCTTTAAATATTCTACTCCTCTTAAAGTACAATTTTTTACAGCCTTCATAATTATTATTTTAAGTATTTCTTATATACATCTAACTTCATCATGATTTTTTTCCATAACCCTTATAACGTACTGTAAGAATACACAAAAAATACATGAGGTTCCATTTGTTCCTTTATGCTCGCACTCCGTGATGAAATTGGACTTAGTCCCAAATAAGAGATGGGAGCTTTATGCAACAAGCAACAGTGGATTCGTCTCTATTGCCTCTTCTTCAGTTCCTCGAATCTGCGAGCCAGATCGTCAAAGTCTATCTCATCGGCACTGTCGTTGTGAGGGGCCGGGCCGCCGGCGATCGTGTCACTCGGGACGCTGGGAAGCTCCGGTAAGTTGTCCGGAGGAGTGAGCTTGGCCCGAGGAAGTGGTTTGGGAGTCTGGTTGCTCTGCAAATATTATATTTGTATTAGTTTTAGAAATTCATTGGCTTAGGAAATGTGAGGTAGAATCTGTAAATATTTGTAATAACTACAAGAGGTTTAGGGAAGTCCAAAAAACCAACATACACATTAGACTGTCGATTTAAGCAAAGCGTTTGATAGCATCTGCCACAAAAAATTATTTGATATACTTTTAAATCTTGGAATAGAAAACAGAGCCTTGTCATGGTTAAAATTTTATATGACTGACAGAAGCCATTACGTTGAACTAAAACATATTAACAATTTCAACCAATTATTGAAATTTTAGTCTGGTAGTAAACCATTAAAATACGGCGTTCCCCAAGGAACTATATCCCTCCAAGCGTTCAATATAGCACCCCTGGAGCGTTACACATTTTTTTAGGGTTTTGCATACTTTCAAATAAAAATTAGTAAAAAATACATTTTATGACCTAGCACTATAAATGTATATATTATATAAAGTAGATAAAATGGACTATCTAAAAATACAACAATTATCACCATTACTTATTCTTACCAAAATTAGGCTATAAGTTAAAAATTAAAAAATTGCAAAAAAAATATTTTATGTAACTTTGCTCTTCCCAAAAATAATTTTAGAAACACATAATAAAAATTCCAAGATATACATTTTGTTTGGAATTTTATGCAGTTCAAGAAAATAAATAATTAATATAGGCTAGAAGCATTTGAAAAAAATGTATGTTGAATAAAACTAAATATGTCCTATAGTACTTACCCTAATCCCATAAGAACACATGTAAAATCAAGCTAGGAATATTATACTAATTCCTACTCATATTTATGGTTATAAACTAGATAAAACATATTAATTTATTCTAATAATGTAAATTAACAGTATTAGTAACACTTTTAATTATTTATAACCTTAAAATAATTGGTAAAAAAATTATTTAATTGTTTACAAAGTTAGCACATGGTAACAGTTTTTTGCCAGATGTTTCATTGCATATTACAAACAACCAATCATTTGAAATGGGTGTTTTTGGATAGCTTAGAACCTCCCGGTAAGGGCGGTAGCATTCACGAGTCCGTTTTTGTCATTAACTATAAAGTTACGTTGCGTTTTCGAAGAGTAAAAAAATCGACTCAAACGCTCGGAGGTCGAAAAGCTGGGCCGAAAAATCGACGAATAACGCTCGGAGGGATATTAGGACCAACATTATTTTCATGCTACATCAATGAAGTATCTAATTTGACTGATATTGGTAAAATCACAGGGTATGCGGATGACATCAATATCAAATTATCTGGAAAAAAAATCAAATGAAATTGAGGTGACTGCCTTTACTCAAATTACAACTATTCAACAACATTTAGCTGAACTTAACCTCCTAATTAATCCAGTTAAAACTAAATTTGTTAATTTTTCCGCTTCACAAAGAAAAACTATAAATAATTCAATTAACATCTGTTTAAACGACTATTTTCTTGAAGAAGTTGATAGAACTCAATTTCTTGGGATATCTGTTGATAACCATCTCAATTGGAATTCTCATGTGGCACAAGTTTGTAAAAAATTGACAGTCTGCGACATTTAAACTATGAAATCAGTTTACTTTGCTTTTGTACATAGTCACATTTCATTCGGTTTATCCGTTTATGGTAATACCTCAATAGTTAATCTCAAAAAAATTTTAGTATTACAAAAAAAGCTTTAAGAATGATGTTGAAATTAAACTGGATTGAATCCGTTAAAGAACACTTTCCAAGATTGGGGATAATGACTGTGTATAGCTTATACATTTTTGAATTAATATTAATTATTAAAAGAAATTCCAACTGTTCATGGCAATTAGGTTTTAATCATAGTTACAATACGAGACATAGGAGCGCTCTTGGCTATGATACCCATAACTTAAGATTTTATGAAAAAAACCTTCTTATGCAGGAATTAGATATTTTAATTCATTGCCGTCAGATATAAAAGATGAAACAAATTTCAATAAATTTAAAAAGAAGCTAAAAAATTTTATGATTAATAAACCTCTGTACTGCTTAGACGAATTTCTTCAATAGAATTATTACTATTGGGTTTACCATGTACTTTTCCCCCTGTTAATTTAATATCTATACCTATATGTAACTGCCTGCGTTGATGTAAATCATGACGCCATTCTGTATGTATAAAATGAATAAAGGATATTTTGATTTGATTTGATTCTTGGCAATATTTGGTAGGTGGACAATTGCTGATAATCTATTTCTTAGTTAAAAAATAAAAAATATATTAAAACATACAAACTTATTGTTAAATGAAAAATATTATTGCTAAATGAGGAAAAACAACTGCTCAGTTAAGGAAACAAAGTTTAAAGTAAAAATATCACGAAATGAGAAAAAATATATCTTATACTCTAAAACAAGCTCCTTTGTACGGACAAACTTTTTTTTCGCTCCAAGGATTTTTTATTTTTTGGTTGCTTATGGGAGTTTTGGCCACCAGAAAATGATTGGCGTTGGTCCCATAGCTGGAAAAAATCCGGTTTTCGCGCTAGAGCCCTTCAAAGTTACCATGTTATCCTTACGGAGGTTTTTAAATTGAACAAAAATCAGAGCTGATAACTGTAGATAAAACCAATGTCTTATATCTTTAAAGGGAAATTATACCAAACTGCAGCACCCCTCGGCCTGGCAAATGAGCGAAGCGAACGAGCTCGTCTTGAAAATTAAGAGGGCGAGTGAGCGGAGCGAATGAGCTTTGCATGAGAACGAAAGTAATATTTTACCGAGCTTAAGCTCGGTCCCCCTGGTTCTCTAAACAAAAATAAGTGCTAAATGTGATAAGGTAAAAATAAAAAAAATAATAATTGGGCCATGTTTAGAGTAGCAAACCTTGACTAAACAACATGTCAGTCAAAACCATTGTACAGTAGATCCGAGTTATTTCAAACTTTTCTAATTTCGAATTGCTTTTAATAACAACGTCTCTTTAATCTCTAGCACAATAAGTGCATTGTAAAGTATTATTGGTTGGTATAAAATTTTAGAAAGTAAAATTTTTCTGTGGTTCCTTGAGGTTTGGATTGTTTAAGTTTCCACTGGAAACCTAATTGCAAATTCCTTACCTGTTTATTCCTGTCGGTAGTGTGCTGTCCACTTGGAACACTCGGAAAATTCTGTAAAAGAGCAAGTCGCATAAAAAAATTGTTCAAGGTCACAGAGGTGGAATGCTAAAGGGTTTTACAAGAATACAAATAGACCTGTGTTACTTCCAGTTACTTGTATTGTATTTGTGCAAAGTATGGAATGGGCTTAAATCTGTATTTATGTGTTCATTAAGGAAATAAACCTATTTTTAATACATATGCATGAAAACTTGTTCCGTATGTATAAAATCAAATTGTTATTTCATACTTCTCTAATTCGAGATTGTCTTAAATAAGATTGTCTCTTTTGGTCCCTATCGCGATAAATACATTGTAGAGTATATTGGTTAGATTGAAATTTTAGAAAGTTAGAAACTTTTCTGTTGTTTCTTGATGTTTGGATTGTTTAAGGTTCCACTCAAAAGCTATTTGCAAGTTCCTTACCTGATTATTTCTGTTGGTGGTGTGCTGTCCACTTGGAACGCTCGGCAAATTCTGTAAAAGAGCAAATTGCATAAAAAAATTGTTTAAGGGGTTTTAAGGACATAAATACTAATAGACCTGTTTCTTCCAGGTATGAGTAGTATTGGTTCAAATATGGAATAGGCTTAAATCTGTCTTTTTGTGTGTTCATTAGGGAAATAAGTATATACTAGTCTACTTGTTGCTCGAAATCGAGCAATTTATTTTGATACAATACAAAAGTAACATTTAGTTCAAAATTAACGACATCCGACCAATCCAATATTGTGAATATCAGTATTCACAAAAGTGTACCAACATTTTACAAGAGACAAAAAAAGTTGGAAAATTAAAATATCTAAATATAACAATACCAGGTTTGTAAAGATCAGACAACAAATAACGGAGTTATTGTGATTTTTCTGCAGGAAAACATTGATTTTGCATTATAATCAATGCAAATTTAAATTTTTCAAAGAAAAATAGTAATAACTCCGTCCGATCTTTACATACTTAGTAATGCTGTTTAGATAATTTAATTTGTCAACTCTTTTGTCTCTTGAAAAATGTTGATACAATTAAGTTTTTTAGAGAAATTTTAGTTAAAAAATTGAAAATGGTCCTTATTTTGAAAATTCACATTAAAAAATTACTGAACATTTTTTATTAATTATGGTGTGGTAGAATATGAGTATACATATAGCCTGTCAAGGTTTTTGTGACACCCTGTATATAGGTTTATTACGGTCATATGTTTTAATTTAATAAATAAAGGTTTGCAGGGTTCCTAATAGGGATGTGTCGGTACCTAAAGTCGGTTCTCGGTACCACCGGTTCTTGGCAAAAGTACCGGTACCGAGAACCGATGTCTAAATCTCGGTACCTGTACCTCGGTACCTTGGTCTGTTTACAATAAAATAAACTAAAACAAAACGCGCCCGTCCACAGTTTTCTCGGAAATAATGCGATTGTATTTGAGACGACCAGGTAGACTGATAAAACTCCGATAAGAACTATGATGTCTTATCTTATCAGTAAGTTATTGTTCTGTCCGTCAGGCGCGGGGAGGAGGGGGGCTAGCCGGGCCGACGCAAGACAGTCCGCTACAGTTGACTGATAAGATAAGAGTACAGTTACCCTATCTCCTATATCCTGAATTATTTGTCCAACCAAAACAAATTATGGATATTTTTCGCCTTAGTTTTACAAGTCGATAGAAATATATTAAAGGTTGAATGATTTTTGGTTGAAAAAAATTAGTTCATTATTTTGTTTAATAATTATTAAAACTTTAAAATGAAATAAAAATCATTAAATAACTAACAAATGTTCTTAAAGAATACAGAACAATGAAAAAAAAAAATCATAAACCAAAACATAAAATATTCTAAGGATGGTCAGGTCCCAAAATTTCTAGACGTATTCGGGAACTACTGAACAATAGATGTTTACGTCCGGCGGCCGGGCGATCTCGCTAAAGGTGCGGCTACACATAGCAGGAAAGGACACGGAAAGGACACGGACAGGACAGTTTCTGATGAATGCTCCCTGTGTTATCAAATGGGAGCGGCTACACATAGCAGGAAAGGACACGGAAAGGACACGGACAGGACATTTGTCGTGTCGGATGGATCGCCAAACGAGCATTCATCCGCCACTGTCTTGTCCTGTCCGTGTCCCGTCCTGGTATGTGTAGCCACCCCTTCCGACACTATCAGAAAGTGATAACGGTAGCTCAGTGTAGTGAGTGTGGCGGACGGCGGGATGAGCCGTGTCGGACGGCTGCGCGCGCAACCTTCCGACGTCTGACGGCTGCGCGCGCAGCCTTCCGACTCAGAAATGTCCTGTCCGTGTCCCGATATGTGTAGCCACCCCATCAGAATTTTGTCCGTGTCCCGTCCGTGTCCTTTCCTTGTCCTTTCCTGCTATGTGTAGCCGCACCTTAACGAGGAAAACGCGACACAAAAACATGGCACATTCCGTGAACTCCCGCGCCGGAGACGATCTATTGTTCAGCTTATCTATTGACGTCCGGCAGTAATTTATTCAAGAGGGGTGTTTTTTGCTCCTAGTACCAATTGCTACTTTTTGAACCAATTGCCGTAGAAAGCTAAGAGATGGCTCATTTAATTCGTCTAATCTTCACAAATTAAATAAAACGTCAAATAAAGTTATGTGACTTTTCATTCAAATTTAAATTAGAAAAGCATTGTTAAGTAAATCATTCATTTAGTACAATTATTGTTTTATAATATTATAAGAACCTTATTATAATTTAATGTGATTTTTTTATTTAAAACTTGAAACCCCATTATTAAAAATATATTTTTAAATTAAACATAACAAATACATTTTTTAGTCAACTAATTTAATGAAGTAAGTTTATTAAAACAGATAGTAGTTGAAGAATTAACAATGCAGAATAAAAATACTTTTCAGCCTAACTCCTAGGGAGATTTTTGATCGGAGACCTAAGGGAAATGATTTTTTACTAGGCCCGACCCGAAGTTTAAGTGTTAAAATTTGGCCTGTGGACTCCTAAATCTGTTATTGTACATAAAAAAATATTCTAAAACAAACATTTACTATTTTTTATTATTTTTAGTAAAATCTCCTTGATGAACGTTTTCACATAGACACCCCAACACTTTTGTCACTCAATCCTAATTCTTTTACTTTCATGTGTTGGTTAATTTAATTCCTTAATTCTCAATACTTTTGAAATATTACTTCAATGTACAAACTTTTTTTTTATATTTCCTGTTATATTAACCTCAATTAAAAAATGAGTACTTGGTACCGGTACCGAGAACCGAGAACCGATCCTTTAAAAGAACCGGTACCGGTACCGACTTTGAAATTTTGGTACCGACCCATCACTAGTTCCTAAGATTTAACTTTTAATACTAAGCCAATAATTGCTTTCTTTGAAGAATAAAGATTCATATTTTTAATAGTTTATGTATAAAATTTAATCCATGGATCATGATGGATATGTTAACCCTTCAACGTGGTTCGACGTACCCTGCACGTCGGCATAAGTCGCACCGAAACGGTAGTTCGACGTACACGATACGTTCTCTGACAGTCTGTCATGTGGTGTAACCTGTTGGTGGTTTTACGAACTACATCAGATCTGGACGATATCCAGCGTTGTCCATTAGTTTGGCGATGTGCTACAGCTGTTTATCGATTGATAATGAATGTGTGAGAGAGAGGGAGATGTGGTTTATAAACTTGGAAGTTGTTTACCTAGACTCGCTAGGCTTTATTGGCCCATTACTGTCAGTTTATTGTCGTATTTAGTGCATTTACTTGTTTTATTAGATGTTAGTAATTAGTAATTTATTATTTTGGGTTCATTCATTAGTTAGTAGTTAGTTTGCAGAATTTCAAGAAAGATTTTCGTTGTGTTTATTGAAAATGCGTGTTTGTTTACGTAAATAAACTTAGGTTAGTGTGAGGAATTGTGTCAGAATTTAAATTCACTACACATAAACATAGTTAATTGTTATGAATTTCAGTTATTTCTAGAGTTTTAGTTTATTATTATGGCTAGGAAAAATTCTATTTACCAGTGACTATTAGAAGATGAGCCACTTTAGTCTGAGCCCAGTGAAGTAGGGTACTACGCCTTACTTTTTCAATACATTGCTAAAATATAAAATAATTACTGTTCTGTATGTCCTAAGGTCATGATTCTTTTACCAAATTGTTCAGAAATAAGTACACTATAATAAAAACACAGTACTGCATACCACCCCAATGTTATTTTTTTCTTTATACTTGATTAGAAATTCAATTTTGTTTTCTAGCCTTGCATTGCCGTACAAAACTCAAATTTTGAAAATGTTTAAAAAAATATATATTGATGAAAAAAATTTAGGCTTGTGTGTTTATTGTAGTGCTTTTATTTCCTAATAATTTAGTAAATAAATCATGTTGATAAGATGTATAGAACCAGAGCATTGCATTTTTTTGCAAAGTATTGCAAAATTAGGGCGAGCGTTGTTAAAGAAAGTGCCGCATGAGGGTCTGGCCTTGCCATAAAAAGTCCCACGTTGAAGGGTTAGTAAAAATAGTTTTGTGCTGAGAGACAACTAAACAAAGTGAAGGAGCCATTCCTCGAAGGAGGGCAAAAGTTAAGGTAAAGGTGTGATTAGGAGATGTTTAATCTCAACGAGGGTAGCCCTGACGGCACTTCACTTCTCACAGGTTTACTCTGGACAATAGTGTGCCATTAAGTTAACAGCATGACCGGAAAATATTGATGAGACAGTTACCTGATGCGGTGGTGACATTGGACCAGGCTGTGGCATTGGAGGGAAATCCTGTGAGAAAAAGAATTTGATTAATATTCATGGTTCTGTAAAATATGATATTCATTAAATAGATGTACACTAAGTTTATACAAATTTAATAGTATTATTTGTGTTTTATTCAACGTTTCTCACTATCTGCCCATCCGCAGGCCTGTTTATGGTGAATAATCGAGACTCTACTATAAATCATATAGCGGTTAAATTACTATGTAATAATCACTCAATTAAATTTTGATCCTTTTGACAATTTAATTTCTCTAAAAAAATTAAAAATATTAAAAGTAACATAAAAAATTGATAAAGAACATGTGTCAGTAAAAAAATAAATATTATTATGTACCTAAATAAATAGGCCTATATCAAATTAAATTACCACTGAAAAATACCTAAAATTGTATTTCAAGAAAATCAACATTTAACTTTGCAACATCAACCTTCTCATCGTCTTACCTGGGAATTATTTCCTCTGTAGGGACTTGGTAGACCCGGTTGTGGTGCTGGATTGAAGTTTGGATTGAAGTTCTGCAAT
Source organism: Neoaliturus tenellus (assembly GCA_030545055.2). Lineage (NCBI taxonomy): Eukaryota > Metazoa > Arthropoda > Insecta > Hemiptera > Cicadellidae > Neoaliturus > Neoaliturus tenellus. The sequence continues at coordinate 27,001,126 of CM061532.1, read as the reverse complement.
GTAAAACAGATTAGGCTACAGTTGTTCATTTTAGTATAAATTTGAATTTATGTGGCGTATTTTCTTTTTGACAAAAGCTATAGAATGTAATGTTATTAACACAGTAGTTCTGAACTTACTAAATGTTCTAATAACTTTGAAAAATTTACTATTGTTTTAAATGTACTATACCAAACTAGCCCCAGGATTGCACAGCTGTAAGTGTTGATTTTATTACCTACTATGACAAAATATTGAAAATCCTCAAAGATAACTTGGATTATCTGATCACAGTCAATCTGGAAAATCCTAACTATTGATAGCACGTGTTCTGCCATACACCATGATTATTTTGGTCATGCCACATTTCTTTAAAGTGCCCCGGAAGGGAAAGACGGCTCATAGTCTGCCCTTGGAGGTTCATAGTCTGTGTGTAGTTAAATAGGGGAGTGATGTTGTTCGCGTCCGCAGCACTCCATTAAAGCTGCACGTACTCCCTGGGTGGTGCTAAACGAACAACAATTTTTGGCAGCTGAACTATCACGCGAGTGATCTCTCAGCTATGCCAGCTGCCAGACCAAATTCAAACGGCCCTTTCCAGGGCCATTTTAGAAATGTAGGCTCCGTTTTAAATATATGTCATCTGAACGTAGAGGGTCTGAGCAAATCAAAAAGTGACTGCCTCAGCAAGGTGCTGCGAGAAAATAATGTCGATGTCCTCGCACTACAAGAAACACATGTAGAAGACCTAGAGAACAGTGCGAGGGGAAACATCACAGGATATAGGCTTGTGGAGGAAATAGGACACAGGGTCTATGGCGTGGCGACTTAAGTGAGGCAAGACATAGACGACGTATCAGTCTCCCACAAAAGTTGTGTGAACAGCATATTTACTATTGCTGTTAAGGTATCTGAGACTACCACTGTCAATGTCTACAAACCACCGAACATCCAGTGGCCAGATACAGCCCTCCCATCTTTTGAACATCCTTTAGTATATGTAGGTGACTTTAACAGTCATCACACACAGTGGGGATACTCGTCCGATGATGAAAATGACACTCGTCTTACAAGCTGGGCTGAAAATAACAACCTTTTCTTGGTATTTAATGCCAAGGACCCACACACTTTCCATTCTACCCGATGGCGTCGTGGGTACTCCCCAGACTTGTGCTTTTGTTCTCGTGACCGGTCAGCAACACCCATACCAACTTGCAGGAGGGCCCTAGATGCTTTTCCTCACTCTCAGCATAGGCCTGTTCTGATATCAGTAGGAATCCAAATTCCTCTCGTAAGATCTTTTCCTCGGCCTAGGTGGAACTTCAACAAAGCTGAGTGGGAGGCCTTCTCTTCCAGGCTTGACAAAGGCATCAGGTTCAATCCCCCTAAAATAAAAAACTATGATCGGTTCACACGACTTGTTCTGTCTTGCGCTAAAGCGTCTATCCCAAGAGGTTTTAGGAAAGGATGGAGTCAAGAGTGCGAAGACCTTTACAGTGAGTTCACTGACACTGCCGACAGAAATGTAGCGGACCAACTCCTTAACTCTCTCGAGAACTCCAGGAGAGAGAAATGGGTGAAAACTGTTGAAAATCTGAACTTCACCCGCAGTAGTCGGAAAGCTTGGTCTCTACTCAGGAAGCTCTCCACTGGTAAGCCAAATGAAAAACCCGCAACCTCGCAACCTCACCCTTGTGTTATTGCAAAACGCCTCTCCTGTCTGTCTAAACCGGTGCGTACGTCCGCAGATAGGAAAATAAATTTTAAGCTTAATGAAATTAAGGAAAGTCGGCAAGCGCCATTGGAAGTCTCCAGACCTTTCACAGTAGATGAGCTGGATGTGGCGATTGATGCTATGCCAATTGGCAAAGCAGCAGGTATGGATGAAATCTTCCCGGAGTTCATAAAACACTTGGGTAAAGAGGCTAGACAGTGGCTTCTTGCAGTTTTTAATTCCATAAGGGAAACCGGCGACTTGCCTGGTATATTTAGAAGATCGAAAATAATAGCTGTCTTGAAGCCAAATAAAGATCCACAACTGCCAGAAAGTTACCGACCCTTAGCTCTTCTTAGTGTCTGTTATAAGCTTCTCGAGAGGTTGATATACAACAGAATCCTCCCTGTTCTGGATTCCAGCATCCCCGTCGAACAAGCTGAGTTTAGGCCTGGGCGCAACTGTTGTGACCAGGTTCTAGCTCTTACTTCCTTCATCGAGAATGGGTTTGAGCGAAAACTGAAAACCTCTGTTGCTTTCCTAGATCTTACTGCAGCTTATGACACTGTCTGGAGAAAAGGCCTTCTCATTAAATTTTATAACCTGATTCCTTGCCCTTTCCTGTTGCATCTCCTCAACTCGATGCTCTCCAATAGGATGATTAAAGTATATTTGGGACGCAAGGAAAGTACTTTTAGGCAATTAAAAGATGGCCTGCCACAGGGGTCAGTGCTTGCCACACTGCTGTTTAATGTGTATACTGCCGGCATGCCTGACACTTGCTAGTTAAAGTTTGCCTATGCGGTTGATATCGCACTGGCTTGTCAGCACAAGGAATTCCGACATGCTGAGGAAGTACTAACAAATGACCTCAAGACCCTCGGTGAATACTTTAAGGCCTGGAAGCTAAATCCAAACCCAACTAAAACTGAGGTATCTTGCTTTCACTTGAACAATAGACTAGCCCACCAAAAGCTTAAAATCGTATTTGACGGTGTTGAGCTAAAGCACAATGATCACCCACAGTACCTGGGAGTCACTTTAGATCGGTCTCTCACATTCAAAAGCCACCTACAAAAGACAGCAGCCAAGGTGAGAGCTAGGACTAACATTGTCCATCACCTTGCTGGCTCCACATGGGGAGCTAATGCACAAGCTCTGCGAACCACTGCTTTGTCCCTGGTTTACTCAACCGCAGAGTACTGTGCTCCCGTGTGGCTGAACAGTGTGCATGTCAGAGAGATCGACGTCCAACTGAACAGGACTATGAGAGCCATAAGTGGTACACTCATGGCACCCTGGCTCCCAGTGCTGTGTAATATCGCTCCACCTGAAATAAGACGAAGGGAGGCACTTACTAGGGAATATAATAAGATCGTATCCAATCCACAGCTACCCATCCATGATTACCTACCCCAGGAGACGGGCAGATTGAGGTCCCGAAGACCACCACTGCGGACAGCATCCCAGTTGACGGAGACAAACTTTTCCATCCATACCGACTGGACTTCCTCCTGGGACTCTTTCCAAGGCCGGAATCAATTTTTAATTGCTGACCCAACCTTAGCAGTAAGTGGTATGGATCTTCCTCGGAAGCAGTGGACAGTTCTCAATCGATTCCGCACTGGTGTGGGAAGATGTAATTATTGGAAGTACAAATGGGGAATGACAGAAGACCAGTCATGCCGCTGTGGAGCGGAGTTGCAGACTATGACTCACATAGTCAATGAGTGCCCTTTGAGTGCTTTCCCCGAAGGATTGACTGGGCTGCATTGTGCAAGTGAAGCTGGGCTGCAATGGCTTAGCGCCCTGGATTTAGCTTTGTAAAGAGAGATCATAACTTTATGTTTTTAGTTTAGTTTTTAAATTTTTTGACGCAGGTGCTAAGCACCTCAGAGAATGTATTATATTTTTCTGAAGTTGGTGGCTGGCTTTTAATGCCATACGATATATATATAGTTAAATACCTGTGTGTTCCTAGTGTGGTGTTGTGTTATTTACTGCACGAATATTGGCTTCAGGAATTTTTAGAAAAAAACAAAACACACGGGGCTTTACCGATGGTATGTTGGAGGGTTTCATGGCAGAGTCGTAGCTAGGCAGGAAGTCGTCCTGAGGAGGGATGTTGTAGGAGAGTGCAGCCGGGGGCGGAGCGTACGGTGGCTGTTGGCCGTATGGCTGTTGAGGTGGCAGGTTCACCGTCTTCTCTCCTAGGCTCTGAGAAAAAAATAAAATAATGAAAGGCTAGTAGTACTCATGGCAATTGTTTTTGAGAAATTTACTACTTTTTTTACATGGAGAAAAGTTTACTAATTTACACTAGGAAAGCACCGATTATGTGCAGGGTAGAAACACTGCAACAGGGTTAAAATTACCAGTGGATAATGTATGTAAAGACACACAGTGAAACGTTAAGCAATACACATTGCCAGAAGTGATTTTCTATTAACAACCTCATACTTTTCAACATGGCTTCGCTTTAAGAGTCTGCAATACCTTTGCCACTTTGGCAATTTGTCCCTTAAGAACAATGTTAAATTTAAAACATTACTGTGAGTTTTGTTTTTCGTTAGAAAATTTCAAACCTTATATCATTTTAAATGTAAAAAAATTAATAAAAATAAATCCACCTGAATAACGAATAAAATATAAATATATATTAACACCCCCTTTAAACCATGTTAAACCATATTTAGTAGGTTTATTGAAAAATCGTCATATTAACCACCATACTATTATGGTGAACATATTCAAGTTTCATGCGATTCCGATGCAAGATTATCTAAATACAGTGTTTCAAAGATATCTATAATTAAAATTTTTCTTATGGGACTAAAACTCCAAAATGGCCCAGGAACTGCAGACTCTGAACTTGTGATTTTTACAGTGAATAGATAATGGTATCATTCCTCTCTATAACACTTTAAGAAATCTATCACATGGCCTATTTGGTTTCCTCGTTTCTTTCTTCCAGTCAACTGCACCAAATCAATGCATTCCTCTAATAGTGTGGATTGTTTTGTATTAGTAATCCTCATTCATACAGCACAGTAATTTGGTACTGTTTCATTATATGTAGTTTTTCAACCCGTAATCACAATAATATTTTAATTATTTGTTTGACCTTCATTGTGTCAGCAATTCAATCAATTCAAATGTCCATAAATGATTGGATCGAGATAAGAAAAAAAAAAAAAAAAAAAAAAATGTAAGGTTATTTGATTTTGATCATGAACCAATAAAAAAAAATCAAATTAAGTGCCTATGAAGATGAAATGTAACTGAAAAGTTTGGGGCCGTTAGTTTGTCTGGTCTCAGTCCCAAGATCCTGTTCCACTATTTATCTGGTACGTTGCACTTAAATATTTCATTCTACTATTTTCTTTCTAATTAATCAAACCTACTTACATAGCAGCCTGTAGGTATCAAATTGTTGCAAATATTTAGCCGGACATGTTTCAGATGAAATTACGATCCATCTTCAGCAGCAGAGTAGAGTGGTCAGTTCATTAATATAAAGCCCATATTGGATGGTTCGGTTGTCATAATCTTCAAAAATAAATACACAGACAGTCACACACAATATATAAAGGACACAGAAGCACAAATGAAATACTGATATTGGCACACCAGGTAGGCCTACTATCACAGATATGTCATAGTTCACCGGCCAATCACCGTAGGCCTACTCTATTTGAAGATTATGACAACCATCCAAGTAACTTATGGGCTTTATTTTAATGAACTGACCTCTATACTCTGCTGCTGAAGGTGGGTGGAAATTTTAACTGAAACATGTTCGGCAAACTATTTGCAACAATTTGATACCTACAGGCTGTTATGTAAGTAGATTTAATTATTATTAATGTATCAAGGCTGTAAAAATAATTTTTTTTTCATTTTGATCTCAGCCGGAATGTCAAAAGAATACTGAGTCAATTTAAAATCCAATCCCTATCTCAGACTGACCGGGTAGGCGAAGGGTTGAAAGTTGTTAGGCACGAGAGGTGGGGGCGGGTAGTCTTTGAAGCCCGGCGGACGAGGCCCCAGCGTGTCGCTGCTCAGGTCGTTGTCTCCTCCAAACAACAGAGCGTCCACACCCCTGGCCTGCTCATCCTCCCTCATAACCTAGAAAAAAAATCAGCTTTAGTCTTTGTTTTGCCCATCCATACAAAAAAATGCAGTATCAGTTATAAATTTCAATGTTATTTCCTAATCAGAATTTTTATATACAAATATAAATAAAAGGACTTACGTAGGGCCTAGCTGAATTATTAATGGTTTTAGGGAGGACCTGGTAGGTAATTTATTATTTTAAGATTTGAAAATCAGGTGATTTTACATTTAACTATTTTTAAAGTAGGCACAGATATGATAGGTTGTATGAATATAATACCCCCGTCGCAGCAGACCTGCGTACTCTCGAATTTCCAAACGATCTTAAGATATTGTATTTTCCCCATAAACACCATAGGAATGGGTATGTAGGTTTGCTGACTTGGGATGTTATTAGAAAATGTTAGTTTTGTTAGGAAATGTAACGTTAGGTAAATGTCAAACTGTCTCAATATTCGGCACTTTGTAATTTTCCCCATAAACTTCATGGCGGTGAGTATGTAGGTTTGCCGCCATATGGGTGTCGTAAGCAAATATCAGTTACATCCTCCCTAGTGAATGTACATACCAAATATTATCAAGTTATGGTGTTCTTTTCATTTTCCCCATAAACCCCATAGGGGTGAGTACGTAGGTTTGGTGCCATGTGGATGTTGTGAGCAATTTTTAGTTGAACCCTACCAAGTGAATGTACATACCAAATTTTATCAAGTTATTCCAATAAATAAGCAAGATACGGTACAGGGTTTCGTTGATTTCCCATAAGATTAACGTGGAAATCCTATTTTTGGCTTTTCTCCGTAACCTGTTAAGCCAAGTTAAAAATTCAAAATACTAAATTGTTTATTTTTTTAAGCTCTTTAAAATGGTTTTAGTTAAAATTGTTGAATTTTGAAAATTATGCTCCAAAAATGCAAAAAACCCATTTTTTACCCTTTTGAAACCCCATTAAACCACGTTCCCATAACCCGATCACGCTGGTTCGCGAACTCATGAAAATAGACCTAGTCTTAAACCTTCATACCAAATTTCATCAAAATCGGAGGTCCCCTTCAAAAGTTATCAGTACCACGGACATATATATATACATATATATGAAAATGAACGAACGGTGTTTTTGGCTTCTGGGGACCTCGAAATGAAAAAGTAACATGGTCCCGGGCTTAGGTCTTACCACGGCTACTACCGTAATAGCGTATTCCCTATAGGGAAATTCGCTAAAAATAATGAATGAGTGTTATTCTTATGAATGACAATGATTTAAAATGTCTGGTAATTATCATTCAGAAAAAAATAATTGCTCAACTTTCTGATCTCTCAAAGAGTAATATTACCTACAACTTACTTGAGGGTCAGGCTCATAAGGCACATTGTAATTTTTTGCTATTTCTATAAGGTATTTCTCAACCAATATCTTTGGTGGAGCTTGGACACTCATCTTGTGTTTCAATTTCTCTGAAATTGTCTCCACCGCATCCAGCCGACACGCCTGAAACACCACATTAATTTAACATTTATAACACAGCACCAGAACAAAATTTATAGAAAGTGGAAGTATCCCCACAGAATGCCCTTGGATATGGTCGGGTTAGTCAAACTGTAGCCAATGTTACACATCCTAGCAAAATTAGGTACCTCTAGACCTCTTAAAAGTGGTAATTTTACTTATACTGCCTGCTTTAAGTTGTCAATTGGTTATTTTTCAGATTAAATGTTTTGAACCCTCAAAGTTCTTCATCAACCGTATCTTCTATTCAAATTCCAGTTGAAAGAATATGATTAAATTAGGCATAGGCTTATTTGTTTTTAAAATTTTAAATGAAGACGACTGTTGAGATGTGAAAGTTTGAAAAATGCCTACCACATTTAAGAACCAATTTTACACCTTAAGGCAAGTAAAATTACTACTTAAAAAAATTTATAATCTGATGTCAAAACAAATAATCCACTTACCTCTGTATACTTTTTTCCATACTTCAGCGTCAGTTGGTCACTGATGACTTTCATTTCAGATATGTCACTCGTCAAATGTGGTGCTACCCATAGGAGACTTGAAATAGCTTCAGCTAAACTCGGATCCACCCCTCTAGAGAGTAAAAACAATTTATCTTAAATCAAAATTAATATTCCTTCATTTAGCTCCAACTATTATGAGCACAAGAACTTTGTTTGACTAGGATAAATTACATCCGTGGGTGGAAATATGTAGACTAAAAACATAGTCTCTTAATAACCTAAGTTAAAAAATACTCTACTACTCAAATTTAAAAAAATCTTATTCAAAAATGAAACCTAGCAGCTATCTAGTAAAAAAATATTAGTCCTTAAGCATAGGGCAGCTACGGTAAAATTAAAAATAATAAATACCATACTTATAGATGTAGACTGCCCATATAGGAAAGAAGTCGATAAGGCACATCTTTGCCTGCAGTGTCTAATCTAATCGTGATACTACCAAAACATACGGTACCATTTACCATTTACTGGTACAATTTACCAGTAGACCTAATGAGTAGGCCTAAAAGATTTTTAAAATTCATTTATGACATTGTTAATGTGTTATTGTAATTGTGTTTGATGATTAAAAAATACTTTTATGAATAATATAAGGGTAGGCTTAATTAATAATTACGGTACGGTACCATAGCTAAAATCATACCAAACTGAATACCAGTAACCAAGTTTCTACTGCCCTTGACTTCTTTTACATGGTTTCTAGAGAATTTCAATTTTCCATTTCTCTGACTTTCCTGACCCTTCTGATTCCTGACCAAATTTCCAACTAAGACTTGGCATTTATGATGCAATAACTGTGCACAAAAATATGTATTTAATATTGTGAAATATTATTTACAGTATTATTAATTGTTTTTTGTTTGTAAAATTAATTTATAGTAATCAAAATTTAAGAAAATTGGGCCTTATTTGGTTTAACTGAACTAGGAAATCGGCGAAATTTCATTAACCTACTCCACCGTTATTATCGATGTTAAAATTTTGATTTTTGCAATTAAAATGTGCAATAAAACAATCGAGGCAACAACGATATTGAGGTAAGAAATGTATCATAATAATCTAATTTAACATAAAAACCGTAAACCTCTGTCACTTTTATGGATAGCGATGTTTATAACAGCAAAACCAATGGTTTTTCGAAACATTACAAACGCATATTCCCTCAATACAATAGCAAAAAATATCTTTCTGATTTGTATTTATTTGGCAGCATTTTGTGTGACGCCATTTTAGGTCTTACAAAGTCTGCTTCTTTTCAAAATTTATAAGGTACACCTCAAAATAAACTTGAGTTGTTTTAGTTTATTTTTTGTTGTCCTTTGATAATATTACAGGTTGCATAAAGTTAAAATTTGTACTTGTTTTTGTTATTTTCAGTTGCTTGTTTGGATTAGTATATTTGTTTTATTGTCAAAAGGTATGTTTAATAACAGTATCTTAGAACAAAAATAGATCAGGTGATAGGCCTAAAATCGTAACCATATCGTGTGGTTGTATCAGGATCGAAAGAATAGCAATATTATCGCAAAATCAAAATTTTAGCATACAGTAGATAAGTTATGTTAATAACGGTGGAGTACAATAACGAAGTTTTACCGAATACCAGCTAGGCCTATTATTATGTTTTTGATTAAATTAAAAGGTAAAAACTCACACATACTTTCATTGGTTAACCCTCCAACTGGTCATTATAACCTCCTTTACTGGTGAGGTTTTTTTGGCCGCCGCGCAAACATTTAGTACAAACAACATAAAACATATAAATTGGTATATAAAACATACAAATTATATATCAATTTTTTCAGAATGAAATAGGCTATTCAAAACAATATTGTTTTTAGTGTACTTACAAAAATTTATTTTGTTAATCCTCCTATTTTGTAACAATAAAGATTTTTTTTTCTTATTATTTTCCTTTTAGAGTATTATCATGGTAAGGTATGTTGTCCATACAACAAAACTAAGATAGCCAAAATAACCACAATTTTATTGGCTTTTTACTGATGTATAACACTTGATTGTTTATATTATAAATAAAATATTACAAAGCAAATATGTGAGGTAAGCACAAACCACATTTTCGCCGCCATATTTTTTTAAATTTTTTATTTTTTATTTTATTAATTTTTTATGATAAAATTTTTTTTAGAACTATTTATAAATTTTAAATATAACTATTTGTTATGTATATAAATAATTATATTTATTTATAATAAATTAATAAAGTTAGGCCTAGGCCTATTCACTCACCTAGGCCCAGGCCTAACTCACAACTTTCATGTTCACTGACAACTTCACTTTGTACTCTGAATCTTCATTTAGAAGGCCCAAATAGCACTATAATTACTCAATTCACTCATTATTACATTGCAAACTAACTATAATTCACTAAAATTTGCATTTCAAGTAATAACATAACCACAAAACAGCGCCGCCCCTACGATACGCGTAAACAAAAACAAACACCAGAAATTCAGTCTTACCAACATACTGATATTTCAACAAATACAGCTGAACATATGATGACTAGATTGTTCATCTTTTCCTCTTTCATACTATATAAAAAACATCGACATTGACTATAAAATAACGAAGTAAAATGCATTTTACATAGACCTTGCAAATGGATCGCGATCGCGATCCTACCAGTTTAGAACGGCCTAAATGGGTCGCGATCGCGACGTTTACCAGTTGGAGGGTTAAAAATGCGTTGTTTCAAATAAAATCATTTTTTCTGTACATATTTTATAAAAGTAGATACCTAAATGGATTAACGTATTTATCAATACGGTAAGTTACCAAAATTGTTAACCTTACTTTTTGTCATGGTATCAAAATTAGGCTATAGCCTAGGTTAAAAATAAAAAAAGTACAAAGAAAATATTTTACGTAACTTTGCTCACTCCCAAAATAATTTTAGACACCTAATCAAAATTCAAAGATATACATTTTGTTTAGAATTTTATGGAGAACCAGAAAATAGATTAATGAATATAGGCAAGAAGTATTAAAAAAAAAAACATTGTGACAAATAAAACAAAACAGGTTCTATGTTCTTCATATTAATGGAGATTAGTTTAGGTTATATTAGATAGTTGGAACAAAAATTTACGTATTTGACAGTAATTTTCGATCCGATACAATATCGATTGGATCGATAGTTATTTTCGCCCAGTTATGAAACTTTGCAACTGATAGATGAAGAGAAACTGCACCCAAGTTGAGACTTTAAACAGAGCGCCACCATGAAAAACCACGCACGAGCAACAGACAAACTGATGATGGCGGGCAAGACTAAGGTCACGGCCCTACACGCTAGGGCACAACAGTGGTCCTTCCACAAGCAATGAGCTCGTGGGCTCTATTCCACGCAGCACTGATTTGACAATAGTCTCTTTTCAATAGGCCTAAACCAGGTGGCTGATTTACAAGCCACCCATCACAGTCGAAATCGGCCTTGTAGCAGCTAGGCCTAATGTGTCGACGCAGTTTGATATTTAAACTAGGCCTACCCTAGTTTACTGTAGGCCTACCAATGGAAATATGCGATGGATAGTGTGATAGGCCTAAGTTTTAACACAATTGAAGACATTGATACCATACTGTAAGAGCCCTAACTTAGCAATGGAGTCGGGTAACGCATTTTTAGCCAATTAAAGAGCCTGGTCTGCACTAAAATCCTATTTGACTATCCAGCAGTTACAGAGCCTAGAGGCTAACTTACTTGGTCTGTGTGATGAGTCCAAATCGTGATAACAGAATGTCACAATACATTTCAATGAGCTCAAGAGCCTCAACCATGTAATCTTCTCGAATTATATATTCAACTCTGATTTTAGCTCTTTCAACTTTTCCACTACCAATATAATCTGCTATTTCCTTTCTTGCTTTTTGAGCCAACTCAGTTTTCTTTTTTTCTAACAATTTTAAACGTTCAATAGCCAAACGCAAATTAGTCTTTAGCTTACCATAATTAGTGTCAATTGAAAACATGTTTAGTTATAGAAAAAATAATTCACAAAACTTGATATGTTGCAATCAACTTATGCTCACACAGGTAACTTTTCACAATAATAGCTCACTTTTGACAATAATTTCAATTTGCCAAAAACACTGTGATCGTGATCCACATCCACTCATCTGACAATAATATGACATCTGCTGTTTGTTGTTAGTCATCAGCTGGATGACTAATGAAATAGTACATAGAGGAAGCTATATAAAAGTGCACAATTAATTTTCTCCGCCTTAAATAAACAGCTGGCTATCTCTTTTGTTTTCTGTTCACCTCTTACTGTCACTCTAGTCTACTCTGTACTCTGTGTCAGCTCTTCAAAATGAAATTTTCAAAACAAAGCAGACGATGACGAATTGAGTACCGTAAATTGTGGTTCTCAAAACTTTATATTAATTTTTCAAGTTTAAGTAATTTGGTTTAAAAAAGTGTAACTTATATGAAATATTTGAAACAGTTGTTGGAAATGATCGAATCTTAAACTAACATCTTTAGCTCAAGGTAAAGAATGATTCCTTAACCCTACCTACCAGATAGGTTAGATCAGTATTTGACGACTACTAACCATTGGCCAAAATCACCAGCACTCACCTAAATTATTTCAGCTCAATATATGATGGTTTCACTTTGCTGTGTTCTTACGGTTAGCATTCACCCTCCCCATACTACTCCAACACACCAGGGGTTTCAAAGACCTGTCAACTCTCACCTAAATGTGTGAATCTCAGCATTTGATCGTCGACTCACGCTCTCACGCCAATCGCCTGCAAACTCACGCATTGTGAGGGTGCTCAATACAACTAATCCTAGCCTATCTGTAATCACTTAAACCAAGCCTGACAGAGGAGCTCCTGGTGAAACCAACCACGCTACATTAATATAAATAGCCTTCTCAATTGGTTATTTTGGAATGCTAGTTGCTTTAAAGCCCTACACACGGTCGAGCATTTTGGGTGAGCCACTCGATGGTGAGCAGCTCGCCCAGCATGCTCGACCGTCTGTGGGCTCCGTTCCAACATACTTGGCGGATTTATTGGGTTGGGAGCTCGGCTCGACAGGACGGTACTCGCCAGACATTAAACTACCTCAGTGAGAATTCATTTTTACTGCTACGTACGTGGTTTTTTGTTATGAGTGTAGTATTCCTTGATTTTCTGTTACTATAGATGGGTTTTTAATTGTGTAAGTAGTGTTGCAGTAGTTTACTCATAGATATGACTTTTAACGAGTACAAAACGTTCGTTAGTGGCTAGCTCTGACAGTAAAGACATATGACTGAACTGATTTCTATGTAAAAGCCACCTTTTGGTCCACACGTCACACAACGCAACTGCTGAGTCAAAATCCATTTTACAACTGACAAAGTACCAGAATGCTTGGCCATAGGCTGGACCGTGTGTGGACGCCTCTCAACTCCAACCATACACCAACCTGACTTCCAACCCAACGGCTCGCCCAACTTGCTTGATCGTGTATGGGGGGCTTTAGCTATGATAAAAGGGCTTTTGTATTGGTTGTTTTGTAGAGATTAGTAGGCCTACTAAATACAGTTACCTGAACCAATAAGAGAGCTAGCTTTTGCTTGTTGTATTTTGCTGTCAACTTAGATAGTATCAGTATGCAACATCGTATTATCTAGCTGGTTTGTTTACTTATAAAATTTAATTTGTTTCATCTAATTTCTCTCAAAACTATTGTAAAATATGTTAGTTTATTTGCAATTACATGATGGATGATATGTTTTTGCACTTTGTTCATAGTATTACTATTAACCATTACATAAAAACAACGTTTATGACTGAAGACTGTGCATTTTTCTCACACATTTTTGCAAGATCAGGTAAAGAAAACTCCCGCATTGGCATCTTGTGCCAGATTCACAGGTCTGGGGTCAAACTTGGCCAATGTCTAAAGCTAGTATGTGCGCACACTAGGGCAGTAACTTATGGCCCAGACGGGCAGACAGTAAGCAATTTAAAATAAGTTTTATCAGTAACATCAACTCTTATACATTGCCGGATGATCCGTGTTTTTTTTTTTTTTTTTTTTTTTTTTTTTTTTTTTTTTTTGTATTTCTAAAAGTCGTGGAGAATGAACTTTGGGACATTACTGAACTGCTGTGCTGGCCATAACTGTGCAATAACTGTCTGGCCATAACTGTGCAATGCACCCACCCTCAAGGCAGGCAATGCAAGGATTTCATTTTGTGCAACTCACATTCACAATCTAACTTAAGTTGTAAGTAAAGACCATAAGGAGAAGTTTGATAGTTTTAGTGGTAAGTCTAGTTGTGCAAATGATTCATTCTGAGAAATGTCACAGAGAAATGCGTCATGATTGACTGGAAGTGCTCAAGGCCTCTGTTTAGCTTATCTTCTCCGTGACAATGCATTCCTTAAAAGTTAAGCAATAAAAATCTTAATTTTATTATATTCTTAAACACTTTTTATTAGTATGCTACGTGTTCTGTAAGAAATATACAAAAAGATGGAAAATGGCAATCAATTTCAACCAACTGGACATTCTGGCCCTCCCAAAGAGAATAACAGAACCAACATGTCGGAAAATAATACAATAGTTTCTTGGATTATTGTGTAAGTGTATGTAGATATATCTTTGTTTTATATACCTGTTATTTACCCTCGAGAGGACGCTAAGCGGAGGAATCCTCCGGGTCAATATTTTTTGTTGTGGGAAATATTTATCTTGGGGTTGACAGCACGGTACTTTTGTGTAGCTGTCGCCCCCCTCCTCACCATGCATTTTACGTACCCTTATCCCGCTTTCAGCATCCAGGGTCAGTTTTGCGAGCGCTGTCCTGAGGTGCTGGACGATTCCTCCGTGAGCGTCCTTGTGTGTTTTGTGAACCCGGAGGAATAGTCCATGTGCGATCGTTTTTTTATTTGGTTATTTGTAATTGTTTGGCTACAGTTGCCATTTTAGATTTGTTTTTATTTAAAGTAACTTTTTATTTTTTCATGTAAAACTATTTGAATTGATTGTAGTATCATTGTTATAATATTTATTCTATGGTTTATGCAGGAAAACCTCATAGTATTTTTTATATAATCTGATAGTTGAGTTTTATACAAAAGCTTTTTTATTTGTACTCCAAAACCTTATTATTACTATTTTTATACTATTTTACAAAACTGTTATTGAAAAATATTAAATTTTAAGTAAAAAAAGTGAAATATGTTTTGCATAATCCATAATAGTTATAATAATTACATTTGTTAAATAACTTTACCATTCTTGCTCTGTTTTGCAGGGATATAGCGTGAAATCTATTTTATAATCATTTTCTGTTTTTATTTCAAACAATAAAAGTAATTAGAATACATTTTGTGCATTTATTTAAAACCCGGAGGAAACCTCCTTGAGCGAGAGACGGCGTTTTAAATTTTAAGCGACCTCTGGAGGGTTAATTGCTGGTTTTATTCTTCTCTCTTCTTCTTCTGTTAAAATTGAACTTATCACTGCCAATTTCTCTCTGCCCACATCCATTTTCAAGCAGCACTCTTTTCAATCGGATCTCTTTTGGCAAGTGTTGCTGAATTTTAGCATTTTCCCCAACGGTGGGGGGGCACCCCTTCTAACAACATCTGTTCAGGATGTAGGCCCGCTGCTGGTCTGTGTGTGGTACTACCCCGGTGGGCATGTAGCTTTAGTTGCATGAATTCCTTACCCTTCTTCAAATTAGGCCTAGTTCTTACTATATATTCATTCTTTTTCCCCAGAAAATCTCTTCTTTTTTTTCATGATTATTCCTCCAGCTCATTTGTTGACTATTGTAGCTTAGTAGAGCAAAATGGTTATTTTGGTTTCCTCAGAAACATAGGTTTACTACTTTAAACCCTAAGAAAAAATGTGTGGATGTATGAAGCTCATTGGTTATTATTAAATTAACTAACTGATGGTCTAAGACAGTTGTAAAGGGTCATGTTTCATTGCATATAGTACAGCTGTGTAACCTATTGAATACAATTTTTTATTTGTCAATAAGGCTTATTCAAGGCTTTTTAAGGCCTCGACCTTCAAGTCTTAAAGGCCTTGGGGCTGGCCCTAATGTGTTATTTTCTTACCCATATCACAAGTTCAATCAAAATAAGAGAAGCCTATTCTTCATAATTACTAAACTCATTTTTATTTTATCCTTCGTAGAATTCAGTGACAAAATGAGTGCAGGTGAAGCACCAAATAAGACCAAAGAAACGCCGTACACAGTCCACATCCTTCACGAAGGATATTCCAGAATGGTTAACGAAACAGTTATGCAAGCTAATTGTACTTGTACACTGATCAAGGGAGGAAAGCTCATGATTGTTGATACAATGACCCCATGGGATAAAGATTTGATTATGGATGGTATGTAAAAATCTACTTATTAAACAAGTTATATTTTGAAATTGTAGGAATTTTTTAGGGCTTCCTACTGAGAATTCACCAAAAGCCTTTTTATTCTATTATTATTCAGACTGGGTGTACAGACTTGATTGTTTCTGACATACATGTTTCAGTTATACTAGACTAGCCTCTTAATAATAATGGCATATTTTTTATAGTCTATATTCTTAATTCAATAAGGGTCTCGTCTGTTACATCTTTTTTTCTCTCAACCTAACTTACTTAACCGATTTTTAAGATTGAGGTGTCATTTTAAAGCTTATGATCTATTATGTGTGCCAATGGTAATTAAAAAGGTCATTTCATTTTGGGATTCACTAACCAGCTGATTACCTTCAGAGGAACTTTTTAAGTCAGATTGTAAACAAAAAATAGATCGTCTGTCACTGCATAATCAATATAAATATTGTTTGAAAAGTCATATAATTCCTTTCAATTGTACTGCAGGTGAGTTTCTTACAAACTGAAAGAAATATATTACAAATGCACAATTTGCACACCCTAGTTAATTCATATTCATATCTCCCTAAGTTAATAAAACATTTAACATCCAATTACAATACAACATTCCATAATTTTTTGCTCCTATGTTTAATTTAATATGTTTATTTTAGTGTACAGAATGTATTACAATTAACTCTTGCTGCTAAAGTATCAGTAGGATTAGGTTTACAGAGTTTTATTTGTTTTGAGAGGTTGACAAAAAAATATGCTTACATTTTGTTTATTTCAGCTTTAAAAAAGCACAATGTGAGAGCGGATGATATTGATTACGTGGTGAGCACTCATGGCCATTCCGATCACACAGGCAACAACAACCTGTTTCTTAATGCAACACACATCGTGGGATCCAGCATTAATCACAAGGATAGATACATAATTCACCCCTTCGATGAAGGTAAAATACTCAAAACAGGCTAAAATATCATAAAAAAGTTACTCCATTAAATATTCAAGTGAGCAGAACTTTATAAAACTGATATTAGGCACATGTTGGAAGTAACAATAGAGACCTCTATTCTAAATCAGCAGACTAAGTTGATGCGGATAAATCTTTCAAGGAGTAAATCTTTCAAACAAAAGTATTGTATAGATCAAAGCTCTTCCAAATATGGTGGTTTACTGTTTTTTTCCATTTAATGTTCTATCTCATTGTTGCTTTTATGTGAAATGGTCATATCTCTCTAGACGGAGGATATTATGTATTAAGAGCGTAAAGTACGTCATTGCCACTCGAGAATTGTAGATAAGCAATTGACGAGCTTCGTGACAGCTGCACGAAGCGTCAGCTGAGTGCAGCCAAACACTTAGAGAGCGGCAATGACTATGTGCGCTCGTAATACACACAAGATTTTTTCTACGTACATAACTGCAACAGATAAAATGATTTATTGTATACAAAATGTAATTTAGATTATGTTAGATTTGTTTTTGTTGAAACACACTGTTAACTATAAAAATAACCTCAAACTAAAAAAGAAGCAATTACTAAACGGCAACAATGACCAACAGCTGTGGCATGGTTTATAATAACAGCTGACTTTAATTTGCTGTTTGATTTAGCGTGCAGTAAAGAACATTGCCGCTCTAGAGCGGAAAAGAAACGGAAACCAGAAATAAACTGTTTTGCGTAGGGTTTACAGGTGTGGCAATGTGGATATTTCCATGCAGTGGTAGGAAAAGAAAATTACTACCGCTATAATTCGATGAAAACAGTTTTGTTACTACATTAATGAGAATTATTTGGCAAAAAAACATATTTATGTGAGCTGTTTTCAACTGTTGTTCATCGCCTTTACCCAATTAGGCCTATTGTTTACTTAAGTTTGAAGTCAACTATGCTATTAGCATTGACTATGTACACTAACGTGAGTAGACTTCTTATAGTTTAGGCGTGTGTGAAACCTACTGACGGTGGTGCGAACTCGTGCAGCGTACATGGAAGTACACGTAACCTATGATAGATAAATCAGTATTACCACTATTCTCAACCAAGGATGAAACATTTTATTACTGAAAGTTATGTTTGTGTTTTGTTAAAGTGTTTTTGCAGCACTGTAAATTCAGCTGAATAATAACAACATCGATGGCAGCGACTCTGATGCCGCGTACACCGAACTTCTAAATTTTTGCCTCAAACTAAATGCATTGTATGAGAGGTCTATTCACGTTGTACATAGTATAGTAGTTTTCATTACTAGTCTCGAAAGTGACTCATTGCGGGGAGAGATTGCATACGCGCGAGGCGAAGGTGGAAAAGGCTATCGAGCCCCGCAATGTCGCTTTTGAGACGAGTATTGAACATTATTTTTCATTACGATACTGAAAAACTTGTAAACACAAGAATATTTTTTGTTTACTCAACTTAGTATCAAGAAAAAACCGAACTCATAACGCTGAGTTTCGGTGCTTATGTCGAGATACACCTGCATCGAAACTCAGCATTATGCAACAGCTGATCGGCCTAATGCAACAGCTGATCGGACTGCACCGCAAAATCCCATAACGGTTATTTTCCGTGCACCACATACGCACGGAAAGTAAACGTTATATAATTTTGCCGTGCAGTAGCGGGAATAACCTATTTTCTTAGCTCATTTTACGCTTAGAAAGTGTACTTTCGTGTGTAGAGTAATGAAAATGCTATTAGTCCCTTTGAGACCTTGATCAGTAAAGATTGGCAGTACTTTTCTTTTTAGCTGAAAATCTAACAATAGCACCTACATTTACAATTGAAATTCATTAAATGACCCAAATGTTCATTAAGATTGAGAAAATTGGATATCATATTCTTATTTTTTATTCATTTATTGTAAAATATATTGGTGAAATACTTTGATAACAATTAATTATATCAATGTTCACAGTGACTGTAATGATTGTTGCTGCTGCTGATGTGAAATAAGGTCATGTGTCTCGTGTGCTCGAATGTCATTATTTCTATATGCTTAGAACATTGTGCATACAGTTGAAATGTTTTACAGGAGTCCCATATCAGATAGACAATGATGTTTCTATCATTGCCACCCCGGGCCATACTCATGACGATGTCTCTGTGATTGTCAAGACTAGAGATCTCGGAACTGTTGCTGTCGCAGGTCAGTATCAGAAGGAAATTAGGGACAGAATAAATCAGTAGTGTGTGTGTGCGGTGTCATGCTGTGATTTGGTGATTAAAGATATTTAAAGTTTCAAGCCATTTAGTTTTCCAATGTCTCAAGTCAAGTTGATAGTTATTTAATACTCTATCTCTTTTTTTTTTTGTTTATTTCAAAAAAAGGGTAAACTTAATCTTTAACTATTCTGCATATATTCTTCCTTGTCTTGTTGGTTTTGTATTTTACCTTTTCATTATTTTTGCTCCTTAATACATTTTCTTTAGAGCAGTCTTGTGTTTCTCATTTGTACCTCTCAGTTTGCCCCATGTTTCATTATGTGTTCTGAAACAATATGTATCAGAGGCAAAGGTATAGCAACATATATTATGTATGTAATGACAAAAAAAAGCAATCTGAATTTTATCAGGTGCAGGTCTTAGATCATTGTAAACCTCTGTTTGTGAAAACTGGCATTTTGACAGTGATTAATTTGTATATATATATATATATATATATATATATATATATATATATATATATGAAGTTTTGATTGTGATTGTTTATGTTTTTCTTGTGATTGCTTAGTTAAGAGAATATTTTATTGAATTTTTGTATAGTAATAAAAATTTTTAAATGCTGCAACACTGTATACTTTGGCACTAAAAATATCTGCAATTTATCGTTGGGACATTTTCTAATGGACTCTAGAGTATTTTTTGGCTTGTGAACAGGTGCAATGACAAAGGAGAAGGCACTGCCTTTAATAAGAGTGAAGGTGTTTAAAAAATATAATCTCTACCCTACCTGTACCTTCTCTTTCTTCTTTTTATATATGGGTCATTGGGTCATCACACTCATAATTTAATTTATATGATAGCAATTTTGTTTTTGACGTTTTTATGTCAGTTTAGGCTTCTATTTTGTTTTCAATTAGATTTAGCGAACATGTTTAACTTCATTTTCAAATTCAACCCGAATTAACATCTTTGAGAATCAATAAATAGTAGTTTTTCACAAAAAGAAAATAGAATCGTCTTGTTTAAAAGTAAAGAAAACAATCAAACTTTTACCCAAAATCTTTTTTGACAGAACGTTCAGAATAAGCGGATTTTTGGATTGGTGGGGTTTGGACTAACAGGACTACTGTACAGTGGAGTCCTGAAAACCATCTGGACAACTCGGAAAGCCTACCAGACCAGTAAAGTGCACTGGGTTTCAAGACGCTCGGCGCCATGATTCAACCTGAGTTCGATTCAGTGTTTTGGTTTATTTATGTTTGTTTAAAAAAATGAGATTCAAGATTTTAACTTTTTTATTATGTACATTATGCAACAAATAAATGTTTTTATAGGAGTAATGTAAACTGCAGGTAATTTTACATACAGTACACTCTCGTTCATCGGACTCGGCGACATCGGAACTCCGCTTCATCGGAACTTAAAATCTGGATATCATTAATTTTTTTTTCTCACGAAATAAATAATTTTTCCGTTTTAGTGCCTTCAATTTCCATTCGTTCTATCCGCACAACAGTGAAGTATCACATTTTGCATCAAACGTCATCAGGCGTTTTCTATAATCTGTACACATTGATGTGATTTACGAGGCCGTGGAATATTCACACAAAAATAGAAAGAGGAAGAGGGCAGGAAGTGAACATCCGTTTCGACCGCTTCCCAAACTGTCGTTCAGTCTGTCTCGCGTCGCGACTGCACCTGTGTTACGTGGAAGTCAGTTGACTGCTGGAATATAAGTGGAATATAAATATGGAATATAAGAATAAAGATTTTGGATCTTTATTTCCTGCGTTGTTTTTATTCCTATAGGTTCATTGTTACCATGTTCAAAGTTTGAGTGCCTTATTTTCATAAAATCTCTTGTGTTATCTTAAAAACAAGAGTGAATACAATCACGATAGGTCACCGTACGGGCGGAAATTATGACTCACGACGGACTCCGCTTCATCGGAATTTTTTGACATTTGAACCGGCCGTCCGCCACATTAGTTCCGATGAACAAGAGTGTAATGTACTTTTATTCTTTTCCCAATAAAAAGGAATTTTCAGAAACCCGGCCCCTATCGAGTCCACATTAGTCCGGGTTTGCGGGACTCTACTGTACTATTAATAATTACTGTTACATAATTTAATAGACTACTAATTATTGTTTTAGGTGACTTATTTGAACGGGAAGAAGATTTAGAGAATCCAGATTTGTGGCGGACAATTGCCGGGAGTCATTGCCCAGAGAAACAGGAGCAGAACCGGAAGAGAATCCTGAGATTGGCAGATCACATAGTCCCAGGTCACGGAGCAATGTTCAAAGTCACCCCGTCCATGAGAAACGAAGCTAAAAAAAGTTGATTTTATGATGCTCTATGTAAAAACTTGTAAATATAAATACATAAAACGTTATTGATTGTTTTTTCAAAGACACAACTAATGTCTTTTTGATCTTTACAACCCATTTTGGATAGTTTTGAATTTTTTTTTTCAAGGACTACTTTATACATTATCTGGATTTCTCGTGTTATGAACTTCACTGCAGAGTGCAGAGAAATAGTATGCTGGGAGTAGAGATCATTATGAAAATACTAAATAACCTGTTACGAAAGGGTAAAATTAGGTAAAATATATTTATTTAGGTGGGTTACAATCAACAAAACCACTTAATTACATGTCAGGGGTGTGAGAGCATTCAAGTAATCAAGATTTTTTTGTCTCTGTAGCCATAGTTACTCCTGACATTTACTTTTGTCACCAAGGTGTTTTCGGATTACAGAACTTGTGGCACTATTGCAAGCCTACTGCTCTCGTCTGTTTGAAGAGTCAACTTCTGAGGTTATTCATCTCCTCTTTATTAAAGTTTATTATGCCATCATATGACTGACTCGCTTTATTTCTGAGGGCCTGGACTCCTGGTTCGGGAACAAAAAGATCATTTCGTTGCTCCCATGCCGAATGGTCCACCTGCATAGAAAACCAAAAAGTTCACGTCTTTCTGGTGAGAACTGTCATTTATTTGCTGATCTCCCTCCACTAAAAGCCATCCGATATTTATTTTAATTTTCTAACTAGCTGATACCCGGCATGTTTTGCAATACCAACCTGACGAATTTTTTGCCCTTCAGGTTGGTCTCATTTGCTACGCTCCCTCGCCCTCAGGTATAGCTCGTTTGCTACACCCAAGTCTATAAAATCCTCTAGTTTTTACTACCAATCTTTCCTCAATACTTTAAATGAGAACAGCTGTTTATAGAACTACAAAGAAACATTTCTTACCATATGTTGTATTCATAAACAACTCAGATCAAAAACTCCAAAACAACCTGACATGGGTAGTTCATGACAGTCCTGTCCTACTATGTCAGATAAAAAGTATCCTATGTCATCTCCTGGTTCTAAGCTACCTACCCACCAATTTTCAGCCAATAGGGTTCAGCCGTTCTTGAGTTATAAATATTGTATGTAACATGACTTTCTTTTATAGAGATAGAAGATATCACATAGGAAATATTAGGTTGCACCGAAATGGGTATTTTATTAAGAAGGTATCTCTCTATTAGTATGTAGACATTAATGTACAAAATCTAAGCATTACACCGGAGGTTGGTTATCACCACAAAAAATTATAAAAGCAATGCAATATTTTGTCAAACGTAACAAGCATCTTTTGATTGATAAGCAACCGCAGTAATGGGGATCAACACATAGGTTTTAGAATAATGAGGCATGTTTGGAAATATCACAAAATAAGTTTATTCTCACAGTCTCATTGTTTATATACATTTTATTTCAACTTGATGATAGTATACTCTTTCAACAGGAGATAAACTATTTATAAATAAATAAAAATCACAGGTAACTCTAAGCTGGTTGCTCTTAGTCACTAGTTTATGCGAACATAATTCAAATAAATCTTAATGACACTATCTTTATATTAGTATCGGGAGGTAAACTCCCTGGCCAGCAGGGATAAGGATTTTTTAATTATACAATTACAGCTCTACCACTGGTGGGAAGAGTTACTTACCCCTCTACTCGCCATGACCCACTGAAAGGCAGGTGTGGCCCCCCCCCACAATAATTTTAATATGCCATAAGAGTTCGCAAAAGTTGCCAGGTTGGGAGGGGGGAAGAGGATAAGGTTTTCGTGAAGGTACTGCCTTCGCGTGGCGGACCTAGGAACTGAAAATCGAGACACCCAATCCGCGCACGACTATATATTGTCACTTTTCGTCTTTTCTTCTCTGTAGTTATGCTAATCTATTCAAGAATCATTAATTGATTTACAAATGTTTAGTTCTTGGAGATGATACTTCCACCAGCCAACCTTTCCTTGAACTTTCAGTAATTTATGTTTTCATATTTTCGTTTTACTATGACTTTAACAAGATTTCCTTAGTTTATTCTGAAATGCTTTCTTTGACTAGAAATTAAAAATAAACACAAATGTATTTCAAAAAATTAAACACCTATGCACTTAGCTTATGAAGAATTATGATGCTTTTAAAAACTTAGCTTAAAAAATACCGCTAATTATTTTCAATGACATTTATTTAAAACTTTCTAATATGTTAAAAACAACAGTTTTGTTTGATTATAAAATCATCAATAAATTATACTAGCTAAGGCTAAATTTAATCAGAAATTAAATGAGGGTAATTAAAATAGTATTTTTTATTACTACTAGGACAGAAAATGGCTTTTAAGAAATTATGATATAGCAAAGAAAAAATACTTTAAGTCCATGTAATGATCATGCTGCAAAATTATAAAAGTAATAACTAATTTCAAAATAAATAAATTAAAATCCCATTATCTTTTTACGTTCAGTAGTTGACTTCCATCTTAGTTTAGTTTAAATATTTTTTTAAAACACCTGATATGTAAGTGGAATGAATGAAATGTCAAAATCTTGCATTAAAATGAAGTCTGCAAGTTTTGGATTAGTAAAACTTTTGCTTACGAGGCTAGCGTATGGAAAAAACTAACAAATGTTTTTTCGGTAAACAGGCCAGAAAACGACTGTTCTATGTGCAGTGTGATGTAATTTTTATTTATGTAGGAGCATCTGTTTCAGAACAATCTGTCACAGAATATGGTTACTATTTCATAAAATTTGTAATACTGTAACAGCTGAACATACCATTTTAAACTTTGTCCTAAAGGGTCTAATTAAATACGTCTAAGCTTTTTTTTGTGTGCGCTATAAGCTTATCTACCACAAAATATTCAAACTTAGCTTTAAGGGGAAAAACAAATAATACTTAACAGATAAAAATCTTAAAGCAATTAAGTTCAACAGCTTTGTTACATTGGGCAAAAGCCTGTTTAAAAACAGTCTCTAATAAATAAAAATATTTAAGGTTGTGCATCCAATATTTTTCCCCCAATTTGTTTTCCCTTGGACAACTTTTTACGTTGTAACTACAACGTACAATTTTTATTTTTTACAACTTCTTTAAGGGCATTTAGGTCAGAAGTAGTGAAATATGCATATTTTGGTACAATTCTCACACAAAACATATTTCATCTACAGAGCTGAAATTTTGGTAGTGTATGGGATTAATTCATCTTTAACTAAACACAAATTTAATAATAAACAAAATCAAAATCAAATAAATTCATTGAATATTCTTTTTTTATCTCCTTAGATTTAAATTAAATTGATTTTGAAATTACAGTAGAAGCCCTCTTATCCGGTCTCGGATGGTTCGGCCGCAGGAGAATCCGGCTGCGGTTTACCGGAAATCTATTCGGCCGGGGACATTTCCCGATTTCCCACTGCTAAAATAAATACGATACAACTAGTTCCATGTTCAATCACTGAAATACCTCAGTTAATCTGCTGTGTGTTTATTTGCGGTGTTTTTTGGGGCCCGATCATCAATGTTACACCAAAGTTATTATGGTCATGAGACAGATTCTTTCACTATTGTAGTCCCATTCCTACATTAGGACCTTTGTTGTCAGCCGGTAGTATCAAAATCATTCGATCGGTATTGGTATCGTCAATCAAAAAGCAGTTTCATCGCTTGCGAACGCTTGTCTGTTGTTCAATTGTCATTTCCTCCCTAGGACAAAGTCTGAGCAAATAAATTATAACTGTTAAAGTAGATAACAAAGCATAAAAATACAAACAGTTTACCTTTGTAAGCTCTGATACGTGGGTAGTTATCTGATTTGAACAACAAGGAGTTTATTGTTATTGTTGTTATTATTTTTATGATTATTATTAGTCGAGCTTATATTTGTGCTGACAAGACACCTGTTATTACATGTTGTGGTATTATTATGTGACATTTTGTGTCAATAAACAATTTCATTTCATTACATTAATATAGGGTTTTGTTTAATTTGTTTAGTAACCCGCCGGTTAGAAGTAAATCCGGCCATTTAGAAATCCGGCCGGGGGTTTGGCTCCGAGGTGGCCGGATTTGAGGACGTCAACTGTATGTCATTTTGAAGACCAACAGATGGCAAATAAAATCCCCAAAAATGACAGATTTATCCAATATACTTTTCCTAGGAGAGTTGTACCATGAAAAATTGTAAAACGCTTGTGAAACAAGGGTATGCCATCCACCCTTCAACAAATACAAAGTGCATGAAAAACGTGACACCGGCAGCGCGAAGCAGTACTTGGGGAACTATTGCCCCCATAGCCAGAGTAAGCTCATGGCTGCACAACCTTAAAGTTTTTCAAAACAAATAATATACAGTTAAGGTTTACAAAAATAACTGGGGCTACAAACAACAATAACATTAATAAGCCATTTTAACCAATCATTAGTTAAATGTAAAGAATAAGTTTCAATGACAAATATGATTCAAATTTGATATTACAGTAGAACCTCGATAGTTCAACTCTCGATAGTTTGACATTCCTTATAGTTCGACACTATCCGTGTGTCACAACTTAAAATATCAGTAACGACCGATAGTGTCCATGTAGAGACTGACAAAGGTGAAAATATAAATCAAGTGGCGAATAATTTGAATGTTGGTTATGTTAAAGTTCAATCAAATTATTGTTTCATTATAAGTTAGTGTTTTCTAAACTAAACAAATTTTTATACTCCCTATGTTAAAATTTCCCATATATTTCCTATAGTTCGACATTTTGATACTTCGACACTCTTTAAGTCCACAAAGTGTTGAACTATCAAGGTTCTACTTTACTATAATATTTATTCTTAAGCATACAAAATACCTCTATTACATATAATAAAGTTCCTTGTGCATCACAGCCAGTTGTCATAGATTTAAGACCACGTGATGTTGAAAGCTTGGCTCAAGTCCACAGAAAGATTGTCTATGACCAGAGACTACAACATAAAACATTCATAGTTAATAACAGCGAAGCAGGAAGGAAAAACAATCCATTTACATGGGTATACCTCCTGTTAGGTGGTGATTTGAGATGTTAATGATGAGATGAGGTTTATTGATTAGTTTGCAATGTTTTATTGTCCATATTGTTCTTGAACTCCAATAGCTTGTCTCTTTGTCAGTAAAAATTGTGTTCAAAATACATATAAATTGAAAATATAAAAACCATTTGTCTAAAAAAAAAATAACAAAGAAAAAATCTCAATATTTAGTTAAATTTGTAAAAATCCTTTAGAATTTTTGGTCAAAACGGAAAAAAGAAAACGATAATGGATTATTTTCTGATAAAGAGCCAAACTGTAGTGTCAGAAGTAGGAAATTCTCCAAATAAAAATGGTAATTTTACATTTATAACAATGCAACAAACAGGGCCCCTGATGAAACTCATAAAATCTTTGCGAGGGTTCCCAATTTAGTTAAGTCATTCAATTGGGCCTAGTGGTAGGTTTAACTGGCCGAAATTTAATCCTTTGTGGACAAGAGCAAATACAACCTATAAGCACTTTAAGCAGTCTTATGTATAAAAAAGAAAAAGAAATACTACATAGGTATGGGTCGGTTGTTAATGTCAGTTGTTAATGTCGGTTGTCGGTTTTATCGGTTTTTGACGAAAAACCAATAACAGAGAATTGATAACACATGTCGGTTTTCGGTTTATTTGTTTTTAAGGGTAGACATTTTTATTTTTATTTTATTTTTTATTTTGGGTGTTTCTACGCCAGTGGCATTTTTTTAACGTTTTGACACGGAACGGTACAAACCCCAGTCTTGTTACTATTTAACATCGACCAGTTGTTAGAAAGCATCATTAATTAATAGCCCAATGACAAATGGCAACTTAAATGACATTTAATATTTATATATTTTCTTGCAAAAACTAACTGGTCTTATTTAAATAGCATAAATGTGTAACAGGAAGAAAATAGGTATCAGCCTCATTTTAGATGGTAACCTTGAGTTGTTTCATGTTTAAATCTAAAATAAACCAAAAAAAAGCGACAACCGACGCGAGTGAAAAACCGAACTGAAACCGAACCAATAAATTTTGCAACCGACCCATTACTAATACTACAAAGTAAGATTTATACAATATTTTAAAAAGCAAATAACACTTAACAGTCTTTTAAGAAAGGATATTTCCAGTCAACTACCCTCAAGGTAGTGGTAGAGACGTGGACGACGTACCTTGACAGTCTGGTTGTATGTGAAGCCTGTAGACCGACCGTTGACCATCACTTTGTTGACAGTTGCTGGCATGCCCAGCACCTTCACTTCTCCAAGGATCAGCTTTGTCTGATAGCTCCACTGAACCACTGAGCTGGTCACATTTTCTGCTGTTGCCTTGAATGTCATGTAGTTGTAAGACCCATTTTCAAAATCTAAACAAAGAATAAATCATTTGTTTTGTATAGTGAGCAATATTTATTAAATTCTGAGACCTTATATTGTGTGGATAAAGATTCATAATTATTTGAAAATTTATTAACAGCCTTGATTGTATTATTTAGCTATTAAATTAAGGTGAGGAAGGTAACTTTTGGAATGACGTTAAAAAAGTAAAAAAAACCTATCAACAATAAAAAATGGATTTTCCTGGTAAATATCCCACTGTAATGAAAAACTTCAAATAGATATATTTTGTTTTAGAAATATATTAGACTTTACGTAAAAACTGTATTTCAGCGGTTACTCTAAAAGTTATAACGTTTAAATAATTTAAAAAATTAATATTCTTCCCTCTTGAAATATCAAAGATACCATATAAGTTAGATTAAATTAGAAAAGAGTAGTTTTGGGAGTGTGAAAACAAATTACTAAAAAATGATAAAATTTAGACTACCTCTACTATGTCTTAAATTATGAACAGAATGCTGAAAAATCATACTTAAATTCTAAGTAAATAAAATGTTTACAAAAGTAACAAATAATATTCTGAGTTTCTCTGAAGTCGAAAACAATAGAGATTATAATGTACAAAAGCAAATAACATATGTATAAAGCATTTGTCATTCTTAGCCAGCCATCAAGTTCTAAATATAATAAAATTTGGGGGGTGATGTTATTTGCATCCGCAGCATTCCATTTAAGCTGCGCAAAGTCCCTCGATGGTGCTAAACGAACACAAACTTTGGCAGCTGAGCCATCATGTGAGTGATCTGTCAGCATTCCAGCTGCCAAACCCTAGCTGCCATACCCTCAATATTTATTCTTTTATTTACCACATTGGAAATGCCTAAAGAAGTTTTAGTTACCATAAGAGTCGCCATCGTCCCAGTAGAGGTCTCCGTGAGCCATGTTGCGTTCGCACAGGGAAACCAGCAGACCCAACGGGTTCAGGCGACTAGAGACCACAAAAAAACAAAGATTAAAATATATCATTTTTACTAAAAAAGTACACATTAAAATCTTATCGATAAAAAATTTATAAACCCCTGCATAGGAACACCCAATAAACACTTGACATCCTTAAACTTTTTAAATTACGACACTTAAAACATGCAAGAGCGTGAATCACGGGAAGACTAATCAACGATCGGACCTCATTACCTGGCAGTGGTGGTGGTGTTGGCCCTTTGAGTGGGGAGGATCCGCCCTCCGCGCAGGAGAAGGGGGATGGAGTCGTCAACTATGTTGAGCACATATCTGCTCCCTTTGCTGACGATTTGCTTCTGAGAGTAAAAGTCGTACCAACGGCCGCTAGGCAGGTAAGCTGACGCATAGGCCTTCTCCTGTAACCATAAAGTAAAAATAAGAGGTCAATCGTGAAGGGGTAAATTTATGGAAATAAAGAATAAGACTAATATTAGATTGGGTTCAAAAATTATAATTTTTTGTTGGTAGTAGTTCAAAATTTACAGTGTCGAGTCTGTAGATCTTGTTTGGAGTATTTAATAGTGAAACTAACCTCAGTGAGAATTGGCGCAATCAAAAGCCCGGATCCCCA
Organism: Neoaliturus tenellus; assembly: GCA_030545055.2. Lineage (NCBI taxonomy): Eukaryota > Metazoa > Arthropoda > Insecta > Hemiptera > Cicadellidae > Neoaliturus > Neoaliturus tenellus. The sequence goes on along the minus strand of CM061532.1, from coordinate 26,971,443 downwards.
GAGGAACTGGTCGTGAAGGGGGTATGTCTTCTCATCCTTGGGAAACCTGGTTCATACACAAGGCTCATTATTGGAAGGTCATAGTAGAACCCTATTTTTATGCCTTAATTGCTGATATATTAGTCATGAAAAGATAAATGACGGTTGATTAAATTGCAGAAAAAACTAATTCTGAGTACATTTAAAAATAAATTGATATAAATGTTAGAAAAAATTTTGGCATTGAAAGCGATTTCAACTAACAAAATTAATTAGGTACAACGATTTCTATTCATAAAACTACTTTATTTCAAACCGAGCTCTCATGAATCTATAACTCTTGCGTTTGGTTTGATAATGTACCCCTTTATGATGTTATTTGTAATACTGTTACTCATTCCAATATAAGTGGAAAAAAGTTTAACCTTTACAACTGTACGTAAATAGCTATACAACCAAAATTAGTCATAAGCACGGCAACAACAGCACACAACGTAATATGAGTAATGATCAGGCATCAACTGATCATTTACGATAGAATAATGAACTCACTCGACAAACATTGGCCGAGCGACGGTTTCCCCTCTGGTGTGGGCGCGCCAGAACAGCGTGTAGAGGTACGGCAGGAGAGTGTACCGTGTCAGGAGCGACTTGCGAGCAGCTTCCACAACCTCCGGCCCTAGCGCCACTGGATCCTGATCCTGAAGAAACACATTTTCCTGGTTACGTTTGCCCCAGAAAAAAAAGGCTATTTAACCCGTGAGGACTGACATACCGGTCGAAGAGACCGGGTTGGAAGTTTTTTGGATCAAAACAATATTTCCTAGGTGTTGGCAGTCTTTGCCGGCTCTGTACCTCATGCGCCTCTTTCCAGGAACAGGATGACGCATTGTCCAACTCGTACTAAAGGACTGGTGTGTTCGACCGTGAGTCAGCTCCGGCCTTACGGAATAAACGGTGCATTTGACTGTGTGTCAGTTTTAATGTAATGAAGTTGTGACAGTTTTTAATGGATGGCGTGTTTATAATTTAAAACAATTTGCCTGAATAAATATTTTTATTGGTGAAATCATGGACTCAGAGGAATGTAATCGTATCAATAGACTTCTATAGTAGTATACTTCCATAACTTCTGTAGTTCATTAGACTTGCTAAAAATTGCATTATTTGTTATAAACAATAAATACATAAATTAAAACTTTTAAATTGGAATTAATTTAATTTTGTGTGACAAATAGATTGTTAAGAAACAATGTTTAATGTTTAATTAGTTTTTTTTTTCTCTTCCTCTAATTAGGCCAAACTATAACCTTTGTTAAAAGTAAAAAACCATATTTTTTAAACTACATTACATAAATTATTTTAACACTGGTTTATGGTATAAAATGCAAAAAAATAAAATAAAATAAAAACCAATAAGAAAGACATGTGAATGGTTTTTGAAAATAAAATACTAATTTATTCAATATACGTCGTATTTTATTAAACCCTGATCCAAGAGACCGTGAGTCAGTTCTCCAAATCAATGTCAGTTCTGCTGGGTTAACCACTGATTATTTATTTGTGTAGAGAATGTGTTTAAACCCACTTGAATGTGGTAGGGTAGAAACCTAGTTTTGCTACTGTTTAAAAAAAGTGTATTGCGTAGAGTTCACACATGTAAGGGGAGTATATCCGTTACATCTCTGTTGTCATTATCTGTAAACTCTAAGATAAAACTGGTTTTTATTACTTTTAAACTAAAAATTTAAACTCATTTTTAGAGTTTGGGATGTGAGATTAGTCCTAGTTTGCTTAAGTAAGGAATCACTAATGATCACAATGAAGGGCCAGGCAGCCTGAGGCCTAATGCTCAGGCTGTCTGGATGTAACTAACGATTCGTTACCAAAATTAATGATTAAGTTTGAGAAAACATGAATTTTACATTAAAGCATCTGTCTTCAATGTTCAGATCAAAAGATTAACAGAAAGTCCTCAGATTTCACCTTGTTACACAGATTAAATATTGAGGTCAGCCAACTGTCAATAGTGGGGGTGAAGCTGGCAGCGCTTGAAAATTTGATTTAAATTATAGAAAACAGCCCTACCAATCTTCACAGCTTCAGTGGCGGATTTACCTGGCCTAGGGCCGCAGGCTGCATGGGGGCCGCACGGAGTCCCAGATATACATATATTTTTTAAGAATGTACTTGCACGGAAAAGATGAACATGAGCTTTGAGCCCTGATTTTTTTTAGCAGACTATTATAGTTGAAAAAACGTGAATTCACAACACAACAGAGAGACTTTGGTGAAGTCTTGTGGCGTCTGCCGTTTTCCATGCCATTTTCGGGTGATCATTAGCTACCTGTTGCTCAATATTTTTCGGTTGCCAGTTGGCTATTGGTGAGACGCTCTCAAAACACACAATCTATATGACATCAAAATTAATGTTACTTTAATTTAAAGATTTTCTAAAACCATTACCATTTTGTGAAAGTATCAAAATTCTGGAAGCAACACCTTTGTACCATTATAGTAATATGAACAAAGTAATTCAGACCAATAAGAACCCCATTGCACCTACACTATTAAATACAGTTTGGTTAAATTGAGTACGGATAGCCATCTTGATTATTTTGTCATCAGCCTTCCACCAACAGCAATTTGACCAACGTAACGGACGTAACAACCCTAAAATTCAGCGGCACGCTTTTCACGAACGTTTGAACAGAGAGTAGTGACTCCAGTTATAGCTCCAGATCCATTGACTATAGATATAGTCAATGATAAAGCATAATGGGCCCCTTTACCCACCCGCATTAACAGATGGGGATAATCCAGCATCTTTTCAAGACGATCTCGTTCTCAGAGATCAGAGTGTACACATACAATTACACTTTACTCGTACCAGAGCATAGGATAAAAATATTAAGGATGATTTTAGCTTAATTTGATGATTTTAGTATCATACTTTGAGTCAGTGATGGGGGGGGAGGAGGGTCCCACAGAAAAATTGGCCTAGGGCCCCAACCTTCGTAAATCCGCCACTGCACGGCTTACAGACAGGTTCCTAGAGAGTTTATCTCGCATGCCTCTACCTCAATCCCTCTGCACTAGATACAAACAAAACTTACTTCCTAAAAAGCCCTTGAACATCTCTAAATTAATTTTTTATTTTCCTTTTATATAACTTACAAAAGCATCATCTGTGTTGTGGTTGCGGGAGAAGGGATAGAACGCTCCCAGCTGGCTCCACTTCTTGCAAAGAGCGACGGTCGTGTTCCCGTTGAACCCACAGATGTCAGCGCCCGACATAGGGATGCCGAACAGACTGAAGCTCAGTATGTCTGAAATCACGGCGCGGATGTAAAAATAAGGGTGAGCATGTATTGCTCTAACACCAGGGCTGAAAATATTGATGAAACTAGTTTTCTGCTCAAGGAAAATACCAAATTATGAAGTGAGAGCGAAGATGATATTTATCATACTCAGTGGCAGGGGTGGACTGAGCCGCCGGGACACCGGGAAAATTCCCGGTGCGCCCTCCCTATCAAGGCGCCCCGGCGCCCCTATGACGAGATTTTTTCATTGTAAGGAATTGTAAAATAATTTTTGAAAGTTCAATGTTTCCTACAACGATTAATACGGGTTTGCACTTTATGACTTGAACATAATACATTTATCTCCATATAAATTGAATGTTCAACTTTGATAAATTGCTCCAACTGGGAACTCTTTCGTGTAGCAATGACTATACATAGTTGGCTAACCTGTGCGGCGAAACAGCTGTCAGCCAGTCAGTCTGGGCGCGACCATTGCGACGTAGTACGAGTAAAGGTCAATCCCAGGGGGATTATTTTCTTAAACCTTACACAAAGTGTATATTTGTATTTATTCTGTAATATGTACAAATTTGAATATAAATACGCGTAGGCTATTAAAACGACTCTTGTAATCCATTATTTTAATAAATCGACAATTTTAACAGGTTTGGAACGATGCTGTATTTGCATTTTGCAGAAACTATGCAGTTTCCAGGCAATCTTTGTTGCAATGAATTTCCTGATGATTTTTTAGCACACCATTCAACTTACAGATTACCTGCAAATCAAGGACCTTGACTATGTTCAAGCTTTGAGGCTAGTAAGCTGCACTTAGGAAAAAAGGCGCCTTTAGGATTTAAAAGGTGCTAGGTCCAAGTTTGCCGATATCTTTAAAGCTACATAGGTCTTCGTCACTGAAATAACAAACAAAATTGAACACTTGTCGGGTACAGTTCCAAATATGGAAGAAATCATCATAGAAACAAAACTGCCTGTGGTGAGAGTAGGAAGAAGAAGAAAATGCCGGGGGAAACTTCATCAGGATTTGAAGTAACCGTTTTTAACTGTGTTATAGATCACTCTGACAAATATATGAACAAAAAGTTTTCAGAAAAACAAAGTCTATGCTTAGATTTAAAATATTTTGATCCCAAGCGATTTAACAGCATTGACATTAACTCTTCTAGCTTTCAAAGGATAATTGAATTAGTTACCGAGGAGGGGAAACTGGAGGAGGAATTAGTATATTTTAATCACCGTGTCAACACCAGTTGTCGAAGCCGGTAAACTTAACAGAACCAACCGATGATTTTGAAGGTGAGCTCTCGGAAGAAGAATTGGTTTCCAACTCAATTTAAATGATGATGAATAAAGAAACCCAAACGATTTGCAGTATATTCAGTGTAAAAGTGGTAAAAATGCAATACTTGTTTCAAGTGTGCATTCGACGTCTTTACTTGAGTACAATGTTTTTGTTTTCATGAACCTTTTTAAATTCTTTAAGTATATCTCTTGACATTACCAGCTACCCAAGTGTCATGTGAATGGCCCTTTGCAAAATTAAAATATATCAAAACAATAAGGCTTTGTTGTTCCGTTCACGACTCACTGATGAACACCTTCAGACCTTATTTCTCATTAACATGTAGGGAGATACTCTTGTCAAGATAAATAATTATTAGATAATCGACAAGCTGAGTGAGAAGAGTGAACAATTACGAAGACTTCTTCACGTATAAACTGTTGGTATGTTGACTTTTATGGGGAGCAATTTAAACAAACAGTAATGTAATAGTATATTTCGTCACAAGGGCCGAAAGTGGCGTTTTGCCGGCCACGAGATCGTGTTTCAAGTTCGAGACGAAGTCGAGAACTTGAAACGATCGAGGGTTGGCAAAACGCTTTCGGCCCGAGTTATGAACGATATTTTTCATCACACTACATAATTCAATAAATTCTAAACAAGTGAAAAAATTACTTTTTCGTTCATAACAAACAAAACATAACCTAAACTTCAACTAACCTAGCGAGATGTACTGCTTGAGTTTCTGGTTGCTAGGCAACCACTTCACATCAGTTAAGGCCACCAAAACTAATACTCTAACCATTGACTATGTACACAAGTGTACAAAGTCAATGCTCTAACGGTAAGTGACTACAGCTGATTCTAAGGGAAAAGCACTATTTTTCCATCTACGTCATAAATAAATGAATAAATAAATAAATGTTCTTTATTTTATACATAATAATATGAATGTCATATATGTATGTATATATGGCGCCCCTTTGATACGCATTCCCCCGCCCTTTTCATAGTGTCAGTCCACCCCTGCTCAGTGGTTTAGTTTAATCAGTTAATAGAAAAAAGATAACTTCATTATATCCTTGAACACATTTTAGCTTTCCAAGTAATATTTACACAGGCTATATTCATTACCATGAATAGACATCTCATTCAATGCATTTGTGTGATGCCTAATTTTGGAGATGTTCAAGACCAAAACATTCACCAGACTAGAGGCAATGCATTCAAAGTTAAAATATATCAGTTGAATCCATCAGTGCTTCAAAACGACATATCACAAAATAAACAGAGTGGCCCCACCATCATAAATTGGTTCATAACATGAATATGCTATGAGAAGTCTTTTGACATTTGACTGATATAGTCAGTGATATTTGTCATGATCAAACAAACTCTATTGACAGTATTGAAGAACACCTTTTAAAAGGTTAACTTAACTAGAATACACTGGAAGACCCCAACGAGTAGGTACCTGATATAGAGTGAGCCATGTCGTCCCAGGTGGAAGTGATGTCCCCCGTCCACACCCCACTCCAGTGGCCCTGGCTCGGATATGACGCTCGGGAGATCACAAACGCTCGCTTGCTCCTCACCGTCTGCAGCGCTCTGAAAAATTAAATTATTTGTACACTATGTACCATATTGCCTACAGTGAGGGCCAGTTTGGTGTGGAAGGAAATTATGTTAAATTCAAATTCTTTGATGGTCACCAAACATTCTTTAGGTTTCAGTCTTAGCGGAACAGGTGAAAAATTCAATCTCAAAGGTATTAATGGTATGATTATTCGTCAGTGACTATTCTCAAAAGGGAAGGATAATTATTTGTTTGATATTGAATTAAACCCAACAAACTTCATTCCTGATAACTCCATGGTGTGTGTAACTCAAAACCCCATCGCCAACTTGCATCTTGTGACTTGCTAATTGTTATTTACAGCAATTTTTGGCCTTTTGAGTATCATTTTTACAAGAAATTAGTGTCATTAGACACAATTCTGTTGCTACTGAAGCCTATTTTCTGCAATATGACCATCGTTGACAAACAATATTGTATGTTTTATTGGTATTTTTGTCCATTTAACAAGGTTCCAACTTTTTCCCAAATGCGATCATCGTTAAGAGCTATTTTTACAATATATTGGAGTATAATCGGTTCTGAGAAATTCAAAAATCATCAAACTTGACCAGTAGTTTCAGTTTGATTCTGAGTTCTGACAATTCCCTGTTTCACCATCTGTGCTGGAACCAAGAGAAATATTTTTGTCACTAATGAAGAATTTGAATTTAAATGTGGGGTTAAAACTAACTGTAGAGTGTAAAGGAAAGAGTTGTACTTCATTAACTGAAACAATAAATTACCAACATCAAACCATTTAATAGAGCTTAAAAACAAATAATACAGTAGTCTGAACTTTTAAATTAGCTTTAATAGTTATGGAGAAAATTCAAAAATATATTTCTCTTGTTATTCTTATGGGAAATCAAAAAAACCCTCTATCTTGCTTATTTATACATATTTAATACACGACACGGTTTTTTGTACAAGGAACTCCTCCCACAGTTTTCAACCGATTTTAATAGTTTTGGTGTCATTGGATAGAGCTCGGCATGAAGTCGTTTCTAAAGTAAATTGGTAAATATCCATTTGAAAGGAAGGGCCCTACAAGTCCTTAAAGTTCGTAATTTTCCCATTTGATTAACATTGGTAAAGAAATTGATTGATTTTCAAGTAATCATCTGTAAAAGTGTAAACATTAGACATCAGCGAAAGCAAGGAATCTAAAAATTTAATTTTAGATTCCTTGAGCAAAAGTACTATCTTCTTTTCACATGAAACATAACCCCTTTCAGGTTAACATTAAACATTATGAAACATTAAACCAAGGCGTGTAACTCATTAACGAATTGCATTACGGTCTTAGGCCTGTAAGCCACTATAGGTATTAAGCTTCACAAAAGCCCAAGGTCATCTTGATAACGATGGCAAAGTGTACGTAGGTGTACAAAAAATGATTACCAAGAGTTTGATACAGAAAATGAAAATTTCTGTGTTATATTAAATGAAATGTTTTATAGGTATAGTAACTAAATTGCTCGATTTTGAGCAACATGTACACTAGTTTATTCATATAGCTTGATAAAATTTGGTAGATTTACTAAGAATGGTTTAACTTGTCTTTATTTGCTTTTAAAGCTCATATGGCGGCAAACCTATGTACCCACCTCTATGGTGTTAATGGGAGAATATAGAAAATACAAATATTCCACTGGAAATTCACTGAGTACGCAGGTCTGCTGTGACGAAGATATTTCCCATAGGCACATTCAATAAAATTACTATTAACACGTCCATCTCATAAACATTTGTGTTCATTGTGCTCTGAGAGACACATCAATTTAAACATAAAAAAATAGAATACAATAGAATCTCAAACTTAAAACTCAATCTCTCATTTGTCCTATTTTCTGAAGGAGTTCCCCATAAGGACCAAATATTAGCGATAAAATGTGTATTTTTTATGTGTGTCTATATGCTGCCTGAACACAATTTTCTCAGGTAAGGTAGCTGAATCCTTTCTTCTATAGAAAACTATAGTTTATTTTGCCCTACGATATTGCATATGACGTCAACACAATGAACTAATAAATATTCCAATCTCACCTGACAGTGAGGATGGTCTCTTGAGTCGCGTAGATGTTGTGAACGTCGTAGTGCAGCGCCCCGTGGTGCCGGGCGGACATGCAGGCCGTGCGCGAGTACAGCTGTCCTCCATCCACCCTCGGCAGGTACGGCGGGTTCTCCCACTTGTTGGACAGACATCCCTCTTTACCACCATTCCACACGGTTGAAGGCTCATTCATATCCTGGCAAAAATTCAGTCTAGGTGTAAAATAATTAATGAATCAACGCCTACTCATGTTCCTGGGAAGTACCACATGGTTGATATAGTTCTGTCAAATAACATGAGCTAAGTAACACAGCTAACTAGTTGATGTAATGTTGCCAAATTTATTCAGAAATAAATTTTCATACTGCATGGTAAACATAACAAAAAATAAAAAAATTGCAGCCGAAAGAGAGTGAGAGGAGCACAGCTGTTAAATTTCCGTCGGACTATTTTCGTGAATCTTACTATAGTGATGGAATTCAATTTACATCGTCAACTTGGTATTTCTGAAATTACAACTAAATATGTGTCTATGCTATAATCAATAATCATCGTTTATTGTCATTCAACATTACAAAATGCAATAGACATGGTCGACAATAGAAAAAAAGGCATCCAAGTAATGAATAGTTAATACAATAAATACTTAGCCTAAAATAAATAAATAAGGTACAAAAAATATAGGGCCTAATGCAACGAGCAAGATGCTCTATATAGGGCCTAATGCAACAAGCAAGATGCTCAATTTAGGGCCTAATGCAAACAAGCAAAATTTATAACATGCAAAAATGCAAAAAATCATGGGCCTAATGCAAAAAATCATGTACATTTTTACAGCAGACGTGCAAGAATCTAAGCTAAGGACACTGGTTATACAGCACCAGATTCAAAAAACTCTCTAATGTCATAAAAAGGATTTGCTGTTAACCAGTCATGCAACTTAATTCTAAAATCTTTAAAAGGCAACAGTTTGGTGTCATCATGCAATTTATTAAACAATTTCAGACTCAAAATAGGGAAACTTCTCATGCAAACACTTAACCTACTATATGGCACTTGAATAGAAGAATTTTTCCTAGTATTATAAGAGTGAACATCCATTCTAAGAGGTAAAATACTAAGGTTTTTCTTGACATGAAGTAAAGAAACAAAAATATACACATTTATAACTGTCATGACATTAGTTCTGATAAAAAGAGGTTTACAATGTTCATAGAAAGAAGATTTAGTAACAATTCTAATTGCTTTTTTCTGGAGCATAAGAACATTAGTTATATGGCAACTATTTCCCCACAAAATCAGTCCATAGCTTAAAATAGAATGAAAAAAGCGTATTATGCAGACAGAACATAAGATTCAGGTACAATTTTGACTAGATTGCTTAATAAATAAATTACACGGGCAAGCTTGTTACAAACAGAATCAACATGCGGATACCAAGTCAGATTTCTATCTATACTTAAACCTAAAATTTTTACATCATGCAATGATTGGTCAATATCGGTTAGGCCTACTTGTTTGTTTTTTGGCATACATCTTATAATCTGAGTTTCATCATGATTTAGAACAAGACCGTTGGCACTAAACCACAAGCTGGCCTCATTGAGAGCCTCCAAAGAAATTGACTTCAATTCATTTAGATCAGTGTGAGAGCTAAAAAAAGAGGTGTCATCTGCAAACATGATATATATGATAATATAACCATATATGTAATATCATATAATATAACCTATATATATGATAATAGGTTATTTCATACTTAATCAAATTAATCCTCAAGTGTTAACTTATCATACTTAATCACTTACAATCCAAAGGCCATCGAAAGCAAACTTGTCATGAAGCTGCTTCACTTGATTGGTCCAGTATGTTTCAGTCTTGGGGTTGAAGAAGTCTGGGAGTACAGTTGATTTGGTATTCCAAACCTGAAGAATAGTGAGTCAGTTAGATTTAATAATAGCATTTTTACTGGGATGGGAGTGAGCGCTTAAAATTTGACTCAAACCATCATTTTATTTTGGTAGAATGGCAGTGCAGTACTCACAAACTCAACCCTAAATATTTGAATAAAAATACAGAATCACCGTAATTAATAGGAAATTTTCTCAATACACAGGTCTGTTGTGATGGCATTATTTTATTCATGGGCTGTGTGCCTTAACCTAAAACCTCAAGACTTCCCTGTAGCGAAAAACTCTACTAAAACTGTGTAGGTCAAAGTATATTTTAATTGAGTCTTGTGGAGCACAAAAAAAACTGTAGGTGAAGTTTGGCTCGTAAGATGATGTATTTATAAGTAGTGGTTTTCCTTTTACCTTGGTTACGAAGGGCTTGTCTTGAGTGGGGTCCATGATGAAGACTCCGTCCTTGAGCCCTTGATCGTACGGAGGGTACGTGCCAGGGGCCTCCCCTCCACTGACTCCGGGGTCCGTGATCACCACGTAGTGCATACCTTCCTGCATCAACAACACAGAGTTCCATTTACAAAAAATAATCTTCGTTCTTTAAGAAATCCTAAGAGAACAGAAAATAAGCTGTATCCCTTTATAAGACTCTTTAATTCTAAAACTTTCATTCCATAGTTTTGAACACACCTTTATGTTTTGTGATTCTCGTTGGCTAAGGACTTTTTCTTATTTTTCTCACTGGTTGCTTTGTAAATATTTATTGTACTAAGATATATGATTTAACAACATTTAAAAAGGAATATACAGTAATCTCAATAGTCCCACACATTCTATAATCCAACAATCCCTTGGCGGTCATGTCTTTTATCAGTGTCAAGAATCAAGAATATTTTATTGTCTTTGAACACAACGTGTGTAATTGACAAATTCAAGAGCCTTAATTGTATCAAATGTATAACAATAAATAGATAAATAAATAGATAATATAAAACAGAAAAAACATACCAGCCAAGTGGGCCATATTTTCTCTCTTCTTGTCATTTTTTATTTGGACAAAATGATCTTGTAGTGATCAAATAATAATTTTTTTATGTACATTGGATTTCTATGTAATATTAAGAAATATACGAGGGCTATTCAGAAAGTAAGGAACGTTTCCGTCTTACGCCGTTAGGCGGGTGCGTATTGCCTATATTAGGGTATGAGACGGTTCAGGGCCTCGGTGGCTATCCAGCCGTGACACTAGGAGCATCGTCGTGCTGCTAGTATTATTTATTTTTAAATTCAAAATGGCCGCTCCCAAAAAAATCCCACCAGTTGCGAAGTCCAATCGGTAACACGGTTTTTATTGGCAATAAACTTAAAACCAATAATGATTTATCGAAAAGTGTGCGGGGTGTATGGGAACAATGTTTTGAATGAAAGTTCTGTGCGTAAGTTGTGTAATCAGTTTACAAATGACCGAACTAATGTTCTTGATGAGCAGTAGAGTGGACGACCGAGCATTTTGACTGACAAACTGGTCACTAAAGTTGATGAGAAGATCCGTGAAAAATGCTGCTCCACCATAATGGAGCTTTCGTTATCTTTCCCTCAAATTTCACGGACTTTGCTGTGGTGAAATTGAAAGAATAAAACTCGACAAATCGCTATCGGTTTTAAGTTTTTTGCCAACAAAAACCGTGTTACCGATCGCACTTCGCAACTGGCAGGATTTTTTACAGGAGCGGCCATTTTGAATTTAAAAATAAAGAAAACTAGCAGCGCGACGATGCTCCTAGCGTCATGGCTGGATAGCCACTGAGGCCCCGAACCCTCTCATACCCTAATATAGGCGATACGCGCCCGCCTAACGGTATAAAACGAAAACGTTCCTTACTTTCTGAATAGCCCTTGTAAGTTTGTATTTAAGTAATCTGTTGTTTGTCACCCATTTAACCGTGTTACTCTTTAATGAGAGTTTATTCAGTACTTAAACAATGTTACCTCCAGTAATGTTCTACAGTAGACTCCCTCTTAACGCAACCTACTTACATCCTAAACTTGTTTTTCTGGTTAAAAAAATTAAATCACATCTAAACACAGACTGAAAAAATTAAACGGAAATAATTGGTACTATGATCTACTGGAATGACAGTAAACAAAAGTATTCACTTCCGTTTGGGAAAGTCACTTAGATTGTTCTCTGAAGTTAAAAGCAATTGTTCAAGAAGTTCTGAATATGAATTGTAACTGATTTGAGAGATGGATATAAAAACAACATTTCTGGCAAAACGGGACCAGTTAAAGCGATGTTATGTTAAAAAATGGCCGGTTAAAAAGAAGTTGTTTTGTGACAAGATAGGCTGGTTAAAGCGGAGACCGGTTAAAAGGTGGCCGGTTAAGAGGAAGTCTACTGTATAATGTGACGGGGAGTCCTGGTCCCATGTGAGTCAAATTAGCAAAAATTTACTGTAATTTAAAAAAATTGTTTTTTTACTTCAAATTTGGAAGATGACTAACATACAATAGGATTCAGTACTATAACAACTATCTAAACTATGACTATCTGTAACAAATAAATTAGATCACGTATAAATTGTGTAAAGTTGAGTGAATAGCCTATGCCCTTCAAATTAATCAAAATAAGTTACAATCATGTCTAAGACTCTTATTTTACTTTCCCGCGATAACATACCTTGTGCAGTAAGTCTACAAATTCTGGCAGTCCTTTGAACCGAACAGGATCGTACGTGAAATCATTCATTCTAACCATGTAGTCTATATCATTCCACTGTGTGTCCTAAAAAAAGTAAAACACTGTAAGAGTATTATAGGGCTAAGTTATTAGGCTATACATCCATATCCGTAGGCTGATCCCACTCCGCCGCTTACTTTAAAATTTCAGTTAAAATATTTTCATTAAACCATCCATAAACTATCTAGAAAGGTATTTATTTTTAAGATACACAATGTTATAAAAGATAGTATGGACTTTACCTAAGATAAAAAAACTCAAAAAACACTTTATTAATCACTTAATTTTAGAGAAATTACTGTATAATAATGATTTAAGTTAATATTATGAATAAGCAATACTGTGTTTGTTATATAATTTACATAAACCAAATGTGAAGATTTATAATCTATGCTTAGTTGCAAAGAAAGATCTATAAGTTGTGTCTGAGACTGAAAATTACTTTATGTAAATAACTTGGCCATAAAATCAAATGATTTTGCTTTAACTACATTAAGGGATTATTCAGTTTTTAAGTTACGGTAGTTGTAAAAATTCAAACATTGTTTTACAATTAAACAAAACAAATAAATTATTTAAATGTCAGTTTTTGTTTATATTTTAAGACAATTAACCCTTCCCGGGCTATTGACGGATATATCCGTTAAATTTCATTTCTATTCCGGGCTAAAAACGGATATATCCGTTTTAGAAATATTCTTTTCCGGGATAAAGACGGATATATCCGTCCAAAAGTACGAAAAACATATGTTGTATATATTACGATTATAAACATTATATTGACTTTTTGACGGGTAATTTAGTTTTTAAAGTTGGCAAGATTATGTCCCGTGACTTTTTCACCTGTTTCATGCCAAAACAACACATGTGTAGCGCGAAACTGTCAGTTTGTGCTGCGGCCTTACAGTGAGTGTTTGTTTACGTTTTTGTAATGACGTACTATGAGTTTTATTTCAAAATGATTATTCCTAATGACTAAAATCTTGTAAAAAAAGTTATAAATTGCTAAATAAGAAGTGCATCCGAAGGGGATTTCATATTTGGCAGTCAAAATAACGATAATATGAAAAATGTTTCTGGCGATAAAAGCGAAGAACCAGACGCACGATGTATTGTAGTTCTTGCATTTTTAGGTTTTGTTTTTTTTACTGTTTTTAAGAGGAACTGTTTTTAATGTTATATTATGATAGGTAGTAAATAAAACAACAAAATGACATAAACGGATATATCCGTCCTCCGCCCGCAAAAATACTCCAAATTATATGCAGTTTTCATATTTCTCAAATGTCGTTCTGGGCGGCGGACGGATATATACTTTTACTTAAGTTTTCTTACGGGCCAAAGACGGATATATCCGTCTTCTCAAATTTTCTTTTCTTTATAACATGTGCAAAAAAATTATTTCAGCACTGAAAACAGTTTTTTTATTACACATGAATTATTTTGAATAAATTAATAACAAGAAATGACCACATTATGTTTTGAACTTTTGCTTAAAATAATTCCGTCTCAGCCCGTTATTTAATGTAGCCCGGGAAGGGTTAAAGAAAAAAATATTTAAAATGGAAGAATATACATGATTCTTAATCAATAACAGTTTAAGATTGTGATTTGAAGACAAAAATGAAAGGTTATCTACAAACTAGGACAATAAAACAGTTATTTTTAAAAAAATAGGATAAAGTAAATAATCAAAATAAACAAATCTAAAGTAACAAACAACACAACACTAATTATAACTTCCATATCAATAAACCATAAACTAAAATTACTTACAAAAGGAATCCCAGCATTTCTTGTCCTATTCCACACTTCCATGGTTTTATTCAATGAGTTGTAATCAAATCTGTGGATGAAATAATGAGCATTAGTAGGTTAAATTATTTAATTATTTAAATGAACTTAAATAAACTTAAATAAACCAATGCAGTAGGTTAAACAAAATAATATTTTCAAAATGCCTTTTAAACTGAGAGAGGTGTTTAATTTGTTTCTATAACACACAAGATTGTCAGTTTGATCCCAAGAAAGGTCTGTAGCTTTTAGAGATTTGAAATTGGACCCAACTGGCTCTTTGCATTATAATGATCTTGAAAAATTCATCATCAGCTGGTCTTTGTAAATAACAGAGATACATATAGGCATCATACACTCATCTTCCAATCATTGCCAGGTTAAAATGTACTTCATAAGTTTCACCATTTTATCATAAGAAACCTCACAATAATGTACCGTAAGAAAAACTCAAAATTTACTACTTAAATTTAAACATCATAATGAATAAAAATAGCAAATTTTCTCGTTGAGAGTAGCCAATTCTTATTTATTTTTCAACAACATTCCAAAATCTTGCTCTTCAAGAGAATTTATACAAAAATTTGCAGTAATCTTTTTCTTGATTGGACAAAACATATTTTTGTCTAGTATATTTCGTTACTATCTAAGAAGGTTGTTTATTGATGAAATATAATTGAATAGCTCCGCCGAAAAACGTTCTATGCGACAAAAACCTACTTTTGAGAAAAAGCGGAAAGAAGATTGATTTCTAAAATTTTACATAATTTTTAGGTTAGAATTATTTTTTGCCAATAATCTTTTAAAACTACATATATAACCTCGTATAGTAGTATTATACAACACTTTTACTCACCACAATCAGATTTTTAACTATTTTTATGTATTTTTAGGGGGTAAAACGTTCCAATCGCCTGTCATTTGAAACGTTTTTTCCCGGACTTAGCCTCTGCCGCTAAAAATCATCATGGAATGTAGGAGTACCCACATGAATTCAATAATGAATTGAATTATAAAACACTTTTATTATAATAATATTATAAAAAGATAACATTAAAGTATTAAACAAAACGTTGATACTTCTTTAAACGTTTTCTTAACATACTATATTAATGTTCAACATGTTATATAATAATAAAAATAGTTAAACCCTAAAAATATTTTTGTTAGAAAGAAATTAATAATCAAAATTATTAGAAAACAATGTTATAAAAAGAAGACAATTTTAAACTTAAAGAGTAGGAATCAACAGGCATCAGGCCTTAGCACTTAGAACGTTATTCCACTTACCACTCCTGGTGGCAGTTATCCTGGTACTGGCTTCTTGGTTTTAGATATATATGGCAATTTGGCGTTTCACCTTTCCTTTCTATTCTTATCTTTCCGTTTCCCGGCATTTAACTTCCTTTTTTCCCAAAATTAAGACGATTTGTGTCGCCGGGTGACAGCGGCACGACCGGCGGAGGATCCATATCGCGGCTGTTAGAACCTTATTTGCCAACAACCTCGCGAACTCCCGAAATTGGTGCCGAAATGGACAGCTAAAATCTGGGGTGCCAATATAAATATTTCCAACGCAAAATATCCCACGATGTTGGGGAGGTCTGTTAGAACCTTTTTCACTAAAAATCTCGAAATTTTTATTTTTGTCGCATAGAACGTTTTTCGGCGGAGCCATTCAATTAAGCATAGGCTTCTGAATCACTGATAATAGTAATAATTAAAGGTTTCTGTGTACTGTCAAGTGACGACCAAACAAGGATATCGACAGTGCAAAAGTATTTTAACCTATTACTGCTGAAAAAATATATTCGTCTAAAAAAATTATAAGGTAAATATTTCTATCAATAAATGTCTAAACTTGGTTTAATTTTTAATGTACGCTTATATTTGCAATAGTGTGACTTTTTTAAGAAATGTTAAGTTTTTAAAAAATCTTAAAATGCAGATTTAACAATTAATTATTAAATTAACTACTACCTAATTAGATATATATTTTATCATAAATTTTTTGTTCTTCCCACAGAGTTAAGGAAAAATAAACTGAAAACATCAACAGCTTTGAGCCCCAGATTCAAGACCGGCCCTTAATTCATTGCATGACTGACACGGCTTTCAGATCACATTTGTATAAAATTAATTGTTGTAACTATTACTGCTTAGAAGTACTTTTTCACTGACATCATTACTGATATCAATGGTATTTAAATGACGAGCATATTGACATATGAAAGAAGTAATGCTCAAGCTTGTTTATTCAGCTCTGCTACATATTTAGATTGAGGCGGATACCTGCAGAGATGGAACCCCAGACTCCAGTAGGGGGGCAAGAACGGCTGGCCGATCAGCCCCGTGTACTGGCTGATAACTTCCGCTGGGGTCGGACCAAGGAAGAAGTAGAAATCCAAGATGCCGCCGATGGTTCGGTACGTGATGGCCGGGGCAGGCTGCAGTACAATGTCTGGACATATCATTAGACATCTGTAGTACACATCAGTAGAGGTGGCAAACGGATCAGTATTGATTGATAAAACCATGACTTCCAAAATTTACTAAATTAACAGAGTATTTACAGGGGTTTCCAAAACTGTAGGTGTTGATACACTTAAATTTGTATTATCACGCTGCCATTGGCTACCTTAGGTATTGAGTTTAGGTTTGAAGGAATAATAATTAAACTGTGTAATTTTATTTTGGAAATAGCAGACTTATCTTGTACAATAGAAGTCCTTAATAGTTGATACACACACCAAAGATTACATTAATAAGGTGCGATATTTCATGTTCAATAAAAACCGTGTCAATCAAAAAAAAAATTAAGCCTGGTCATAAACCTTCCGTTGGTCCCAACTTAGGAAATCCCATTCCTGGTGAAATAATCAAGGAAGAAATTTCCATTTTGCCCATAATTTTCATTTGTAATATTTTATTTACTCTACTTCAAATGTTTTTAACTACATCATTAACTTTGCTTTAATTTGTTGTTTATTAAATCCTTTAATTATTTTTGCATACCTCACATACGTCAAGTATAGTATGACCATGATTAATTCCCAATGCATTGGATTATTGGATAGGCCTACAGTGATACTGTTTCTAAACACCAAATCACTTTGATATGGTTTTCTTCATTAGAATTTCTTTACTTTATGAGGATTCATCAAGAATCTTGTCTTTATAATCCACTTACAAAAATCATAAATTTGTTTATTTAAATGATTTATTAATAAGCATTGCATATTACGTGTTTTTAATGAGCTCTAAAACACAGTTTACATCTTTCAATAATTAATTTAATATTATTAATGGACAGGTAATATATTTTGGTGATCTATGTTACCATCTTCAGACTGAATTGGGAGAAGAAGAAAATAGATTGCAGTTAAATGGGAGAAGATATACAACAATGCTTGCCATATTGGAACAACGGAACTGAGGGAGAAGACTACAACACCCCTAACCTCAACGCCATTTTTTTTTAGTAATTCTTATAAATTAGGAGAAAAAACCAATCCCTCAAAACCTGTTTAACCCAAAAACTGTCTATGGAGTTTTAATATTTTTATGAGATTGCCCTGCTACTTTGTGGTGGTGGATCAGGATTTTTGTGATCAGTACCGATGGGGGAGAGTGCTAACCTTCAGTTTCACCTGTCACAAAAAAAATAAACGGTATCAGATAACTGACACATACTTTCTCCCAACAATATAAAAAAGGCGTTAAAGGCTTCAAACTTTAATGTCTTGATGACTCGGTCGGATAGCTAACAGCCGAGTAGCGCGAGTTTGACCCTACGAGCGTCTGTGACTTTTAACAACCACAGTTTGAATTATAAACAACCACGAATCAGACTTTTAACAACGTACAGTACTGCGTTTACCGCTAAACTAATGAATTTTCTCCATAACCACTTGACGTACAGCAATAATTTAAAATACTGGATTGTTAGTTTTTTCAGCTTGATTTAATGGTGATAAGTAAAATTTATTTTAAGATAACAGATATTTTGAAAATCCAAAAAAAATTTTTAAAACTTTTTATTGTGTTACTTTTGACTTGCATTTTCTCGGAGGTGCGGGAGGTGTCATTTTATTCAGCATTTTAATCTTAATAAATCACAAAATTTTAATCAAAATCGTTAGAGCTGTTTTTGAGAAATTGTGATTTTTCACGTTTCTTTGAGGGTTTTTGGGGGTAAAATACCCTTAAAAATAAAAAATTCAAAAAAATGAAAAAAAAACGCCTGGAATTATTATGAGTTTGGACCTACATACCAAATTTCACCAAAATCAGACCATTGGTTCATTCTCTAGCTGTTTACATCCAGACACACACACAGCCACATACACACACACACAGACAGACATCACTCTGAAAACCACTCTTTTGGACTCAGGGGGCACCAAAACGGATAAATCCCCAACAACGCAAATTCGAAAATTTTGACGAAAACAATACTTTCTCCATATACTATGGTATAGAGGGAGAAAGTAAAAAGAACAGAATGATGATCCAGATTCTCCATATCAGATGAGAACTTGCCAGAATAATGAAAATTTTATGCTTAAATAAAGAATTTTAAAAACCCTCAAAGTTGTAACCAAAAATATTGATATTATTGTATAGCCTAGTCTATTTAATTTCTTGTATCTAATTGTGTCTTACCCATAGCGTTGGTGTTGTGCAGGAAAACACCGTGTGCCAGACCTCCGTCTTCCACAGCCAAATAAAACGGATGGGATCCATAAAGGTTTACCTGTAAAATATAAAAGTGCTTTTTTACTACAGTAGAAACCCGATTATCCGAGGACTCCGGGTTATCGAAAGTCGCTCTAAGCTGAATTTTTTTTTTATTTATTTTTTTTTTTGTTGGAGCAGAATAATAACATGCTTAACTTCTTTTTTTGTCTAAAATAAAGTAAAATTATATGTAATTTTGAGGTTTAGTTAAATTTAAATACTAACTTAAAATAAACATTCAAAGTAATATTTCTAATATATAAGTTATACACAATAACTTTTCAAAAGTATGGTAAATATATATATAAAAGTACTCATAATAAAAGTACTTAGTTTTTTAGTTATAAAGTGTGTTATTAATGTGAGTTATTAAGTGTGTTATTAAGTGTTTCCTAAGTTATTAATGCTCTCAACGCATCGGATTTCCATACAAATCTGAAACATTAGCAATGTAGGATGAAACAGAATCAACCAGATTCTAACAAGAGTCGTGATTGGCTATTGAGTTAACTCTCACGCCGATCGTAACGTGCACTAGCAAATTGTCACAAGTGCTCCAAGCTACTGGAGTGCCAGGTTATTACGGGGGGTTGTACATGCAGTCTGCAACATGTCAGTTTGTTTGATTACAGGAAGTGTATTTTAGACGTTAGTTTGTTTTGGTGTGATTGCAAAAGAATGGTACTTAACTATATTTCAACTTTTTGGGACTATAAAATTATTCAAAATGAAAAATTGTAAAACCCATCAAAAGTTTACGTAAAATATAATATAGTATGGGCCTAATCACAAAAATAATTATGAAAACCGGATGAGTCAGACAGGATATGAGTTACGGTATCATCAATGAGATAAACAGGGCAATGTGATAATTTAGGACTGGTGACTCAGTGACTCATGCCTCTTGTCTCAGAACCTCTTGAATCTGCTGCAATAAACAGCTTATCCAGATGCTATCACATTTCATAGAGATATTCAAATGTTCATGAAAAAATGACTCTACTTCTACATTTTTTTGTTCTTTCTCTGTTGTTTTCCTCACATAGGTACAACAAATATAGTTAAATCCTCAGTATAAATTGTAGCCTACATACCATACTAGTTTAAATGGTTTAGGTTAAAAAGTTTTACTTTAGATATTTTGATCTTTCATTCTGATTCCCATACACTCTCATCAACATGTTTCACTTATTAATAAAACTTTAAGTTATTAAAATATAGATTAATGGTTCTTTTTAACTTTGTACATTTGGAGAGTAATCTTCATTGAAATCTATAAAACACTGCATTAAAATTTTCATCAAAGTTAAACATACAGTACTTTAAGCTGATAATAGTTGTCACGTACTGTAGATTAACTTGGGCTTGTTTACCCAATCATTGCACTATCTCAGAAAACCCCTAATTACCTTATCAATAGGCTCCTGATCACGGTTGAACAGAGTGATGAGACGCCAGTTGATGTCGAGTAGGAAGTCGTTGCGTTGTTGTCCGAGCCCGTAGATGTAGCGGGATGGCAGCTGGGCAGACAACTGGAGAAACTGGTCTGCGAAAATGAAACCTCCAATGTCTTCTGCGTTGAATCTGCAATGTAAAACATATTACTCATTGCTGTTTTAGTTCTCTTAAATATAGCAAATGACAGTTGTTCTTTACATTCTCAAAGTAATTGAAACTTTGCTGAGAACATAATTTACCTTAGTTCACTTGTGTATCGATAAGGTAGATTTTAAGCCACGACAAATATGCCGTCAAAAGATTATTTCACTAAACTGATTTAACTTAAGTCTGTGGAATATTGATAAATAGGTTTATTCTGTACTTTATTTTATTCTTTCTTGTACCTAATTCCAATTCTACCTAGAAATAAATTCTTCTGAGTTTACATTTTCAACTCAGAGTGTCTTTGTTTAAATACTTCTTCACAATTAGAACCTCATCAATGTCTCCTTCATCATTCATTCAATACTAAAAGTGTTTTTAATTTTTTTTTTTTTTTTTAATATAAATATGTAAAAATAAGAAGAAAAGGCTTGTTCACCAGTCACATGTTATTCTAGTGGTTGTATTTTTAAACAGAGAAGAAGAATTTGTTAATAAATCCTTTAAGTGTAAAAATTACAAATTAATCCCACTAACTATCAGAGACGTGGAATCAATATTTTGACCGTGTTTATTTTTACAAATTATTGGTGAAAAAGCTTAAAAAAACTTATTAATTTTTATTTAATGTGTATTTATTAAATCTTGATCACTACTGTCTATTACTCATAGGAAACGGCGACAAAAGCAATTAGAAACTCTTGTCCTGTGCGTCACGTCCCGTGCTACACATGCAGTAGAAAATTTGAACAGATTTTAAAATATCAATATGTTAATTTTAATGATATTTTTCAATAGCTAATATTTAAAATAGTTAAATAAAGTACTGTAATTTTAAAATTAGATCTACCACATAAATCACAGAAAAAATATCTTTCACCTTACTTAAGGAACTTAGTGTCCCGTGTGTCACAACCACATTTTTAGTGATTAAATAAACATAACACTACAATTAACTAATCTTCATATAAACAAAAAAAGCAGGATAAAATACATTTCATCTGCATGAAGAAAAATATATAGGCTAGCTCACCAACGTGTGATATTTAAAACAGTTTTAAAGTGTCTGAATGTCCCGTAAAGAATCGGCCTGTTGATGAGGCTGTACCAAGTTGTTGGTTATAAAGCTTTAAGGTCAGAACAGCCCAAAAGTCAGATATCGGGAGGAGCAAATAAAACTTAATGTAATAAGGTAGAAAAACAACTAGGGATACAGTATTGTTATACAACTTTATTGTGCCTATAACACGTCTTTTGAAATAACAAGATATGAATACTAATAGAAGAATTGAAATATTTTTACATAGCCTATGTGTAAAACAAGTTGTACTGCATAAAATGAGCCTTTGACGTTTTGACAGGCTCAGCAATGACAGGTGGTTGGGAATCACAGACAGAGGGTCGGACATTAGGTCAGATATCGGAAGGTCAGATAAGGAAGGTTCTACTGTATTGATATCAAATTTAACAGTTTTAAAAGCACGTTCAACAAATCTTTAAGTGCTGGGCTGTTTTGTAGCTTAGGATAATTAAGATATTGTGAGGAAATCCAGTAGGCTATAATTGTTTATTTCTACTACCTATCCCAAAAGCTTAGTAACTACAGTGAAAATGCAGCATAAGATGAAAATTTAGTGACTAGGCCTAAAACTTACATTGATTGATTATTAATTTTCCTGACAACATTGAAGCCCAATTTATCTTTGTCAATGTTAACTAAGTAGGAAGTGTTCTTTGCTATACTTCGGTCAGTCACTTCAATTTTTGGTAAAGGACTCTCAAATCTTGATTTTTTGGCGTCATAAATCTGAAATAAAAAATTTCCTAAACGTTAACAGTAGGCATGAGAATTACAAACATATCAACTCATAATTCAGGACCTAACTGCAAAATAATTTGTAGAGAGGAAAGACCAGCTGATTGATTTGCGTCCCAGAACTTCTTTGTAACCCATGATCATGATCTTACTTAAAAGCACCAGAGCCTTGAAAGTTCATTGCATTAAAGACCCACATTGGCAGTTCAGATAGCTTATTGATATTAAATATAGAATAAGGCACTTTAATACTTCATAACTTCACAATTGATACCTAATGGGATAACTTACTGGGCATATATGTTGGGACAAATCTCTTGGTTGCATTGACTTATTTGGCCAGATGAAAAGAGGAGTAGGCCTGAGTCCCATATTAGGAAAGTTTTTGACTTGGGCCAAACAATTATTTTAAGAAAGAACAAAGCAGGTCCAAAGTGGGTGGATCACAACCCCTCAAGGCCTTGCAGCCAAATAGCCTACATAGGCTGACAACCAATTTGTTATTAAAAGAATTTCAAAATGTTGAAGACACTCCTTAAATACCTAAATTTTTTAAAGTGTTTATCAGTAGACAATGTGCTACATATTAAAAAAATTTAAATGAGACCCAAGCGCATTAACAGTACCATAATGATCCTCGATAAGTTAGTTTGGGTGCAGTTTCTTAACTGAACTAAGCCTAAAATGTTTTCATTCAATAATGGTAGATGAGCCCAGTTAAGAAACTGCACCCATTTCAACATGGACGTTATTTCTTGAACCACTTAAACTCATTAACTTAATCTATACCACTGTAACTAATAAAAATTCACATACAGCCTTGTAGACTAAGTTTCCAAAGAACAGCTAGGCCTAGTCCTAGATAAGTTCTCTGAGGCAATATTGTTAAAAATTTACCGTACTTTTTTCAAAGCAACACAGAAATCTTCTTTTGTTTATTTAGTACCATAGTGTATTTTTATAGATCAATTAACATCTCATTTCTTGTTAGGTCTTGATGGGTCTAAAATGGGTCTATTTCTTAAAAGTTAAAAAGGCAAAGCATGTAGGCCTATTCCATGATAGAATCCATAAGTTAATTGTGCAGTGTCACTTTGGCAGACTAGTATTACAGCAAAGGTAACATACCTAAACCAAATTTTAATAGTATAAAACATAACTTGACGCTTACCTTAACTTGCAAGATATTCTCGTCAAGATAGTTGAAGTCAATTTTAACCAATTGAATGTTGTCAGGATAAGAAGAGTTGACAATATTTTCTAAGTAAGCAATGGCACCCAAATCAGAAGCAGAAATATTCAAATACCTATAACTCCTGAATTTTGATGGATAAAAACAATATGGTACCCCAATTTCTCCTTTGGATGATGAATTGACTGGAGCCCAACAACACCCTCTACTTCTGCAAGCCTCTTCATTCACATTTTCCTGTGGGAAGCAATCAAATCTCTCATTGTCCTTAAATCCACTACATTGAGCATCAGAAAGTGTCTGTTCATTATCTGTCAATGACTCTACAGGTTGGGGTGTTTCATCAGGAATATTGAACTGTAACCGAATTGGAAAATTCACATCAAAATCTGAGAATTCCCTACCCGTCTGAAGTGTGATGTCTGGCTCATCTGTGCCCTGAAAGATCACTGTGTGTGGTGTTAAAAGGAGAACAACTATGGAAACTAATATCAGGAGATAAAAATACAAATTTGGGTTCTTAAAAATCAATCCAGTTACTCTAATGAGAAAATTTTCTTCAGTTTCAGACGGAAGAGCATGATATCTTTTAACAACCATTGTAAAATCTTTATCATCAGGATAAGGTCACTCCTTAAAACAGAGTAGGCAAACAAAATAAAATGATTCCAAAAGATTTAAATACAGTCTAAAAAGTTACAAGGACACAAACTACACAACGGCCTTGCAACTTACAAGTAAGTATAACAGGTAGGGTTATGTTCCAGAAAGTAAACAAACAAACACAACAACACAGGAATCGCTACAGGGTCAACTATTCCTCCGAAATTTGGTGGTGGTGGGGGAATTGGGGGGACTTGCACTGTTGAGTGCGCAGCACTACTTGCATTGTTGAGTGCGTAGGAACTAGTCTGTTGCCGTTCCCGTTCACGTTCAGAGTTCACTACACTCCTCTTTAAGAGCCATCTTCACCCCTGGGCCAGAAACCCATTGTTGCGCAGTCGGCAATGTTAATCATACGGCTTTTATGCTAAAACATGGTCTTGTATTCCCCTGTTTCGGACGCCGTTTTTCAACCAATTTTCTTGAAATTTGGTAAGTGTTTAGTTGAATAGTTATATTAGGTTTTTCATACCTCGAAATTTTGAAAATTTAACAGATATTAAGTTACTCTCTGTGACGTCGCAAAGTAACTCAATTTTCCTTAGTTAATATTTCAAAGTTTAGTAAAATTTTCAAAATTTCGAAGTATGAGAAACCTAATACAAGGGGCCCAATTTTTGAATCGAGTGAGTCGTGAGTTACATCTCACCAGTTTGCTCCTTACCGACTGGCTCGAGATGGTAAAATTGAAGTTTGTGTTAGCATCCGGTTTCAACTGTCAAAATAATAACACTATTAAATATTGCCAGTTCTATTAATTTAAAGATTCTAAATTACTTGCATTGATATATTTAGAACATAATTACAACCATATTTTATTTTAAATGTTTCATTGCACAATTGTAAGTATCAATATACATTTTAGGCTATTTAACTAAAGTAAACATAACCTAGACGATTTGAAAAGTATGAAAGTTGTTATTGACAAATTGAATTATTTCCTGTTGAGATAGAGATGAAGAAGAAGAATTTTCAACCTCACGTGAGATTATCTCACCCAAACCACTCACCACCGATTTGTTAGGTGAGTGAAAACGGGTGAGTTGGTGAGATTTTCTGCCCAAATTACATTTTTATACATATATGCGACATCGGTGAATAAAAGTATCCTTTGAAATACTGATGAAAAATATAAATTACTGGATGCGCAAGTTTTAAAATGACTTAAAAATTACATTTATTCTCATTTACCTATTAAGGTTGATGAAAATTGTTTGCTAATAAGCCAACTCACCAACTCACTACTCACTCGATTGAAAAATTGGGCCCAAGTATTCAACTAAACACTTACCAACTTTCAAGAAAATCTGTTGAAAAACGGCGTCCGAAACAGGGGAATACAAAACCATGTTTTAGCATAAAAGCCATATGATTAACATTGACGATTGCGCAACAATGGGCTACTGGCCGAGGGGTGAAGATGACTCTTCAGTGTCCACTTAGCCAGTGGTAATGTTTCAATGTTCCAACGGGTCCTTTTGGATAAGAACTACACAAATTAAGACCCATTATGAAACCATACCTAACTTAATTGTTTTTCTTTCATGCGAGTTTCGCGTTAATCAGCTGTCAGATTTAGACTAAGCTTAGAGCTTCTAGGAATAGTCCTCTCACTTTAGGCCTAACTATGTACCCTAATATATGAGTAGCTTTCCCCATTGAATTTGTTTGAAACTGAAATTGGGACAGGGATCTATTTGTTCAGCCAAATTCACTCCATAGCTCTCCAGGTTGTTGGTATACGGTAGACAATTTTTATAGTTTCTCTTAAAGTGATGCAAAGAGTTGAGTCAAACTCAACTCACTACAGGTCAAAAGTCGACAAAATTTGAAGGAGCCAGTTTTTAATTTAAACTTCAAACCTTACAAGAGCAAAAAATATATCAACAATTTAGTATTTTCAACCGTAAAATTATCTTTAGTGGCTGCAGAGAAAACTCAAAAAGGAAATCTGATCTTACTTTGATATCCAGATTTAATTTGATAAAAAATCGATCGATTTTTCATTCAACAGGGATAATGCTAGGCCTATATGCGATCGAATGAAAAGTTTATCATAATACTTCATTGGATCAAGTATCAATGTATTGAATCAGATCAGATCTTCTTTTTGAATGCTGTACAAACACTTTCATTTTGGAAAGCTCTTCTTATTCGAAATATACAGTAATTTTAAATTAAAAAAACTCCAAAAATCCAATAAATTTGTTTAATTTTAGGTTAACGCAAATTTATTGGATTTTTGGGGTTTCTTAATTTAAAATTACTCAGTTATTGTTTGGTAAATTGCTGCGGTAATTTTCATCATTGATAAAACAAAATTATGTCTAGGTATTTCAGCCACCTTAATTACCCAGATAGCAAGGATCGAAGCTTGAATCAAGCCTTGACTTTTCCTCGATTTTTAATTGCAGCGTAAGCCTTGAATTTGAGCATCTATTCGAGTCCGATTCAAAATAACCAAAGATAATCAAGGCTTGAATTTTTTTCTCCCTTTAATGTCAATGTAAGCCTTGAATTTAATCATCTAATCAATTCCGATTCGAAAGCACCAAAAAGTTAAAGAAGGCTTGAACTTACCTCTCCCTTCAATTGCAATGAAAGCCTTGAATTTGATTATCCAACTAAACTCTATTCACGTTTACGAATCGAACTCGAATCGATACCGATTCACGGCACGACGTCCCGACCAATCACAAGCCGTCCAACGCTGTCCCACAATGCAGTGCGCGGCTCCCGAGGATCGATTTCTCATCGATTTTGTATAGATTTTTCGGGACGAGACGGGCCAACGCCATTACTTTCTTACCAGACTCCGAAGTTATCGGATGTGTATTTTACTGTTCCGATTTTTCAGTAAGTTTTTTGTATTGTGTTTATTCAAGCCTTTATAAATTTTTTATCCTCTTCAAATCTCTTTTAAGTCTTTTTGTTCTTCTGCAGCTGATATTACACATTAAAGTGGAATAATACATCACGCGGTTAGTGTAATTTATTTAGTTTAGTTTAAAACAGAAATTAGTTAAGTACTACAAATTAATTAGATTAACTACTTAAGTAGGGGGAGTATCTCGATTTTTAAATTATTTGTAGGCCTAATTTGTGAAATTGAGTTAGGCATATGTAAGTGTACTCTATATTCTCAGTAAAATTTAAAAGTAATTTTTTTATAAATTCTTTTTTTAGTAAATTTTTGATTATGTACTCAGAACCCCCGTTTTAAAAGGTATGAAATGTATATATGACTCAAACACATACATACCTTTTAAAACGGTGGTTTTAAAACGGGGGTTCTGAGTACATAATCAAAAGTTAACTAAACAAAGAACTTATAAAAAAATTACTTTTAAATTTTACTGAGAATATGGAATAAACTTACATATGCCTGACTCAATTTCACAAATTAGGCCTACAAATAATTTAAAAATCTAGATACTCCCCCTACTTAAGTAGTTAATCTAATTAATTTGTAGTACTTAACTAATTTCTGTTTTAAACTAAACTAAATAAATTACACTAACCACGTGATGTATTATTCCACTTTAATGTGTAATATCAGCAGCAGAAGAACAAAAAATACTTAAAAGATATTTGAACGAGGCTAAAAAATGTATAAAGGTTTGAAAAAGAATCTAAAGACTTGCAAAAGACTTGAAAAACAATTGAAACATTTTCGAGAGAGGCTTTGAAAGGCTCGACAGAGCCTTGAAAAGTACTTGAAAGAGGCTTGAAAAAGGCTCGACACACACTTGAAAAATGCTCAAAAGGCCTTTGAAAAAGACTTAAAAAGAGCTTGAAAATATTTAAAGGCTTGAAAAAGACTTGAAAATCCATTGAAAAAGGCTAAAAAGAGACTCGAAAAAGACTTGAAAAAGGCTTGAAAGAGGCTCGAAAAACACTTGAAAAGGGCTCGAAAGATGCTTGAAAAAGACTTGAAAAGATTAGGCAAGACTTTAAAGGCTTGAACGTGACTTGAAAAAGAATTGAATGAAACACTTGATTCAAGTTGAAATCGATTTCACATCACGGTGACTAAGAGCCTTGAAGCAAGTTTGAATCAAGTTTTCATGCTCGATTGGTAAGGTTTGAATCAAACCTTCAAGCCTCAAAAATCAAGCTTGAATCAAGTTCGAATCAAGCTTTTTTTGCTATGTGGGTAGGTACGGTATGTCTAGGTATTTCATCCACCTTAAGACGGGATCAGACTTCAGATCCAGTGATATAAATATTATTCAGAATTAGTGATGGTGATATAAAATGTCAACAATATTTACTAAACAACAGAATAAACTCAACATCACCAAGAATTACCCTTAAACAAATAATGAAGTTACTAATTTTAAAATGAAGGTCCTCAAATATTCAATAACTTACATTAATTAAGCAAATTCTTAATTTATTGGATATTTGAAAGTCACCAATAATTTACTATATAAACAACTCGATCAACATCACCAACAATGAATGGCCTTTAAACAAATAATAAAATACTAATTAATTTTTAGCAGTTGTAAAATAAGTGTAAAATTATGCATGTGAAAACGGCCTACATGGGAAGTGTAGCCTATTTAAATTTATGACTTTTCTGTCTGATCTTGTGTTTATTCCTATGCACTCAACAATGCAAGTAGTGCTGCGCGATCAACAGTGCAAGTCTCCTCCAATTCCCCCACCACCACCAAATTTCTGAGGAATAGTTGACCCTGTAGCGATTCCTCAACAACACACGAAGTGACTAATCACAAATCAAGTGAACTGAAGAAGAGAAGAAGTTGTTGTTAAGAAAGAAGAACTGAAACTTTTTTTTAATTCTTTTTTTTTGCCAAAAAGGCTTGGCTTCGGATTAATTCCGTTATAACTACTGAGTTTTTCTGTGGTTGTCTTAGGTAGGGTGGGATCACACATAGATCTGCAACAAAGGTTTAGTTTTGTTAGTTCACACGAACATTTATGTGTATGTCTTTTATTGTTTACTGTAGTTAGTTATGTACACAATTTGAAAGTGGGATGTACTAAGGGTTAGGAGATTGATAGGACATGAGGTTGGGTGTGGTAATCTTCTCGGCCAGGGGTCCATCAGGCCTTTCCTAACCCGAAATGGGAGGGGGACCACGAAGAACCCTCGAGCCAGGAACATTTTTTGTGTTGTGTTATATTAGTTTTTTGATTGTGAGTAAGAATCTGTTTAATTCCTTGAACATTTCTTGATCCAAACTGCTCAATATTAAGATCATTTTTTCTGAATGATTGTTGCCGGTGATAGAATTTATTTTCTTAAAGCACTGTTGCCTAGCATATTCATGCTGTGGACATTCTAAAAATAGGTGTTCTATAGTTTCCTCTTTTCCAATGGAACATTTTATGCATAGGGGAGTGAAATATAACTTCATTCTGTATAAGTTCTTATTGACGGATGCGATACCTATCCTAAGTCTAATTATATTTATGATTTCCCATCTGGTCAATTTTGTTTCACTGAACCATGGTTTTGGCGGGCTAGTTGTTTGAATTCTCCTATACCACCCAGCTTTAGTTGATGTCATCATTTCTCCATTTCTTTGTTTAAGGATTATCTTCCTTTGATTATGCTTGTAAGTCGGGCAGTGGGAGTGTGATATCTGTCACTACTTACTACTATTCCGTTAATGGTTGAGTCTTTGATTGACTGATTCCGTGATTCGACGATTTTTTTGGATGGACCATGGAGCAGTTGGATAGACCACCCAAGTGACCCAACTATATGTATGTAATAGACTACAATTCATTGGTATAATGATGTAGGATTATGCAATCCAAAGCTGTCATCTAGGTTTAAGTTCTACAAAATTTGATCAAATTCCAACTACATTACTTACTGTAAATACATCTTACTGCCTATTCGGCAAAGACTATTCATGGGGAATTCATTAATAGACTAACTTTCAAGACATAGTTGCAGCAATTATTTGCCTATAGACGGAATCTACATGTAAGTGAGTAATAGCAGAAAATTACACACTAACCAAAAGCTCCCAGCCTACTCAAATGTTTAAAGCATTGAACATTTTTCTACCAAAACTAAAGCACACGATCATTAAAAAAATACCTAACAAATATTTTTTATTTTGTAAAGGACTTGTTTAATTTCTCATTAAAAAGAGAATGATCTTAATTTCATAATCCTATTCCTCTAGAAGTTATAAAAGTGTAGACAATATTTCACTTTGTAGCATATTAGATCGAACGACTCTGAAAGCAAGTGTATTCAGATCTGGAATGTTTTAGCGTTAACTCAAGGAACTAATTTAGTGATGTCATAGTTACTCCGAAAAATTTCCTGTATGCCTCACCGCTTGCATAGCTCAGCGGTGGTATTAGTGGTCAATTACTTAATTTTGACATTATGCTGGGCGCCTTTTGCCTCTTATTCAGTGTACATCTTACATCGCGCGTTTAGTTTACAACTTTCTTGTCAAATGCATTTCAAATATCTTGGAATTTTAACAGTGCCATGTATTTACATGTTTGAGGTCATCTCTTTTGTCAAGGAAAGACACCTTGCAAAGGCTCATGAACATTCGTACAATACAAGAAACAGAAATTTTAACCCTTCCACATATAGATTAAAATTGTTCGAGCAAAAAACTGAATACATCGGCATCAAGGCTTCTTTCTCAGCTTCCGGTAGAACGGGTTCAAATCATGGACATTAAAAATTTTAAGAAAGAGCTTAAAATATTTCTTTTGGAACAATGTCTTTACCAGCTACCTAATTACCTGACCTAACCATTTCTGCTGCCCTCACCTACATTGCACAAACTTCCGAGTTTGTAAGTGCCAAGATTTTATAGAGATATATGAAACATGACAGGTCTCATGCCATGCTAGAAGATGATCAATCGAAACGACGTGGGAAAAGCAAAGTAAAGACCATTACTTTGTATGAGAATTTAAGAGATTTAAATAAATTTATTGGTCCGCCCCACCGATCTGACTCACCATAGAGTAAAAATAATGGTAGAGTTCAAAATTTGGTTTGAATGGCAAATTTGATAGTCTTACGTATCCATAATCAATGGTTTCATTATTGATTATTGGTATAGTACACAAAGTCAATGGTTTTATCCATGTATATATCTATGGTTTTATCACGGGTATCTTTGTACTAGAAAATGGCCGTGTTATGATTCGTTGTCGTTGATTCATTCAACGTTACAACGTTAGTTAGAGAACAACATAACCTATATGTAACTCCGGTTTGTTTTCCGGATAAGCTGTTGTGTTATGTTGAATCTTGAATTGTATATTTAGGACATGTACCTGCGTTTATCAGTAATGGTCCAATAATGTGATATTTATAAACCAAAACCCATCCTGCCAAGTAAGTTTTCAAAATCATTTTTACAACATAGCCTACAATTTATGTCTATATTTAAAGCTTAGATCAAATTTTATAGCTTGATTAAGATTCTCTCTTTGAGTGATACCTACAGTCCAGTCGTAGATTTGGTTTAATTTAATATTACATTATGGCTCTTCAGCGACAGTGTAAGTTAGTCAAGATTTTACCTGAAGAAAAACAACATGGTAGGCCTAGTAGAAATTAATTCCATATCTATCAAGTTTAATATTCAAGTAGGCCTAACTGCATCAGTTGCTAATAAACAATAGCGTACCTTTAACCCTAGGACTGCTCAGGCCAAAAAGGTGCACGCAAGTGCGCTAACTGACCAATCAATTTGCCATTTAGCAGACTAAAAAACCCTAATGGGTGCAGTTCTTAACTAGGCTACCATAACTTACTATCAAATGAAAATATTGATTGATCCGATCGATATACCTATCATAACAACTAACTTATAGATTCAATCTAATAAAACAAATTGAATTGAATTCATGAAGGTGAGTTTTTTTACAGTTTTACAATGATAATCATGCGGTACTTAATTTTTAATCATAAATATTTTGAAAACGTACAGTTTATTGATCTTGTTTCTCTTTCCCATTGGCCTACTTATAACACACAATTAACTTGGAACAGATAAGAAATGCAATTTATGTACAAGCCAAGGTACCGTAACATAGAACGCCTTCAATCAAAGTTGATAAGCATGTAAGTTACGACGTTAGCCGCTACCGTTCTACGTCCTTTCCGAATAATAACCTGTGTTGCCCATTCCAACTAGGACAGATGTGGACAAAAGGGGCTTACATCGAACTATCGAACTTGTACCTCCACTGCCACCATCAAATTACCTTCCAATCAAGACTGTTCCTGAACACCACTCCAAGACCTTATGGTAAAAAGGCTTAACTAACAAACTTTTTTTACAGGCTTTCAATGAAAACAGAGGACCTGAACACATGAGTTGTATTGATATGTCGTCCCCACAGAGGAGTCATCAGGAAAGTGATGCAAAACAAATTATGGGATCAAAATCATCTGAAGTGATACAGAAAGCATTGGACAAATTGAGAGATAAGTTTACCAATTTCATTCATCCAAAAAATGAATCAGAATGGCAACAGTTATATGAAAATACTTTGCTCAAGTCAAGGAAGCGTTCTATTACATACGAAGAGCACCTTTGTAAGTGTGGTACTTAATTTAAAGTTTTATAATCTATACAGGGTCGTCCGGACCTAGTGTTAAACTTTTTTTTGGGTGAAAGAGCAACATAAATGTGACTCAATTTCACAATTTAAAAAAAATCC
The DNA here is from genome assembly GCA_030545055.2 of Neoaliturus tenellus. NCBI lineage: Eukaryota > Metazoa > Arthropoda > Insecta > Hemiptera > Cicadellidae > Neoaliturus > Neoaliturus tenellus. Next base: position 26,938,040 of record CM061532.1, on the reverse strand, counting down.
ATTTCACACAATCCTACTAGAGAATAATTATTTTATTATTTTTTTTCTAACTGTTCATTTTCTCAAAAACATTAATATTTTTTAGTTTCCTGATACATTTTTTAAACTTTGACACTACCATTGTATTCTTCATTAAATTTTAAGTAAAAAATGGATAGCTTTTGGTGGGCTTGAAGTTTCAGAACGATTAGGCTAATAAAATCAGTTAAAACCCAGAAGTTTTTATTTTCTAAAAACAATGAAAAAATAACCCTAAAGAATATTTTATAGAAAATTATTAGAGAGTAACAAACAGCTACAAAAACTGCTCCGAAAGTTAACTTTTTGAAAAATATCATCAGGCATTTCATTCGATTCCTTTTAAGAACAGATATAGGCTATGCCAGTTATAATGCTATGCCATTATAATTACCTAAGGAAACAAGGTTTAACTTAAATGTTATTAAATTGAAACGGTTTTTCAAAATTTTGCCTTGAACATATAACAGCATTAATTTATCTAGCAGTGAGATAAACAATTCAATAAGATTATCTTCAAATATTAAATACTTGGGGTCAAAGAATAAATTATCATGCTATGATATCTGAAAGGTATTTACCAGTACCGGATAGTAGTAACCTATCTATCTTCTTATTTCTATAAGGGTTTCGTCTGTTACTTCCCTTTTTATCTCGACCTACTGAACCGATTTTTAAGATTGAGGTGTCATTTTAAAGCTTAGAATATAGCGTGTGGACGAATCGTAATTAAAAAAGTCACATCGTTTCGGGCTTCGCCCCCCTCGCCTTTGATTTATTCCTAGAGGGCGCTTAAAAATGTTGACCAACTTTTATTACAAATCTTTAATGTGAATTGTAATTTAACAGCTGATTAAACTTACCTTCAGATGAATTTTAAAGCCAGATAGCAAACAATAATAGATCTCTGTCACTTCATAACCAACATACATGTACTTAAGGTGAGTTTCTCTCATACAGAATCATAAAATGCGCAATTTGTGCAACCTCATATTATAAGATGCAATCAACAGAACCAGTTGATAAAATATTTTTAGTGGATTTTGGTCATTTACTCTTTGTTAAGGTAAACTGCCTAAATGCCGTGAACATACCAAACGCCGTGATTCCTCACTTTACGTGCGAATACTGACGAAATCGGCAAACTGACGGCGAAATAACGACGTCATTTTTACTCAAAAACTCTTTGTTTACTACTCTGTGTGTTTCTTGGCGGGACGCGGCGGCTAAATTTTCGTCAGTTGGCGGTCAAACGTTGCCCGGTGCAGAAGTGCTTACTTTCTTAGCTTCTTTACTAAGGATACGGGAGAGCCAAATAAGTTATTGACGCTTTATATTTCATATAAATGGGGATTTTCATCAATTTAAACATTGTTTATAATCTTTTCTATCTTAAAACTGCTTCATTAAGACGATTTCATTTCTGAATGTCTTTAAAATAACTGTCACGGGATTTAAACTGTAAATCATTCAGTTTTCAAAACCCGTGATAACGACCACGGAAATTGATTTTTATATGTGCCTGTTCAGTAATGCATTAAAATAGTTTTTTTTTACGTTTCAAACGAGTTATAATGTATGAAATTTGAGGTAAAGAGCTAATTTATATAAATACTAAACTCCGTGGTTGATATTTTAACTTTTATTCAAGTAAATAACTTGTTTCTTGTCAAAGAATCTATTAAGACATTTATTAAGCTTTGATTATTGAGGGTGTTATTTATTTGTCTTTTCACTTATTTTAAATTGTGTGAATATATTTTTACTCAGAGCATTTTGCAGATAAGGATTTTAATAAATAAATTGTTTAAAATGTGATCTAACCTTTTTATTTCCAATTATCAATGGTCACGGGATTTGAATGACAAATAATGCATTTTTCAAATTCCGTGCTTGGAGTCACAGATTAAAGCTTTTGAAGAGGTGGTCTTTAGTAACGAAATATCTAATTTTTTTCACATTTTGATCCAAGTTTAGTTGAAAAAGTGTTAATTATAACACTAAAATACACAAATCCCAAAATCCGTGGTCAACATTTTGGTGTTAACATTACTGAAAACACGTTTGTTGTACAAGGTTTTTAACAAGATGTTTAACACATTAAAGCAATGTAGGAGTAGAAATATTGTCTTAACATTTTAATGACCTTAAATATTTCGTATGTCAATGCTCTCTTAAAAGAATGTAGTTAGGCCTATTTCTTGACCAAAGATATAAGCATTGACTATGGATACTATAGAATCCATAGTCAATGATGTAAGTACTTAGCAAAAAAAGTTCTCTCCTTTTGCAATAAATGTTGATGTAACTTACTTTAACTGCCGTTCTAATCTATTGTGTAATAAACTAGGATTTATTACACAATAAATCCAAGAGGCTATTAATCTGGTAAAATGAAACGAATTTGATATAATATAACTTTTTTATTTGGGTTTCCTTTATTTTATTCCTCTATGAGAAGAAATTTTTTACTGTATGCAGTCTTGACATCATATGCTCTAAACTGACGTCAGCCTGTAAAAGACATTTCTTATATGGGTGTAAGTATTGATTTAGCAATAATAAGTAGGCCTAGTTATATTGCCAAAATAACATCTTAAAAAAAGTTTCTGACCATAATATGGGTACAACAGGATGGTCACGGAATTTGGCTGGCATATCACGGAGTTATGTTTCGTTCTCACGGAATTATGTAAATGGTGCAAAAATGACTTGCTCTCATAAATATTTTATAGTTAATCACATTTTGAAGCTACTTACCACCTGAAAACAGTATATTGAAGGGGAAATAATGAGGAGTAAAAAAATAGTACAACATACAACCTTACTTGTGGAAAAAGGTGTTTAATGGTTGAAAAGAAACTTAACCAGGCTGAAGGATGCTTAAGGTCACGGCATTTAGGCAGTTTACCTTAGTGGTCTGAAGATGAAATTTTCAAATCAGGAATATGCGGAAATGCATTTTGTGCCGATTTACATGGGGGTTTTACCAAAACAACCCTTTTAGCCTTATATTAGCAGGTTTTATTTATAGCCTATTTAAAAAATTTTTATGTTAAATTGAATAACAAACTTTTCTTATAGATATTTAACATGAGGAAAAAGTATAAACTTTACAATCATTTGGACAGTTTGTCTAAGACTTCCAATGGACTGATTTACTCGCAGTTTGTACCGAATAAAAGCTAAACTTTTCAATACGATATCTTAGTTCCTTAAAATACAAAAATCTAAATTTAAAAACCCTTATGATGAATTTATTTTACAACCTTTCTATCAACTGATTGTAAACACATGAGGTATTTTGGTATTTGTCTAAATACAGTTGAAGAGCAACACTCACGAATTATTTGGTTTGTTATGGCCAGTACTTGAAAACGTATAATGTATTACTCTTTAAATGGAAAGAAAAAAAAATACAGTGCTATACTATTTAAGCTACGGTACTCAAATTGTATGTAGCAACAAACCTACATACTCAACTGCATGGTGTTTATGGGGACATAATAAAATATCAAAATTTCAAATCAAAAGTCAAATGCGACAGGAGTATTTAAATTTGTTGACTTAATCTGTTCTTTTTTTCAGGGACATGGCTGCAGTTAATTGTTGCTGCTGAACATTTCAAGAAACCTGATTTTCAACAAACTTTATTGACCAGTTATGACAATGCCATTTCTACTTTGCCAAGTATGTGATGATAATGTTGTAACTTACTTAAATAGTTGTAGAATGTCGATAATTCAAATTAATTTAGACCAGACCATTTCCGGATCTTCAAATAACCTGGTTTATCAAAATTACTTTAAAAATGGCCAGTATGCGCTATTTGAGTAAATGACTGGTTAAAATTGTATATTTTCTCTTTTACAGTAAAGGTTCTTGAAGTACGGTACGATGAATTTAAAACGCATCAACTCAGAAATCAGAATCAGAAATCAGTCATTTATTTGCCATTGACATACAAATATGAATTAGCAATTGTCAGGTACAAATTATAATAGCAGAGAGGCTACAGTCAGGAGTAGGCTACACTCAGTTAGCTAAGAATCATATCCAGCTTTGGAAACTATTTTTTACCAAGTTAACAAACAATAAAATTGTTAAAAAACAATTTTAAAAACCATCCAAATAAAAATCAATTATTGTTCGTTATTTTATTTATAGCAACATGTGTTGAGTAAAACGATGAGACATTCTTTAGGATATAAAAAATGTGTGATGGGCTTTAGCACTGTGGTAACGTTTTTGTTTTGTAAGTCCTTAACTGTAACTTAACACATATAGTAACAGAAATGCAACTCTGCGTGTAATAATGCACGCACAAAGCATCGCTCAGGGTCAATAGACTGACGCAACAGATGGGTGGCGGGATACTTGCCATATATCAGGGTCTAAAATTGACTGTGTGACCTTGAACATGGTCCTTGACCTTTACTCCTTTCTACCCACTAGCTATTTCCCCATAGCTCACCCTCCAGTAAAGAGCAAATATAAAAAAATTCTTGTGTTACATTTATGTTACAATCGTATCATAGCTATAAAACAGGTGACGTTGTCAAAAAATATATACATTACCATTAATATACTAGTATATTACATTTCAGATACAAATGCAAGCCTATAGCATAGCGTATTGGCAGATGGTATACAATGTTTTGTTTCTTGATAGATACAAATTCAGATTAATAATGTGGATTTTTCATGTCCAAATTATTGACACTAGGACATTTTACTGTATTTTCAAGTAAGAATGTCATTTGGTGCAATATAGACCTGTTTGAGAGAAGATTTGGTTATCAGTTGAATTTTTTTATCAGCAAAATAAATTAAATTAACTTGTATAAAAAAATTCAATTTAAATTATTTAATATTTTATTGGGACTTATATTGAGTTTAACTTTGGAATCAGCAAAATTCATCATTAAGCTACCTGTGATAAACTCATTGATAACAGTATTTTTATTTATATAACACCATCACATCCGTTGATTCCCTTGAAAAATAAAAATATTAAAATCGTAACTTTATTTAATTACTATCTAATTATAAATAACAGATATTTAGGCACTAAAGGTTATATCCAAATTTACCTTTAAGATTTTACCTAAGTCCTAAATTTTCCTTCAAATTTTTTTGACAGTTTCTTTGAACTTCCATAACTAAGACATTCAAGGTCAATTTATGAAATAATTTAAATTTCAGACAATGTGATATAGTGTTAGAGAATTTTCACATCCCATTAACACGTTCAGTGCTAAGCTCTCTTACTACCACTTCTGCATCTCTTACTAGAATTTGTTTTGTTTTCCTACCTATCCACATCCTGCTTTGTGCTTGCAGTGTCTGAGTTTTGAAATATCAAAATGATGTAGTCTTATGTAAGGAAATAACTTCTGTTTTAAATTTTTGTCGATTCTCAAAATATGTAATCTTTCAGTGAAGTTACATGAGCCAGATACTACCTGGGTGGTCTTGATAAATGGAATTTACTCCCACATACTGGAGGGGGAAATCACTTATTCTGCCGCCCTCCCAGTTTTGGAATCTGCAGAAAAAAGATTTAAATACAGCCCTAAACACGCAAGACCCTACTGGAACGCGGTGGCAAAGAATGAAAAACAGCTGATGAAGGTAAGCGTAGAAAGAAGCACAATGTTAAATTTTCTGTTCTCAAGAAATCATCAAGCTTTCAGTTTGGCCATAAAATTTGCTATGTTTTTTCTCCAAAGCAGAACATCGTGCGACGACGCTGCGACATTGTCGCAGACAGGAAAAGGGGTCTGAAACGGGTCTGCGGACAGATTAACAAGCTAGAAAACAAAAAATGGAACAATGTGATTAAATGTAGGCAAGTCGAAAAATCGTCCGCAGACAGAATAAGTGTTGTGTATCGGTTTTTTATTAACGAAAGATAAAAAGTTAAATATAGAAATCAATTATTAAGGAAAGGACGTCCAGTTCTAGGAAGATAACAATTGTAATATGAGATGATAGATGGAATGCGAAACACCTGCCGATAAGAGCTCTATTGTTTGACATCCGCCTCGCTCGGCGATCGCTTATCTGATTTAGGACCTTATCAGTTCTCTAGTACATTATATTGAGTTTCTGATCTAATTGACGTACAAAAACAAATTATAGCTCATTTTTTCGTCTAATTTTCACGAATTGAATAAAACTTTAATCAAAGTTGTACGACCTATGTTTCAACCTGAATTGGTGAATTAATGTTATTATTATGTTGTTTTCAATATTTAACTAAAAAAATACTACAACAGTCTTAATTTTTTTTATAAATAGCCTATACCTTTTTCATTTATAGTTATAAAATTATTATTTTTACTGAATTTATAGTATTAAAACTAAAAATAAGTATATCTCAACAAAATTCATTTACACATACAGTAATTATTTAACTAATTAAATAAATTAATTAATAAACTGATTAACTAAATCAACTAATTAAATAAAACTTATTTTATTTATTATTATTTACACATAATTATTATTAATTATTTGTGTGTTGTGTGTAAGAGTGAATAAACTAAGCTGCAGTACTATTCTACAAACTGTGTTTTGTTTTGTTTGGTAAGTATTTCTTTATTACTGTATTATTATTTAACTTTTAAATAAGTTTATGCGCTTGCGGATAGTTTTTGAGTTTTTCACACGTCGTTGCAGACAGATAAGAACCCTTCTGCTTTGGGGTGTTTTTTTATACCCCGTATGTAAATTGATTTAGCTGTATAGTAACTGTTTAATGCCTTATTCCCACCAAAAAATTTTTTATTATGTTTGTTTTTATTTTTAGTTTTTTTATTAGGAATTTTTTTCATACAGTACACTCAATTATTTTTTTTATACAGTACACTCTCGTTCATCCAACTCGGTGACATCTAAACTTTGCTTCATCGGAACTGGTGATGTGAAGATTCCTACTATTTTTTACCCAAAAAAATAATTTTTACATTTTAGTGCCTTCAATATGCAGTTTGTTATACCCTCAATACAGTAATGTCACACATTTTGCATTACTTGTCACAAGGCACTTTCCATTATCTGCATCCTTAATTGTGATTGAAGAGGCCATGTAAGTATTGAGAGAAATGTGATGAGGGGGAAGGGAGGGGGGGTACAGGAAGGAAACACCCACTACCTTAACTGTCTGTCTGTCTAACGGGTCACCAGTGTTAAGTGGAATGGCAATTGACTGTTGAAATATGGGTAAAAGGCGGAAAAGGTTTCTGTGTCTATCAAAGATAATCTTAAAGCTGTTATAAATTCGCTGAGTACGCAGGTAACGCTGCAACGGGGGGTATTTTAAAATCCTTTTGTGTTATCTCACTAACAATAGCGAATATAACTATAATTGGCCGCTGTAACAGCGAAAACGATGACCCACCTACTCTACGCTTCAATGGCATTTTTCAACATCCGGATTGGCCGTCCGCCACATTAGTTCCAATGAATGAGAGTGCACTGTAAATTTGAGTTTCACTTATACTTATAGCAGTAGTATTGTCAATTGATGCTTACCGTTATGGCTAAGACCTGTGCCTTTGTTTCTTTATTTCTACACAAGCCAAGAAGTTTATTAGTTTGGAACAATTTGTATAGAAAAGTCACATTTAATATTCAATTGTAATAATGAATGGAAATGAAACATCATATTTAAACAAAGAGAACAATCAAATAAATTTTCCAGCTTTAAAAAGTATAATCTTATGCTAACTATTGTGGTAAACTGTGTATGATTTTAGAAATTAGAGAAGACTCCTGATGAACAGCAGAATCAGATTGTCAAACTCTTGAAGAAAAGGTATTCAAACCCATATTTGCACGTGGAAGAAGATTACAATGAATTTGTCCGTTGGGCCGCTGACGTCAACCTCAGCAAAGACTTGAGGATAGAGGTCCAGCAAACATACCTCCAGCATCAAGGGAAAACGCTCTACTTCATCAATGAAATACTCGAGAAGAAAGTAAGTTGTATAGTTATTACTGTTGATTTGTATTTGAAGATAGTGTAAGTAAACTTAATATTTTGTCTCCCAGCCATTTGGCTACATAGAGATGTTTATTTTATTTTACTATACCCGTTTTGGGGCAAAATATTAATAAAGTAAATGCTCTTTTAACTAATCCCAATATGACCAGGCTGAGGTCGAATAACAAAAAGGTCGGTTAAACCGAATTATACCTTAAATAGAGTAAATTATGCAACCATTGCATTATGAAGGCTTCTAAGTCACAAGTGGGACATAGGCTAAGCTATAACGCAGGCGAAACAAGTGTTCTAAAGATCTCACGAGTGGCTTAAAGGCTGAATACAATTGTTGGGTACACTACTTTATCTACGACCAACGTATTTTGGTAAAAGACTGTAATAAACATGTTGAAAATTTATAGATTATGGATGGTCACCCATCAAAAATGTTGCCATTCAGATGGCTGAATTTGACTTGCTACGGTACGGTAACGTATGATTGACCTCTCGTGACATGAAAGTTATTTTTAAAATTATTATTGCAACATTGGTCCGGCTTGGCGGAAGTAATGTTTGCTTTGAAAAACGTTCGGTTAATCTGACGGCGGTTGATCCGAGGTCGATTAAAAGAGCTTTTACTGTAAATAAATGAATATTAATAAAGGTATTTAATTTAATGTTTTCTCCTGTATTGAGAACATTAAAAAATAATTTTTAAAAGCAAGGTATAAGTGTTTGCTAATAGGTAATTGCAGAAATGGTAATGCTGTGATTGCCGAAAAGTTAATACCAAAAAGACTAACCGCTTTCTAGTTTCGCCAAATTTTTTTGTGTGATTTTACCGAAGTACCCCCATGAACATGATCATGGCAGCAACCTACACACAGATTGAATACAAATTCACTGAGTATGCAGGTCCCACAAGGGTGTTTACATTTTCTGTATTAGCTGAGTTTTGGTTAGTTTTGCTTAGCTTGTGGGAGTTTAGCGTAATCAGCCAAGTTGAAGTGCTTCACTAATGGTATAGTTTCCATTATAAACTAGTTGATTTTTTTATGATGATGTAGACTGTTTTTTTTTTACTCACATAATTATCTCATTGAGTTATCTATAATTTTCTGTTATTTTACAGGATCCAGTTAGTTTAAAACACCATCTACTGTTTGAATATTGGATTGAAGAAATGTGCGAAGTGGAATGCCCCAACTATGATAGTTTAGAGGTTTTATGTGAAGAAATGATTGCCGAAGAACCAGAATCATTGTGCTTTTACTGGATTTATCTGAATGCCATAGCTGTAACCGCCGAGGGAATTGTTGGGAGGGAGGATAAGATCCATGATATTATTTTAAGAGGCTACAAAATGGGCAAAGCAGCATGTGATGGAATGATGCAGAGGTTTTTGGAATATTCTCTCATAGTTGCTTCTAAGGTCCTAAGTTCAGCCAAAGTGTTAGGTAAGCCTTATTACAGTTTAGATTGGTACTCTAACTTTCTGCTATCCAACACTGCATAAATGCATTTTATATACTTTAATGGGTCTTAATTGTTACCATGCCAAAAGTGCACTCGCCATTGCGACTGAACGAGATGTCACTGACCTTAAGTTAATATGTAGGCCTAGTTATTATCCATTTGTATAAAGTTTAATATTTCCAAAAACATTTTTTCATCATACTGCACGCAGAACAGCCATTTTGTGGCCTGTAATTAGTGTACAAAGTTGACGTTTTCTGTAGTTTTTCAAAAGTGCACCGAAAAAAACCTCTGTTACCTTTTTTAATGTGCTAACCTTAAAAGTTGTGGTTTTTTCTAAAGCAAAAATTGTACTAATTGAAAACTAATAAGGCCAGTGTAAACAAAAAACGACATGCAGACTACATTTTTAATGCAGTATTTTAATTCATTTTACTTACATACCGGTATCAGCTGTTTTCAAGGAATATTGTAATTAATATTAATATAATGTAACTAATCGTAAACAGATAATAACATTTTATAGTTAATTCTTTTTAAAATTAACTAATTCTTTTATATTTTTGCAGTAGGATGAAAAACTTTCATCACTCAGACGGAAAGTATTTTATTCTGTGCGTGATCGGAAATTCTGACTTTCCATCCTTCTGATAAAAACTACTATGAATCTACTTTTACAAAACAGGTTTATACCGGTAACAACATTTCTGTTTTCCGTCTATTCAATGAACCATCTTAGTCCTGGTCCTAAGAGTGACACGTAATGGAGACTTCACTGTACTCTTACATCTGCCATTGACAATATATACACTAATGTGAATAGACTTCTCATACATTGCACTTTTGATACCGAAGTTTGGATGGTTCGTGTTCACAGGGCCAAGGGGCGTTGTAATCAATATTGTCACAATCCAGCCGCATTTACAATGCTGCAAAAACACTTTATCATAACATCAATATAGGTGATCTTCAGTTACAAGATGTTTCATTGTTGGTTAAGAAGAGTAATAATACCTATCATATGACACTTGTACCTTAGGTTCGCCGCAGAACATTGCGCCACCGTAAATTGGTTTCAAACACACCTATACTATGACAAGTATATTCAATCTAGTGTCAATCTGAATACAGACTCGTCCCCATACACAGACTTGTCGTCATTTTGGGGACTCATCCATGCTATTTCTAACTTGTAGTATAATGCATGTATTTTCTTTTGGAATAAACTAATTTAATTTAATTGAATCCTTCTACTCTATTTTTTACTTTATTTTTACTATGCTCTATTTTTATTGTTACATTGAACTGGCTGTATTTTTTACTCGAATTTACAAAAATGCTTAAAATGACCGTACAAACAATTTTTTTTAGATATACTGGATGCCAGTCTATTTTAATGAATTCAGACAGTCTTAAGAGGATATTGTTACTATACCAAAGTTGCAAAAGTTTTCTAAAAATGTCTTACATGGTTAGAATAAATGTGTATTAGCTTTACTTTTTTGCAACCTTTTTCTATTAAACAATCAATCATACAGTCCTCTTTCAAAAAGTAGTTTTTTTATAAATTTCAAATTTATCATCATTAAATTAATTTTTTTTATTTCAATTATTTTTTCCACCTTGATTTTACATTGTACTTTAATTTTATCTGATTATATTGTACTACTCGGATTGGCATATTAATTTAAAATGTTTGGATGTCAAATTAAACAGTATTGAATGGAATGTCAATCACTAAACACTGTAAAAAGTGATTAGAAGTTTTCCCATAACATTTCAATTGAACCATAAAAGTCTTTGGTAAAAGTGGATTTTATTGGATATCAGTACTTAAAGGGTTAATAATTTTACTTTTTTGAAGTTTAAACATAAAAGTTGATTTAAAACGTGGACTTTTTAGAGCTCATAGAGACGGCCTTGGCTCTCTTCCCAATAACGGCAGATGCCATCAAATGGCACGCGAGCTCCCGTGGAGTGCTTAGTGCCATTACCAATCTCATCCACGCAGGGAAAACCGATTGTGAAAACTTTGACAGCTACTTTCAAAAAGTTATTGCTCCCTGTAAGTATATTATATTACTCATGAAACACTTGTTTTACTTGAATGGGTCATATATATGTAAGATGTGTGTGTGTGTGTATTTCTTTATTCTATTCTATTTTATTTTATTTTATTTTTTTATTGCAATTTCAAATACGACTTTGGAGGGACAGTTTTGGAAGATAATGATTAGAAATTTTCAAAGTATCTGGCAAAATATTGTTTATGCTTATAGTAGGCCTGTTTATTTTAATTTTCACAGATTTTATTTTTAACGTTGTTTTAATAATTTTATTCCTTAACATTCCTCTTTCAGTATGGAGTTAATATTTTATAAACTTTGTGGCAATTATATCATATTATTTCACTTAATTTAAAATTTTTTAGTTTTGTTTTATTTACATTATGTGATAAGCAATGGTTTTTTATAGGAATAACATAAACTATCAGTAATTTTTCCTATGTTTACTCCTTTCCTCATGACCTGGAATTTTCATAAAGCTTCACACCATTCAGTCCACATTATCCCGGGTTTGCAGGACTTTATTGTATTTTATACAAGCCACAGGTGATGCCGCTAGCCTACCATAAATCGGTTTCAAACACGCCTATGCTATGCTACGTCCATTCACATTAGTTTTTGTAGTCAATAAAAGTAGGCTAGCCTTTATTAAGTGAGACAGAGAATCTGTTATAACGTTACAATTGTATGATTTATCAGGTACCTTGGACTTTTTCAAATGCAGTACGGTGCCACAAGAACTGGCTGATAAAACCGGTTATGAATCTTTATACATAGACTTGGTGAGGTTATGGATAACAGCACAAGAGTCGTATTACAACTTGAGTTGGGAGAAAACTCTAGAAATGTGGACCAACGTTTTCATGGAGAATCGAAATCCCATCATGCTAGTCGGATATGTGGATTTTGTGAAGTATGTATCCTATATTTTGCCATTTTATAAGCCTAATAGTTTAAAAATATTTATTAAATTAAAGAATAACTCATATTTGATTTGTATTAGCATAAACATATACCATACCATAAGTAAATAGATCTTAAATTGAGGATTTCTTAAGTTTTAGTAGGTAAGAAATTCAGGATGTAGCCCATGATGCACCATAATTTAAATGTATGTGAAACGCATCTTGCCTTTCAAAGTGATTTTGACAATAGAAGGCTACTAAACTAAAACTAAAAATTAAATTTTTCGTTTAGCGGTAAACGCTGTACGTTGTTTAAAGTCTCAGACGCGCATAGAGTCAAACTCGTGCTGCTTAGCTGGTAGCTATCCGACTGAGCCATCAAGAAATTAATGTTTGGAGGCTTTTAACACCTTTTACTTTCTCCCCCTATACCATAGTATATGGAGAAAGTATTGTTTTCGTCAAAATTTTGGAATTTGAGTTGTTGGTGGATTTATCCATTGTGGTGCCCCCTGAGTCCAAAAAAGTGGTTTTCGGAGTGATGTCTGTCTGTGTGTGTGTGTGTGTGTGTGTGTGTGTGTGTGTGTGTGTGTGTGTGTGTGTGTGTGTGTGTGTGTGTGTGTGTGTGTGTGTGTCTGTGTGTCTGGATGTAAACAGAGCTAGAGAATGCCCCAATGGTCCGATTTTGGTGAAATTTGGTATGCAAGTCCAAACCCACGATGATTCCAGGCGTTTTTTTCATTTTTTTGAATTTTTGATTTTTAAGGGTAGTTTACCCCCAAAAACCCTCAAAAAACGTGAAAAATCAAAATTTCTCAAAAACGGCTCTAACGATTTTGATTAAAATTTTGTGGTTTATTAGGATTAAAATGCTGATTAAAATGACACCACCCGCATCTCCGAGAAAATGCGCGTTATAAAATAAAAAGTGTTTAAAAAACCAATTTTTGGGATTTTCAAAATAGCTGTTATCTTGCAATAAATTTTACTTATTACCATTAAATCAAGCTCAAAAAACTAAATAATCCAGTATTTTAAATTATTGCTCTACGTCAAGTGGTTGCGGAGGAAATTCAATTTTTCGTTTAGTGGTAAACGCAGTACGTTGTTAAAAGTCACAGGCGCGCATAGTGTCAAACTCGCGCTGCTCATCTAATAGCTATCAGACTGAGTCATCAAGACATTAATGTTTGAAGCTTTTAACACCTTTTTTTATATTCTTGGGAGAAAGTATGTGTCAGTTAACTGATACCATTTATTTATATTGTTGGGAGAAAGTATGTGTCAGTTATCTGATACCGTTTATTGAAAATGTGTCACTTACAACATTACTGGCTGGAGCCATTCATATATGTTTACTGCTAAAAAGTAAATTTACAATAGAATTTGTAAAATATAGTCCCAAAGTAAAAAAGAGCCTTAAATAGGTGGTGATAGCTCTACACAATCTATGATTATATAAATATTAGGTATGCTAGATATACAGGGTGTCTCTGAACTCCTTACCGACCTTTTAAGGTATTATTCCTGGACCAAAGACAAGTCAAAATATCATATTTAAATTGTCCGGAAGTCTTCAGTTACTCACACAGCCGCCATTTTGTTTTTTTCACATAACAATTTTTATTTCCGTAACGGATGGTTGTATTCAGTTCATTTTTGGTATGAATCTTTATCATACCAATGTACATTTTCAAGAAAAAAATTAATTTTTTCCACTGTATATTTTCAAAATGGCGGCCATTTTAAATTTTCAAACTAAAATATCTCAAAATTGGTAAATTTTATAAACATTTTACAAGACACAAAAAAGTTGACAAATTAAATTATCTTAGTTAAATTAAGATTAAATTAATTAAATTAAATTAACTTAATTAAATTATGGTACCAATGGTACCAAGTTTGTAAGGATATAACAACAAATAACGGAGTTATTGCGATATTATCCAAGAAAAACATTTATTTTTCTGTTAAAATGGCCGTTTTATAATGCAAAATCAATGTTTTTCATGGATAAAATCGCAATAACTCTGTTATTTGTTGTCATATCCTTACAAACTTGGTTAGATAATTTAAATTTTTAACTTTTTTGTGTCTTGTAAAATTTTTATAAAATTTACCGATTTTGAGATATTTCACTTTGAAAATTTAAAATGGACGCCATTTTGAAAATATACAGTGGAAAAAATGATTTTTTTTTCTTGAAAATGTACATTGATATGATAAAGATTCATACCAAATATGAACTGAATACAACCATCCGTTACGAAAATAAAAATTATTGTGTGAAAAAACAAAATGGCGGCTGTGTGACAGATTTCTAAATATTTCTAAGATAACTAAAGATTTCTGGACAATTTAAATATGATATTTTGACTTGTCTTTGGTCCAGGAATAATACCTTAAAAGGTCGGTAAGGAGTTCAGAGACACCCTGTATATATTGTGACATTAACCTGTTAGGAGTTCATAAAATAATGAGCCCCTGAATTAGGTGTTTTTCGTTGATGAAAACATAGTGGTTCCAAGTTTAGTACTTTTTTAGCATATGCCTAAATAAAGTAAGCCATTTAGGCCTAGAGTTTTTTTTTTTTATTTGCAATAGCTCTTTATCAATATATAATAAGAAAATTAAATTAAAGTTACTATGTATCAAACGGTTTTCAGAAATCGTGGAAAATTCTCAGATGCCTTTGCCGCAATGAGCTTTGCCCTAGAACAGATATCATCGATTGAATTGTTAGAAGCGAAACCGAACGAAACCACTCGGAGATGCTACATCAAGCTGCTCACAGACTACCTGGAGATCTTAGCAGCAACGGGGAATGTAGATCTTAAAATTGCAGCTTCACGACAATTGCAAAAGAAGTAAGTAATACTTGGATAAAACAATCTCATATACATTGATCATTACAAATCTGATAATGACTACTCAGTACTTCCTAGAAAGAGAAGTTTTGCTGATTTTGTCACTAAAACATTTTCTAAGTAATTTATTTGAGAAAACAGATATGACTCAGCTATTTCTTCCCATGAATGAATGATTTGTTGGATGCAAGTGCTAAGAAAAACAACAAATAATCATTATCTGAGTTTCATAAAGGATATTATACAGATAGTCAAAATATTACCGTACAATGTGTTTTCACGCAGGGTTTTCTACAATGCTAATTTTTCATAAGACAAATTTTGAAATAAATTTGGCTTTGTTCTATCTGGTCCTCTCTTTGAAGTACTAAGTCCCTTGATTTTTTTCTTGCCATAACATCTTAACCATTTTAAAGTTCTTCATGCAATTATTGTAAAGTATAGCACCACAGGTAAATTATTTTTCCTACCACTGCATAGAAACAATCACATTGCCACAGCTGTAATCCTACGCAAAACAGTTCATTTCCGTTTTCCGGTCCTTTTCCGCTCTAGAGCGGTAATGGAACATTGGCGCACGCTAAATCAAGGTTATTTTAAATCTACAATAGGTTAGAACGGTAAAGAAGGTGACGTCACAACACAGACTAGTTTCTATTGGTCAGGAATCACATGACAATCACCATAATTATTACAAATTAATTGTAGTTGCTTTGCTCTGAATCAGCTGATTTCACGGTCAGTATTTCGATAACACTAACTTCCGGTTACACACCTATAGTTTCCCTGTCAAATATTGACGATCTAGGTTATGTTTACATTCATCACAACAGAAATATCAAACACAACTGAAATACATTTTATATACAATAAGACATTTAATCGGTTGTAATTATGGTGGTAGGAAAAATATTGTGTGTATTACGAGCACAAATAGTCATTGCCGCTCTCGAAATGTTTGGCCGCACTCAGCTGACGCTTCGTGCGGCCATCTACATTCTCGAGCGGCAATGACGTTATTTGCGCTCTTAATACACAAATAGCTATTTCCAAGTAAGCCTGACTGTCAGACTGGTTAGGCTAGTTTGTTTGGCCTTTTGTTTTAGCCTACTTGACTTTTTATATAACTTAATGGAATTACATTTTTGGCTGTAAAAACAGCAATTTGAATCACCCAGACATGTTGACTTTCATCACTGTTTGCACTGTACAAAACTAAATGATGAATAAAAAATTTCTGATTTTTGATATTAGATTTCTGAAGTGTGGTACTGTTTTTGTATTATTTACCATCACTTTTTACTGCCATATATTATGTGTTGCTGCTTATACATAAGTAAAGTAGTAGGAGAAATCAAAATATTTGTTAAATTATTACAAGGTAATGATGATATTATAGCACGAGTGCAGTATAAAAGACACGCACATGCGTCCGGCGTTGTGGTCTGGACTCAGACTTCCTAGATGTTAAATTAGCATTATCTAGTTTTAACTGTTTGTAGGCCTTGTCTATTATAATTTAGTGATTTTTTTCAAACGATTCTTGTTTGGTATCTTAGCAACAAAGAAAATATAATTTCATTAAAATACCAAATGTATGTCCTTTTGTCTAATTCAAATTGGACCCAAAATTGTGGGATTATTAGCAGTTTTTTTTAAATGTATTTTACTCATTATAGCTTTTAAATTTACACTTGATATAGAATCCTCACCGAACAGTTTAATTATTTTCTCAGATTAATTACCTACATACATGAGTATACAAATGAATTCAGTGATCTCATCACGCCTGGATTGCTAATCAATGGATTCTCTCCCAAGGCACCGGAAGTGCCTCAGCTCAGCTCAGCTTTTGAGGTAAGTGATTATATCTTAAGAGTCTGCAGTACCTCCGCCATTTTGATTTTTAGTTCCATAAAAACAATGTTAAATTTAGGTGTCTTTAAAACGCATTATCTCGATAATCTTGCATCGACTGTAGCAAATGCGGCCAAACTCTGCCGAACATGCTGATAATGTCACTGAATGTTTCCTTATTTTACTTTTCATTTACTATTTATGGAGCAAAAATTAGTGACAGGATAAACAAACGAGGCTTTTAAGGAGGTGAACTTTTAATATACGATAAGCTTTAAAGAAGTAGGTAAAAATTGAATGCACAGGTTCAAATTTGCAATAATACTAATAGTCATAAAAAACTGTTCTATGGTAGTAATCTTTTGTCATAATTTATAACTGTGTCTCGCTTATTTTTTTATTTAATGGAAATGTACCTATTTATCATATGAAGATTTCTTTATGTTTTATGGCTAGGTTTTTATTGAACTTTTTAAACAGAGCTTTAATTTCTAGTCCAACATTAGTAACCATCAGAGGCCATTTGTAAACGCTATGGTGGGTATGAATCTTTCATAGGAGGGAGGTTAAAGAGAGAAGAGTTGTTTTTATTCTCTGAACCTTTCTGTCAAGACCAAGAAGGTTAAATAAGTAGATACTAAGCTAACTTTACATTCACTGAATGAGGGTGTGGTAATTTCTTCTGTACCATTTCTTGGAAATGTTTGATTGGGGCAAGGTTCCTTAAATTGTGCATTGACTTAATCGAAAATTTGTAATCAGTTTAGGGAACTTGATGTTATGCCATTTTTGTAACATAAATTCTAAAAATCTGACAATAAATTATAAGAAAAAAAACATTTATTGGCATTTTTCTATTCAATTACCTTTCAACCAAAGGGTTGTAGAAATCACATCTGCGTGATGATGAAATGTACCTGTGCATTTTCTGTGCAAAACAGAAGATGAAATTTTGAATTTTATAATTCAGCTTTCGTAATTTTTTAATACAATATTTTCTAATGAAAAACAAAACATAATTGTTTATATTCCTCGGATTTACTTTCATATTGCTTAGCAACCACATATTTGAAATAATTTTTGTAGGGATGGGTCGATTCCAAACGTCGATTCTCAATTCTGCCGATTCTCAATTCTGCCGATTCTCACGGTCAGAATCGGAATCGAGAATCGACCACCTAAAGTCGATTCCGATTCCGACAATTGTAACTACAGCCGCGATCGCGTCGAGTCAGCCACGCGCCGCGGCTGCGCCGATCGCAATCGCTAGCGATCTCCGTAGGCCTACAAAAACTCCTGTATCTCCTGAACTAATTGTCGTAGAAAAACAAATTATGGCTTATTTTTTTTGTCTAATGTTCACAAATTTATAGAAAAACCAATCAAAGTTGTACGACTATAAAAATATGTTAATTAATGTTATAATGTGTTACAATGAAGAAAATTTAAAAAACAACATGCTTTATTACATTATTGACATATATTTATTATTTTACTGCTCATTAGGCTACTATTATTTTACTCTATTATGTATGTTTATTTGTTTTCATTAAATTATACATATTTATTTTGTATAAGATAGGCATGTCAGTATTATAAAAACTTGCCATGAAAATTGAAACTAAAACAATAATATCAAAACAAAATGTAATTATCTTACTTAAAATTCCTGTCCCTACAAAAAAAAAAAAAAAAAAAAAAAAAAAAAAAAACTAAGAATACTGTAACATTGATTATTCAACACTTAACTCTCTTATTCAACACTCTGTAACTGGTATGCGATAATACAATATTTTTTTCTAAAAAATCTAATAATTTAGTCTGTTTATTTCAAGTACCAGGTTAACCGAGCCTTGCTCGTTGGTTTTTATTCACTTTTGTTATGTCAAGGTAAAAAAGCAATTAAATTTCTACCAACAACCAACTATACCTCTTGACAGTTAACTGCTGTTTCAAAAAAAAAAAAAAAAAATTTAAAAGTCTAAATTTAAAAAAAGTTTTTTTTTAAAGTCTGCTTAACATTAATGTTTCTTTCTTTTTGTTTACATTTCGTTGTTATTTCGTTACCAAAATAGCAACCCATAAGACTAATGTTAAAAATTACAATTTTAAAACTTAATTTTAGACCAAATTCGATTTTTTCTGGGGTTGAGGCTGTTTCTAAACTTATTTTTGGGCCAAAACACTCTTTAATGCAAACTTTAAACAAAATCTAACAGCTAGATTTCGAGAACGTGGAACACACATCCCTTCAGATATTCCTCGTATTATAGTATAGGATATTAAAATTAAATGGAGGTAACTTACTCATTGTTCTGTAATCTAATTGCAAGTGTATATTTTTAAGTTTTTATGACATGTAGGCATATTAGAGTTTTTAAATATTATTTTCAACTATGTCAGGTTGTGGCAAACTGTGTGTAAGACAGTTTTGTATGTGTATTTTGTTATATCACGGTGCTGAGGATGTATTTCTTGTTTTTGTAAATAAATATAATTTGTTTAAACTTTACAATTCACTATTTAAATTACTTTGTTAACCTGTTTACTGTTAGGAATCGATGGAATCGGAATCGAGAATCGGGAATCGATTGGACAAGAATCGGGATCGGAATCGATAAAAAGTGGAATCGACCCATCCCTAAATTTTTGTTTTCATCAGGCCTAAACATTTTTATGTACTTATTTTGAGCCCAGATTGATAAAAATTTTAACTCAAGTTATGGTCCAGTTAAGGAAATCTAAATAGTTTTCTCTGAAAGTCCTAAAATGCTATTATGTCATAGGTACTTCTTACCTAGTTTAACATTTAATATGTCAACGTCTTATCTGTACAACATGGCCTGTAGTCAAATTTTTGTGGCAGAATCATTTCGTAATTTGATTTAGATGAACGAGTAGACCAACCTGAAATGGTTGACAGTAGTGGAGACGGCTTGGTTAAGGCTTCACTCACACAGTAATTCACAGTTATCACAAACTTTACTGTTATTTCAGAAATTTGGTCAAGAGACGGTTACAACGGGAGACTCCAATTCCTCTGAACACTCCATTGTTAACCGACTCAAGTCATTGAAAGTTGCGCCCGCTAGTGACGATTCAGAATCAAGAGAGATGACAAGAGACAGTGAGTATTAATGTTTGATTAGACTTTGGTGATATAAAATGCCCCAAAATTGAAAATAATTTACCTAATTTTAACAACTTAATAAACTGTAACCATTATGATTATAAGCTACGCTATTAAACCATGGGTCCTCTTAACGACTGAAGGTTCAGCAAGCTTTTTCTGATTAAGGCCCTAACTGAAACTGACTAGTGCAAAATTCAAAAGATTTACTAATGAAATTTTATGTCACTTTTGTAAAAATATTTTTTTCTATGTTCAATGAGGGAGCTCAAAATGGTCAACTCAGGCTAGCCCATGTGACTTAATGCCGCAAATATACCTTGTCTTATTGGCCTATGGTGAGGAGCAACAAAAAGTTTCTAATTAAAAAAGATAGTGGATATTGTACATTTGTACTTTTGTATCATGGATGCAGCCAATTGATATAGGCTACAGTAAACTCTCGTTTATCTAGACAGCAAAACACACTCGTCGTAATAAGACTAATTTAATGAAAATTTTCCTCAAGAGTATAAGAATGCAAGTCATTAGCCTTAAAAATTTGTTTTTTGAATTTTAAAAACTCTACCTACATCTGAAGCTACTCCCCAAATGGGGCTGAAGCTATACTGGGACATTTTGACTAATAAAATGACAGCGCTAAAGCACAAAGATTAAGTTTTTGTTATGAAACTCTAGATTATCGCTCTCGTTAATCCAAGGTTATATCTGGCTGATCTGGATAAACGAGGGTGTACCGGGGAGGCTTTTGATATGGTGCTGGGGATAAGTATTGAAAGCGTAACATGTGTAATTGTAGGTATTAACTTATGATTTTCTTTAAATTTGACTAACAAATCCACATTGAAGATCAGGTATATTATGTGAACCAGGTTGTCAAACATCCGTTTTCCAAATTTCTTGCCATTATTTTTATTTATTTATTTTTTTATTGAACACTTGTTGATACCATATTTATAAGAGCTATTTAATATTTTAACTCTTCATTTACCGTTTCTCTTCATGAGTCGTTTCTCAGAAAAAATCATATTCATAAAGTTCCTCATGTTATTCCTCAGCTCAGTGCAAGGCGAATGTCAGGACCTCAAGAAATGTTGTCAGCCCAGAAGAAGCTTTTCCTTTTGATCAACAATCTACAGAATGTTTTCTAGGACCGATCGATAGACCTGCTTTGAACGACCCTTATGTTGAAGTGGTTGAAGACGACTGGTCAAGAGTAATAAACAAGTATTGCATGAGTAAAAACACCGCATTTGCCCACTGCATCTCGGGGGATTTTGGTCATGAGCGCCAAATGTCAGCCGGGGTGGCAGTGAAATTTAGGGAACATTTTGGGAGACCCTGTGCTTGGGACCTTGTGAAAAGTCACTTGACCCTCCAAAACGCTGAAAACGGCGCTAGTGTGTACGGACTAGTAACAAAACTTAACTACAACGGAAAACCTACAGTGGAAAACTACAACAAAGCTTTAGATCAGCTAGCTGTAGAATTTGAAGAAAAACAGTTGAAGTACTTAATATGTTCACCGCTCGGTTGTGTGAGAGATAAAATACCTGTTAAACACTTCTGTAAAAAAATTGTGGAATTTCAGCACAAAACTAAAGCACGTGTAAAAATTGTGGCCCACAATCAACTAGCATATCGGGTGTTATTCAATGGTTTGACATACCAGGAATTTATTGAAAAATTAATATCACACACTACTCTTGAATTAGTAAAGGTTAATGAAATTACTTTTACTAACACATCTCCTATTTCAACGGAGACCGTAGTAAAAGTCGTCTCAAATCCTGCTTCACCTCCAAATTCAAACTTGTCAAAAAAGCGGGTTTGGTCTGGTACAGAGTGCAGATCTACAAAACGAGTAAAACTTGACAGCTCAGCAATAAAGCGAACCACAACCCAGCAGCCCATTGTGCGTCTCGATCATCTCAGATTCAGCGAAGAGGAAGAAGAAGGTGAGAGTCTCACTCATTTGTCAGGGAAGTGTGAAGTTCTTAAGCAGGGCAGTGTTAGTTCCTGTTGTATTAAGTGTGGTCTGGTGTAGAAATTGTTGTTCTAATAATAATTTTTTGGAGTTAATGTCGAAACAAAAAATTGAGAATAGGTTCTTAAATGAATGTGAGATTTCGTACAAGAAAACTTCATATACCATTTTCACTGTATTACCATTTATAAGACATTAAATTAGAGGTTAGGATGGATCAATTCCAGGTTACAGACAAAGAAATAAAGGAATTAAGAGGTTGCTAGAGAAATTACTACCAGAAGTGTCGAGTTTATTACGAGTCTACTGGCATGAAAGTCACAAAAATATATGATAAAACTGACAGGTAGTGATTTTTGCAGCAAGATGCTCATTTCTTAATCCGGCTGATTACCTGTTGCTGGAAAAATTTCACTTGTCTTTTGTATTGTGATTTGTGATTTTTGTGCTAGTGGACCACTAATCAGCTATACTTTCGTAGATAAGTTCTCTGCCAATTTCTTTCCTTTATTCCTTTGGCATTTATCAGTAATGAAAGTGACTGGTTCGTTGCTTTGGTTAGTTGGTCTTTTGTCTTAGTTATGTGATGTGTGGCTTGTTCTTTTATAAAAATTGAAGCTCAATATAGAGATTGGTCTAAATGATAGAGCTTAATATAGATAAATGTTTTTTTTTTGTGAAATTTCTTGCGCTAAGAGATCCAAACTTTTACTGTCATGAGTAAGGTATTAGGGAGGATTTTGCTTATTGAGAAAAAATTCCTACACTATCGAAAAGTGAAAAGATTTGTGATAATTGATAGGGTTGTTTGTGCATGCTTCATTTTGGGTTTAATATCCAGGTGTATTTGAATCTTCAGTTTTTTCTGTCTCTTCCATTATTTCATTGTAAGTCCCTTGTCCGTCCTATCTTGCTCTACTCATCTGAACTTTGGTCCCCGTCACAGCTTTACCACGAAGATCAGCAAAGTAAAGCACAAGTCCTCATCTTGAGAGTGCTTGGAGTGCAGCTTGTACGTGGCTACCTTCATGATGTCAATTGGATGGTAGTTATATCAGCTACAACCGCCAAATTTCAAAATGCTGAAAACTAGCCAGTCTTTCTCTAAAATTCAGTCAATGGCTTGCTTCATTGCACAGATATTCTTTCCTATAAACTATTGTAGAGAGCTGAGTGGTGGTGTTTCGCTACATGGATAGTTTCAATAATATAAAAATTATCCTAGACCTATTTAACATATTATGTTTATTTTGCTATCGTCCTTATTATTGGTATTATCATTTTTTGTTGATCTCTTTGAATGCTTTAAAACTTCTAGCATTTTAGAAATAATATCCTTTTCCTATAAACACAAACTCCTAGTTTGGATTGAAAAATACAGTTTGCTGATCGTTCCTTTTGGAGCTGTAAAACCCATTAAAAATATTGTTAGTTTAAACAACTGTTCTTCCTTTTTGTCTAGCATTTTTATTTACACCAGGTATAAAAAATTATGATTCTATCAATTATTGTTCTTTAAAGAATAATATTGAACGTTAGAAAGCTAGTAAGACGTAGTAGGTTCCCCCTTTAGAACGTTTTTCAACATTAGCATGGCTTGAAACTAAATTTGTTAAAACAGAAGTAATCAAGTTTCAAATGTAATAAGATAAAAACTTAAATGATATAGATTTTGTTATCGATGTAGCTTTTAAAATAAAAAATCATGGTGTTAAATGTTCACACTTCGTCAGGCGCAGATGCCATGTAAACTCCTCTTCACTAAAGCCAATAAGAGGTTCAGGAAACACATTTTTTCGTGACCATTGGCTCCAGTATTTGTATTACCATTTAATGAAATCTTTCCTAAAATACAGTTTGACTCTGCTGGTCACCTTACTAAGCCTATCTTCCAGAATGATGCAATGCAGCCGATCCAGATTCAATATTTCAGTAGGTGGGCTTACAACCCGATTGAGGGGAAGGGGTCAAATTGAGAGTTGCGTTCGTCGATTTCTATTACGGATTACACTCGCTAATCCGACAGACATCAGATCAGGGTCTTGTCAGATTAGGTAACGCAATTGTGCACAACAATACTCACAATTGAATTAGGCATAAGATTTATGATATGTTCATTGCCCTCGCAAACTCATGCATGTAACACACTCGACTGTAATGGTCACTGGACTTTGGAAAACATCCATAGCCAATTTTACAATCATACCATGGAAAAGCAGCCGCTAGCGGTAGATACAAGGTTAACTGGCTCAAAAATCAATAGATATTGTAGTCAATCATCAATAATTGTACACACTCGACTGTAATGGTCACTGGACTTTGGAAAACATCCATAGCCAATTTTACAATCATACCATGGAAAAGCAGCCGCTAGCGGTAGATACAAGGTTAACTGGCTCAAAAATCAATAGATATTGTAGTCAATCATCAATAATTGTACAGAGAAAATTTGCTTCAATAACCTAAATTTCATGAAATATTGTCAACAGTGCTGTGAAAAATTGCAACACAGGCAATTAGCGACATTTGAAAAACACCGAACTTCTGGAGGGCTGGCTTGACAATGCTTAGGAGTACAGAGAGTCTACTTTCCATGAAGAAACACTTGCAAAATCATTTTTCTGCAATTTGTCGATGGAGTGATACAATTTCCTGAACTATGATGCCAGATTAACTTCAATGCTACTGCAACTTCAAGATATAGAAAGCTGTTTTCTAGTAAGTAGTGACAAGATGTCACTACTTACCTACAAACAGAACGTCCAACGGAGACTCGTGTCAACCCCCTTCCTCTACAGCGTGTCATCTAATCCTTTCATGAGTATGGACGTTACTGAACGTCTAAATCTCCTGTGTGTAGAATTGTAGCCAATTATAACTTTAAATTAAACAATAAGATAAAAACTGTTGTTTTTGCCCCAAAGCTTTATTTTTATGTAAGTTTGAACCAGTAAAAGAGCATAATAAAAAATTAATTTAGTGAAAAATCGTCTGATTTTATTAACTCTTAGTAGTCATTGTTATCAATGTCAATGTTTCTATTCATTTTTCACATTGGAAATCTAAAATACTACTACAGAAAACTAAAAAGGGCTGTAACAAACTTTGTAAGTGTAATGACTGCCAATAAGTGTCAAGTTGTGAAGCCAGCGTAACAGGTGGAGGGAGTAGTGTTTCACAGCACTAATAGGATGGGTTTTTGTTCACGGTTTTTAATGACACTTTTACTTTTCAGATGGACAAGTATCAAAAGGACATAAAATTTTTGTTTCTAACCTGGATTTCAAGGCTACTGAAGATGATATATTAAATGCCTTCAAGGACGTGGGATTCCACCCTATCAGAGTTGAAATCATAAAGACCCCTCAAGGCAAAAGCCGCGGCTTTGCTCATGCTGAGTTTGAGACAAAAGTAAGAGTTTTAATATGTTTTACTTGATAACCTCTCTGTTGATTCTTGTAGTTCTTTATAGATTTAAGATGTTAACTCTACATTTTTTTTCACAAGCGGCTATTTTTATTAGATTTATGTACCGGTACGTATTATCAAAATAATCAAAATTGCTAATAAAATTCTACTTAACACCCTTAGTGAGGATTTTGGTTATGTTGAAACATCATTTTATGTTGTGTGTATAAAGTGAGATGCCTGCAAAATTACTAAAATTAAATATTGGCGAGTATGGGCAGGAATAGCTCAGAACACGAAGTTTTGAAATCAGTTTTGCAATTCAATGCTGAAGGAAATTATAAATTATTTTTATTTTAAGCGCTCCGTCCGAACCAAAATTGAAAAACAGATTATAAAACTCTATCTATATGTAGACTGTGGATTCCACTTGTCAATAGAAACTACTTTGTCAGTAGAAACTTGCTCTGTACTTTTATGATATTCAAACCTCTGCCTCGCTTAACAATTTTTAAGTTGTGAATTTCACAATTTTGTAACAATTTAAAATGAGATAAGGAAAACCATTGAATTTTTTCTCACTGAGTACAAACATCTACTCCACTTAGATATTTTGAAGCAAGCATATTTTTAGTAGCCCTCAAATGTTTATTCCAAAACATTTTGTATGTTACAGGAAGCTGCCGATCTAGCTGTGAATCTGTGTGACAAGTTCAAGGTTTGCGGACGAGTGACTTTTGTTTCTCAATTCAAGACAGGACAAAAATTCTCTGCCAAAAAACCAGTTCCTAGCCAACCGACGCTGATTAACCTTGCCAGTGAGTAACTAAATGATTTTGAAATTTCAGTATAATGCAATGGAGTCCCAATAAACCAAACTTTGGTAATCCAAAGGAAGACATAATCCAAATCCAAATTATAATTTAAAAAATAAAAATCTTTGAAAGAACAGAGTTGTAACAGTTGCAAAGGACCGATTTGTGGCTGGTTTTGGAATGAGATAACTTACACTCAAAAAAACAAACCAGGAAAAAGTACAAAAAGCGGTTTTTATTCTACTGAATTTTTATATTGTTTACTTCGGACACTCAGCTCTTTAAATTTTGAGAAAAATACAACAATAAATTCTTGAACGATGATGTATTTGTTGTTAGGCTATCTATTGTTTGACTTCCGGTAGAGGTTCATGATAATTTTTTCCAAGAGGTCCATGGTATTTTTCCAGGGATAAGAAAACTTGTCCCATATTACAGGTTGGTAAAATGCAATCCAATCGTCGAATGCAACAGATGATGGTCAGTTTTTCGTCTGACTTCCACGAATTAAAGAAAACATAAGCCAAAAATAAGCTGTGTGATATTTTTTCATGTGCTATGTATAAAAATAAGACGTGATCCGTAGTAAAGATTACAAGAAACTAAACTGTGTAAACATCTACACTGATGACTCTCAAGGCGAGAGATATACGGCATTTGACAACGGAGCGAGTGTTTCAAACTATCAATAATGGGAGTCAACTTATGTCATTTTTTACCAGGTTACTTAAATACAAACTGTCTTCAATATTATGTTTATATTATTAATAGTTTAAGTTTTGTTTAATCCTAAATAGGTCTGATCCCAATCATTTCAGATTATTGGGACTCCAATGTACAAATAATGGGTTATAAGGTATGATACTAACCCGTCTTTGGGCTATTGAATGATCCTATCAAACAATGAGATGGTCTTAGTAATTAAGCTACCTAAGGTATCACACTCTTTCTTCAGTACCTGTATAACTAGTTCAGTTAAACATACTGAATAAAGACCTCTATTGAAAGAAAACGCTGGTGTTGATTGAGCCATGACCATCAACTTATTTACATTGTTAAAGATCCTAGGCAATCTGGCAATCATAAGCATTACAAAAAAAGGTCACTTCTTACAATTCATTGAACGTTTTGTACGGGTTAATAGAGTACCCCAATGAATGATAAAATCAACAAAATACGCTTTAGTTTACAGTCACTGAATTGTTGCTGCTAGCTACAGTAGTTGCCAAAATTAGAGAGACTGGAGGCAGGTAGTCCCTTCCCGTCTTAATCCTTTGTTGACAAACATCCCCTATTGTAACGTGGCCACCCGGTTAGGTACAGGAAGGCCGCTGGGGTCTCGGGGAATTCTCAGAGGAGCGTCCAGTTGTGAATCCTATTAGTCTTAGGTTTATTCCTTTTTTAAATGGATATAAGATATCTTAGAACTATGATTCAAATTTCATTGTAATCGTCTATTCAACACAAAACAAATAAGTCGTAAATTGTTATTGTACGTGCATTGGTTCGATTATTGGGCAATTTAGGCAGTGGTAAAAATTCTGAGAACTCCCCGAGACTCGGGCGGCCTTCTGGTCGGCCACGTTATAATAGTGGATGTTTTGTCAACAAAGGATTAGGACCGGCTGGGACTACCTGCCTCCAGTCTCTCTAATTTTGGCAACTACTATACCAGTATACATTCACTCTCATGCACACTCACTGCACATAATCATGCATGGCACTTTAAGCCATCACCTCAGTTTTGCCTTTATCTAAACGATTAACAGTATTTTTAAGTGTTTTTGTAATCAACTCCATAAGATTTACATTAGATCTTGGAAAGTCCATGGGGTACCATCTCACACTTCATGAATTTAATGATTCAAATTAGTGTTTACACTTGTAAAAATCACTCCAACGCTTATAGAATATGTTCAATAAATACATCGATTAAAGAAACGATAATCAAGTAGCAATTTTCAATAAATTGAACATCTCTCTCACTCTGTTTCTAACACAAACTTTCTTTCACACACTCTCGACTTATTTCTAAGGTACTGGCACTATCTCTTGCTTGAGTGCCAAATTTCAGTTTTCAGAGCAACAAATATCACGTTAAAAATGTAAACACATGTTATCCATGTGTTGCTTTCTTTTTTATATCCAATACTGTTAATATTTTTAAAAATTTGCTAAGAATTCATAGCCACAAAATTAAAATATACTTTTAACTTTCCAGACTTACCCGCAGAATGGAAAGATGAGGATAGAATCGCCAACAAATTGTCAGTTTACGGACATGTCAAAAACGTGGTGGTGGACGAACACGACGACTCGTCATTCACTGTTCGGGTCGAGTTTCACATGATGGTAAGTTAACGCCCAGTTGTTATGTAACTGTATATACATTAGGGAATAGACGGATTATCATCATAGCGTAAAGCATTTTAATATTTTTCTTACACTTTGATATTTTTCAAAAGTAATTAAATATTTAAATTAATATTAGTGGAGTCATATTTAAATTATTATACAGTTTTTGTGCAAAATTTCACGATAAGCCTAATATTTTTGCATTTTAAACATAATAAAATTTAACGTCACCGTGACAATTTTCTTTGCAATTGATTGTTGTAGTTTAACATAGAAGTGGTTGATAGTGATATTTTCTCTTTAACTCTATGATTTCAATTCAATAATATAATTGAAGAGCCTTTGTTATGGAATACTTCTCCATTTCTATTGTTTGCAGCATTGAGTTGTTAAAATATTTCCTTGTTAGTTTATTATGAAATAAAATTCCAACTTTGTTGAATAAAACATTTTTCTGCAAACTGCACTTAATTGAAACGCTGAAATAAAAACCATGCTAAGCGCAAAAAAAATTAATTTAAAGTTAAATAGTGAACTATGAACTATAAATAAACCAGTGCCAATGAAATGAATAGAGTGTTATTTCTGAGGAAAATGAAGAGGATTCTAAAGTGTTCCAAAAGATGGGGACTGCGCATAATTTATAAGTCATTGCCTAACAGAAATGTTCAAATATGCCTTTACACATTGGGTGCTTAGCCTGGTTTTTCTTTCAACGCTAAATTTACTTTATAGTAGATTATCTCGCAAATTTAAAATTGGTCATTTATACATTTGAACAAGTTGAAAGTTGATGAAAGCTGCATTTAAGATAGTTCATTTATTTATTTCATTTATAGTTGATTTATTTTGAGTCAATAAAAAAATCTGCTCAAGCTTATGATACATTTATGTTATAAATTATATACCTTGAACAGATTGACATCTTAAGCCATACAATATGTCAAATATTATTTATCATATTAGTAGCAAATATAAGGGCTGTAATAAATAATAATCAACTGCGAAGAACAAAGTTTTTATAAAATTTTAATAAAACAATTAATTTATTTCAGGAGGATGCATTGAATGCCTATGATCAAATAGTTGAAAATAAAGTCTTTGGAGATACAGTGACGTGTAGAATGGGCTATGCCCCAACCAAGCCACAGACCGATAAGAAAAAAACAGTCGATAAAAAGGTTGTGAAGAAACCCAAAAAGTTATCGGATCACAGTAAAATGGAAGTCACAGAAGAAAATAATCTGGAACCTTCAGAAAGAAAGTTGAAAAATGACCCTCCAGAAAATAAACATATCGGTCCTCAGGTGCCAGGGGGTTTGACCAGAGAAAACTCAAAACCCAAACCAACCAGGAGCTTCAATCTTGTGCCAATGCAAGCTCTGAAAGACCAGCCGCGCATTACGAAGAGGACTCATATGAAGTAAGTAATCAAGTGAAATTTTACTCCAAAATTCACCTACAGTTTTTATTACGCACAGAGTGTTTGCAGCATCTAATAACTAACAAAGATGTTAAGGATAAAGGAAAGAACAATTAACTGTTTATAAAACAGTCCAAGTATTTTTACATTTTGTTGAATGTTTCAACCACATTGTTTTACACCTCAGAATCACCCTCTAAAACAGTTTCACACTTTTTTGGAAATTATTTTCAACCACAAACCTAAAAACTAATGTTTCTTAATATGGTAACTATAATAAAGTCTGGCTAACACAAAATTCATGAGTTACGTAGGCATAGTTCGAACTGTGGAGGTAATGTTTGTTAAATTCGTCCTACAGAGGTAATGTACAGTATTGTGATAACAGACAACAGCTGTCTCGGATGTGTCATTAATGGCTTTTTGGGACTTTTGACTGATGGTGTTTTGACATACAGAGGTTTGTAGAGAAAACTTAAAGTTATAGAGGTAATTTGACTTTTGGAGGTAAAGGACAAATTTGACTTATCCACTGACTTTCGAGGTACAGGGGTAATTTTTGTATATCTTCGGCTTATAGAAATAAATTATAACTGTAAAAAAATTTGAGTTACCTATGTTTAATTTTTTTATTTTGAGAGGTTTTTCTTAGGGTATTGAAAATAATTTGAGATATCGAATATTTCGAGTTATAAAGGTTTAAAACATTGAGAGTCAACTGTAATTCACTTTGTTATTAACATTGAATTTCAAAGAAAGTTTAAAAATATATTATTTATTTGATAGGTAAATGCAACTGATGATATATAATTATATTTTACATTTACAATTCAAACAGCCGTTAAAAATTAAGAAAAGAGGAACTGTAACTATAATTCAGTCATGATGTCCTCAGAGCAAAACTCGATGTTGGTGCATCATCTGCATCCCAGAGCGTAGCTGCCTCATCTAACGAATCTCCTGAGAAGAAAATTATTAAGCTGTCATCAGATGAGGAAATAGGACCACAAGTAGGGCCACAAATAGGACCTCAAATTGGTCCTCAAATAGGACCTCAAATCGGTCCACAAATTGGTCCACAAATAGGACCTCAGATCGGTCCGCAAATCAATAGCAACAACAAAGAGTACAAGTAAGTATAATTTTAATTAGTAGTTACTTTTTTTAAATATTAGTTTGTCCTAGCAACTAGTGGCAACAGTGCTTTCGTCTGTTTTCACTTTTAACCCTTTGCACTCGAAATAATTTGGACCCGTTTTTCCCATATACTTGCATTTATTGTAATGGAAAATTGAGTTTTCTTTCTTTTTAGTGATTTGTGCCATAAATATATACATATATATATATATATATATATATATATATATATATATATATTAGGGTGTTGATTGAGATTCAGCATATAATTAA
Organism: Neoaliturus tenellus; assembly: GCA_030545055.2. NCBI lineage: Eukaryota > Metazoa > Arthropoda > Insecta > Hemiptera > Cicadellidae > Neoaliturus > Neoaliturus tenellus. The sequence goes on along the minus strand of CM061532.1, from coordinate 26,906,333 downwards.
AAAACAAACATCAAAAAAGATATAATTTATTTTTATTATTATTATTATTATTTTTTTTTTTTTTTTAGGGGGGGGGGGGGTTATGTATGTATGAAAATTCAGAATGACAACCCAATAATTTGTGTTTGTGGTCTGTAGAAAAATATTTTTTTTTAATTTTCAAAACATATTTTACATACCTTACCTACAAACAAAATCAAATCAGACATATTTTATATAAAACCCATATTTATTATTACAAAAAAATTACGCACTTTTAGTTCTTTACAATTTTTTTCCATGTCGATTATTTTACCTTTCAAACCTGTTATTTTTTATCTAAATTTTATTTTTAGTTAAATGTTAGAGTAATAATTTTAAACATAGAAATATGTTTTTATGAAAAAATGTTTTTCTTACTCATTATTAGGCCTACCATAACCCATAAGCCTACAGAGTCCAATAGGACTAGGCCTTGTTCTTCATCCATATCGATTTCTATTTGATAAACAACAGTAGTAATACAGTCCAAAATAACTAAACTCTCTATATAATTTTTACATATTTTTCAGCTCTTCAAACTGTGATGGACAGAAAGCTGAATTATTGCCCCTTCAACATGAGAGACAGGAGACAAAAACAAAACCTTCCTTGTCTAACAAAGACTTCCAAAGTTTGTTCAAAAAACACAGTTAAGGTAGGTTTTGGTGGAAGCTGATGAAAGACGAGTTACCTTCCTTCGTTTTTCCCCAAGTATAAAATACATACTTTTATGTATTTAGTATAGATAAAGACTGTCAGATTTACTGTATATAACAATGATGGATTTTTCTGTTGATGTAAATTAATATTTAAAATCTGCTGTTATACAGCAAAACTAGCAGACTAGGTGCACTAAATGTCAAAGTATTTAAATATTGTTTTCCTGTTGAAAAATCGTGCAATTAATTTTCATTCAAACCTAAAAAATATTTGGGTGTGTAGTATTTCGTTAGTTAAAGTATTCTCAGTCCTCTTATTTATTTGTTTTCACGTTCTGGATATTGCCTTGTTTAGTATTTTTTATTGCTTGAATGACTTTTTATTTTTATTATTTTCTTCCTTCCATTATTTTTTATTTTATTAATATTCATTGACTTTCAATTACTTACTTTTACAATGAGTAAAAGTATTTTGTATATATATATAAACAATAAAGAAGTATTGTGAAACATCTGGTTCTTTTTCTTCACTTTCACACTTGCCCAACTGATGGAAATCGCTCATTTGGTTTGTGAAAATCGCTGTTAACTAAATAATTATAATCCACGCGTTACAAATTCAACCTGTGTTTTAACCCTCCGAGCGTTCAATATAGCACCCCTGGAGCGTTACACATTTTTTTAAGGTTTTGCATACTTTCAAATAAAAATTAGTAAAAAATTTATTTTATGACCTAGCACTATAAATGTATATATTATATGAAAGTAGATGAAATGGACTATCTAAAAATACAAAAATTATCACCATTACTTATTGTTACCAAAATAAGGCTATAGGTTAAAAATTAAAAAATTACAAAAAAAATATTTTATGTAACTTTGCTCTCCCTAAAAATAATTTTAGAAACACATAATCAAAATTCCAAGATATACATTTTGTTTGGAATTTTATGCAGTTCAAGAAAATATATAATTAATAATGGCTAGAAGCATTTGAAAAAAATGTATGTTGAATAAAACTAAATATGTCCTATGATACTTACCCAAATCCCATAAGAACACGTGTAAAATCAAGCTAGGAATATTATACTAATTCCTACTCATATTTATGGTTATAAACTAGATAAAATATATTAATTTATTCCAATAATGTAAATTAACAGTATTGGTAACGCTTTTAATCATTTATAACCTTAAAACAATTGGTAAAAAATTTATTTCATTGTTTACAAAATTAGCATATGGTAACAGATTTTTCCCAGATGTTTCATTGCATATTACTAACAACCAATCATTTGAAATGGGTGTTTTTGGATAGCTTAGAACCTCCCGGTAACGGCGGTAGCGTTCACAAGTCCGTTTTTGTCATTCACTATAAAGTTACGTTGCGTTTTCGAAGAGTCGAAAAATCGACCCAAACGCTCGGAGGTCGCAAAGCTGGGCCGAAAAATCGACGAATAACGCTCGGAGGGTTAATAAAATATGGACCAGTGTGCAGCACGTGTAGGCCTAAATTGAAACAGTCTAAAAGGCGAGTGAGCGAAGCGAACGAGATTGCTGTGAAGGCGGGTGAGCGGAGCGAACGAGCTCGCCTTGAACATGAAATAAGCCTTTTGGCATTGGGTTTGAGTTTATTGAGCCAATGCTCGGCCGCCAGGTACTATGAATAAAGGATGATTGTAGAATAGGTGTGATATTTTCATATCAGATTATGTTCCTACTTTCCTTTTATAATGCTGTAGAATTTGCAAATCCAACATTAATATTGGGTTCGCTGTTGCCTCTACACTGTGTTGCTTGTCCTCTGTACTACCTGCTCCTGTGAAGTCTCTTTGATACTTTGTGTTGTTATTCCCGGCTTAAATTATTCAATTTAAGAATATACATTTCATAAGTCTTTGATATAAGATACCGACCTAATCTGGTGTTTATTAAGGTGAATATGCTCCTACGAGTGATAATAAAAACGATGTAATGAGTCTTTATCTCCTGAGTTCCAAAAAAGGGGGTATGCGCAGAAAATGGAAATAACATACTGGTAAGATACTCCTAAATCCAGCCCTGAACTTGATTGTTTCATATTAATCAAGTTATCATGCTAAAATTTTTGTTAGTACAATTTGTCAAGTGTGACCACATGATTTTTAATTCTTAATATTTAAAAGCTATAGAATACTAACTAACATAAAGGAATTTATTTCCTAAAACCGATGGGTAAAAATAAAATCTACAAAATATTTAAATATAAATTTATATACATAATTATCACAGTCACACACATACAAAATTAAGAAATGTCATCAGTTTCTGTCTTGATGCAAAAGTGCTTGGTTTGATCCTCAAGCCAGGATTTCCAAGAGGGGGAGACATCAACTGAGAGAGTGACTTCTTGGAAGACTTGGCTTTCACTTGCCTAGAATCAATAAGTAGGCTAATTAAAAAAGGCACGATTTCCACACAAGTAGCTGGAAAGTTATATAATAACTTCATCTAGCACTCTTTTTTACATATGGTACTCTTATGGTCCTCATAAGGATCAAAAGAACAGACTTAATCCCATGGTCAATGAGGGGTCCTGTCAGATATTACCTGTTCTTGGAGGAATAATCAAATCAAATAAAAAAAAAAACCCTTTATTTCCATAAAATTGCAATAATAAGCATTGTACTGCATCACTAATTTACATCTAGTACATTTGTATGAAACTACATAGTAAAAATAGCTTTGGTTTTGAACACTTATTACACCAGAGGATCATGGCAATGGCATCCTCAACACTTACTAGTCGGCTGGTAAGAAAATGGAAAAAACTTCATTTAAACATTTCCACGATAACCAAGAGTGTAACTGTAATTGGAGTACAAAAGTCTAGTGAACTTTACTTTTAGAGCTTGTATAATTATTTAAGTATCGGTAGTTATTCAATGTGATTTGGATAGCATTCTAAATCGGTTAGTTCTTTTATTAACACATTGAATAGTAAACAATCAATATGTACTAAATAATTATAATCACAAATGGTTTATCTCCGTTAAAAAAGTTGGTGAATTAAAATAGTTTGGAAATAAAATACGGTAAAAGAACAAAAGATACACCTCTTAAACAATTTATCACCGACTATATGTATAACATGTATCTTACCACACTAAATCCCAGGTTCTTGAACATCTTTATGCTGATTTCATTCGAGAGTGAAATTTTCGCAAGGAACTTCTGGACATCCAAGTGTTCTACCCCTTTGAAAATAAAAAGTAAAAATGAGTTTCAGGTGTTTTACCACAGAGTTTGAGGCGTTTTGCCACAGTAACTCATTGGAAACAATGCTTTGACAAAGGGAAAGATATTTATTTGATATCTTTTAAGGTTAAAGAGAGTTAGTCAAGTTTTTAGGGCTGACCGTGGACAGCCACTTTTCATTGGATCCTCATATAATAGAGCTGTGCAGTAAGTTGAGTTGAGTCAGTTATGCACTCAGAAATCTACATCCACTCTATAGTTATCCTCAAGTCATTTTTGTAAATTTCGTGATCTATTGCTACATGAAAATATTCCTTAATAAACAATGCTAATGTATAAGAGGACTGAAAAAATATCACTTCTTAATAGGCCATATGACAGTAAACTAATGAATGTTAGTCGTTTTGCTTTCTGATTTGTTGGATTTATATGGATCAAATTAAGAATCTACTATAATTTTAAACAAATTTCAATCCAAGCATTAAAAAACTAATAGTATTACTTTATGATAAAATGTCTCAGCATTTTCATCTGTCATTGATTGAAATTAAAGAAAATAGTTACAGCATTAAAAATTCCTACCAACTTGTTAAATGTTTTAAATACAATGTCATCCATTATATCAAATTCAATCAAAAGTCAATTATTTCCTGCTAGCTTCCATTTTTGTATTTTGATTGGTTTTTTCATTTTCTTGTAATTTTTGGTGCCAAAACCATTCTCAATGAATGTGTAAATCCTATTGCCTATACAAATTGTTTTACCGTATCGCATCATGAGCAACATGGCTTCTTTCCCCCTCCCCTTGCCTCGTGCAGATTCTTCGGCGATCATCACTCCAGTTTCGGCCGTCACCATTCCATCCTCCACAGTCAAGTAGAGATTAGTGTCTCCTATCATTGCCTCTAAAACAAAAGAATAAAACTTAACATGGCTGCAGTCTCATTATTTATAAATCAGTTGTCTTATTGTTGAAATTTGGTATTTGGGTAGTAGGTTGAACAAAAAAATTTTAAAGATATAGCTTCAGAAAATTTTTAACAATTTGGGAAACTTTGTTAACCTTTGTGTTTAACTTCAAATATTTATTTGAAATACCAACTTCAAAATGTTTTAAGTAAAATACGTGAATACAAATTTACAAACCTTACGTTATGTCACCTGAAAATACGTACAATGTCGGTGAATCAATGTTTCACGAGATGAAATAAAATATGATAAAATTATTTGCTGAGCAAATAGTTGGCAAATAGAAGTGTCTGGAAAATTTTTCCAGACACTTCAACAATTTATTTTACTAATAAATAAATAAAGTTACAACTAAGAGATGTGGATCCCTTGATTAGCGTATAAAAAAATATCCAATGCGTAGTTTATATAATTGAATTTAAAACTGAAAAGCGGTACATGTGAACAGATATTGTTCAAAACACCACTTTTAACTGACAGTGTGTGAAGAGTTCAGAGTTCAAGTTAGTGATTAAATTCTGACCTGGATGGTTTAAGTACGGTACCGTACCAAATTCGCACTTACTACAGTAAATTTTATCCTTTTTTGGCATAAAAATCTCATGAATAAAGTTATCATTAATAAACACTAACAACAACATTTAAGTCACTCATTTTGACCAACTCATTCAGAGCATTCAGAATAAACTTACCAATTTCGTTCTGATTTTCTTCAAATGTCTTTAATTCTAAAACAATGAATGTACATTCTGAAACAATAAGAAATTTGATTGAATTTTTCCAACTCAGACCTAAAAAATAGTAAATTAATAATGAAAGTTCATGGTTATGCTTTATACTGCTTATTCTTTGTCCCCATACCGCATGGTCCAAGCTGTTGCTGACACCCCTGGAGCTTTGGTATAGATGTAATATAGGGGTGTGCGAGTAGAATTTTTCAGGTTGAGTCGAGTCGAGCCGAGTTTTTGAAAAAAAAAACTCGCGAGTTTCGAGCTGAGCTTTTGATAAATTATTATTGTACCAAATATGATATTTAATGAATAGCCTACAACAAAATAAAAGTAATAAGGTAATTACGTCTCCCTAATGAAATGTGATTTGTATTTACATATATATTTATCTTGTGGCTTTTGAAATAATTGAAAATGCATAAAATGTAGGCCTAATGAACTCATTACAAAACTCCATTCAATTGTCATCTCGTTACCTCCCTTTCATTACTTGTTTCCAGTGTTGGGGAAGCTACTTTTTAAAAGTAGCTAGCTACAGCTACAGCTACATTTTCAAAAAAGTAGCTTAGCTACAGCTACAGCTACATTTTCAAAAAAAGTAGCTAGCTACAGCTACAGCTACAATAAAAAAGTAGCTCTCTACAATTTAAGCTACTTTGCTACTTTCGCAATCTGGTCCTGTTTTTCTCTTGTAATATATAACCATTGACTTTGTACACTACATGAGTGTACATAGTCAATGATATAACCACCCAATTTTCCCACTTAAAAGTAAAATTAATTTTTTTTTTTTTTTAATATAGGCCTACTCCTTTTTTTGGTATTGTGTTTACACATATTTTCATTTTAATATAATAATTTGTGACTCTTATGGAGCCTAGGTAATGTAAACAGAATAGTGGCATGAAAATATAAATTGTCGAATAAAAAGACTTACATCAAAGACGTAAACAACAATATTTATTAAGTTATAACTTATTACTTCACCAGGAACTTTATGTTATTAAGTTCATAACATTTTTCTTAGACTGGCCACAATAGGGCGTATGCACACAAATGTTGGCGTGTGCACACAAGAAGGACTAGCTTCTTCAGTTTAGTGGCTAATCTCGCTTTTAGGCCTACTAATTGCCATGATGATGTCGATTGTTAGATTAGATACTACAGAAACAGAATATAAGTATGAAGCACTCTGCAAACTACTAGGTACAAATTTACAAATTTCGGGAAGTAGGCCTACAGTAAACGTTCACATCAACTTCTAACATCAATCAAGGTGGTTGAGGTTATGTTAGTTGAGTCGTTATGGCAGTACAGTAACAATTGGCTATTTATTTGAATTCATTGACGTAGCGTCATTTCTCATTGTTGTAAACTTTCCTTTCCTTAATTGCCGACCTGAGCGATCCTGGCGGTGTGCAAGCATAGTGCAGCAGTTTAGTTTCTATTCTATATGTGCATATTAGTAGAATACTTCTAGCGCATCTAGTGGTCAGCAAACACAAAAGAGAACAAGACTGGTGAATGGTGATTGTCATGTTGTGGTTATGAGGTTTTGGTACTCAATTCGAGCGTCTGGTGGTGGCAATGGATTGAAAGTAATCTTCAATTCCAACGAGAAAAAACATAACAGCTGACTAACCTTCTCTCGTGTTCATTTGGAAGCAATGAATGATGAAATGTAAACACAATTATTATATTTTATTGAAACAATAGTAGCGAGTAAAGTAGCGGAATAATCCGCTACAACTACTCTACAAATGTAGCTCGCTACAGCTACAAGCTACTTATTTTCAAAAGTAGCGGAGCTACACTGACGCTACTAAAAAAGTAGCGGAGCAGCGGAGCTACAGTAGCGCGCTACTCCCCAACACTGCTTGTTTCACCTGTTAGTTTGATCACCTAGGTATAAAACTCATCAATAAAATTATCATTGATCTCAAATGCAGAATTCATAATCAATGGAGAAGCAATTATTTAATGATAATCATCAAATTCCTACACTTCAATACATTTTGAACATTGATATGCTGTAAAACTATTCAATAAACAAAAGTTCATTTATTTTCTGAAGAAATTATTAAGGAATATGTTTTGTAGTACTAATTTTAATTTACATGCCGACACCATACATCTCTCAAGCAAAAGGTGTCAGTGATGATCGTGTAACTGGCATTTAGTTTAAACAACGCCATTGGAAGTTATTTTCTAGGTTACTCAGATCAAAAGGGTAGTCATAGCCAATGTACAAAATAAAACATAACCTCTTTCATTTTTTTAAAGTGTAAATCTAAGTTTATTATAATAACAAAAAATTTAATGGGTTTCCTTAAAAAATTAGGTAGAACAGAATTTCAATCTGGTAGAGGGTTACATTTACTCCTTATGTACAAATATGTTTTTAATTATCACTTCATATGTTAGCAAGAAAACTCAACTCGGTCTAACGAGTTTTTTCCGAACTTCAAGTCGAGTCGAGTAGAACAAACTATAGAACAAACGATACTATTATTGATCCTTAAGAGAATGCTGAGCGGAAGATCAGTCTGAGTCAATTTTGTTTTTTTAACACAAAATTCATAAAACAGCTTACCCCCTTTCCCCTAATTTAGCATACCAAGCATTGTTTCAGTTTGTAAGATTTTTATCCTTTGTTTGAGATTTAAAAACCCTGAGCGAGATCAAAGGGAATACAGTTTGAGAATGTATTTCTTTACTTTTTGAAAAAAAAAAAAAAAACGCCAATGACTTCAGGTTAATTATTCATTATTTATAGAAGAAAAAACAACCTACATTATTTATTTCTATTTATCATTCATTAGCGAGCGACAGTATTTTGACATTTGTACCATCCTCTCTGAAGGGTTAAACTATACACTAAATGCAATTTATGAACTTATTTCTTAATTTCTGGTAATTTTTAGGACATGCTGTTTTTTTAAAGTCCATGAGACCAAGGATTGTCTCATATTCTTTGTTTATAGCCTAATAATCTTATTAAAATTTGAAGTTAATAATAATACATTAAAGTTAATAATCTTACTATTAATAATCTTATATCTAATAATTTATTTATTAAGAATTTTAGCTCTCTCCTATAGCCTAATCTTTGTTTATATTGCAAAACACTCGCCAGAATAGTTCCTATAAGAAATTACTTCCTCATCAAATCCTAAGGAATTTCACATCACTAGTAGTGTAATTCTATGTGAAATTCCTGTATTTATTATATTCAATTAACTTCAACGTTGTGTAATTGCTGTAGAAATCAGTGATTACACAACTCTGACTTACTGTTTTCATCATGAAACCAACTCTGTTGCATCTCATACTCTTCTTCCTCCGTCAAAGGTTCAGAGGCAGTAAGTTTTTGTAGCTCTTTAGACTGCATCCAAAGGTGGTATCTATGACAGATAAAATGTTTAATGTAATAAATGTGTCCAGATCCAGAAGCTTTCTCTATAGGTTGGAATGCTACAAACAGCCAGAGTTAAGATGTGAATCAGCCGGTTATCAAGCAGAGCGGTTAACCACAGGTTGAGTGTTTCAGAACCGCTAATGGTTTTCCACTGAAACTGGAGGAGTTGAGGACAAAATTACATTTTAGCTCAGAAATACTTGCCAAATAGAAGAGTTGGAGTAAATGTTATTAATGAATAGGCCTACTACCTTTTTTAAGAAATGCAAAGCTTATTTCCAAGTCTTTTGTTTAATCATTTACAAAGTGGCTAAAGTTCATTATATTCATCTCCATTGTTATACAATCCACGTTTCAGATTTTGTCTTTATTTGTGTGTTCCCGTTTTGTTATTCACTAAACGTTTACAGTTTCAGTCGTTATTCAGTTTGGTTTAGTTTATGTTAATTACATGACCCCTTTTTTACCTGTCAAAAAGTTGTTTTAAAAAGTTGTGGGTGAGTCGGCGGCATAGTGGATAGCGCGCTGGAATTCGGAACCATGGCGTCGAAGTTGTGAGTTTTAATCCGGGTTCTGCCAATGACTTTTATCAGTACCATTCACCTTGTACTGTAGCGGCTCACCTCCTTACTTAGTCTAATACAATCTACACACAGATCAATATTCTATGTGTCCGGGGTAAATTAAGGCAAAAAGAGGTCCGCCAACCTCTTAAAAAACAACATATTGAATCTTTAAATTGATTAAGTCTACTCATTATTGATGAGATCATAATATTGCTATTATTTCAAATTGATAACAGTGATCGAGTCAGATAACAAACTTCCGCACACGGAGTTACTTTGATACCTATTGAAATAAAGCATATAAAAACTCTGAACAGATTAATAAATAATAAAGTTAAGGTAAAACTCAGTCAGAATTTTCTACAGAACAGTCAAGGAAGACTGCGCCTGACATATATTTCAATAAAACTTTAGTTTTAAGTCGAATAGCTAGTTATGCCAATATCCGCACTCTCAAATATTCATATCTTGAAACAAAAGCCAACGATCAAAATGCTGTAATTTATCCTGTATCAGTATCAACACATTGTACTTCCTTATTTAATCATTACTAATGAACCCTTTTGGTGCTATAACAAATATGTGCTAAAACTGCTTACTACCATATAGGCCTACATGTAACTCCCAAAAAGTTTACCGTAATACTAAGGTGTCCATGGGAGTAGAGGCGAGCGCACAAGAAAAAACCTAAGCTGTCTGTGACCAAAAACTAGTAGACGACGATATTTTGTATCTCCATCATTTAGAGAATTGAATGGAATCATCAGTGTTCCACAGAAACAGCTGCGCCCCCTCGATGGATCCGTCAGTGATTGACGGATCCATCGCCGCCTGCGGCCAACTGGATGACCTTCTAAGTATACCAAGTAAGTGTTTCAAAATATCAATTGAGTTAACCGATTTTCCCATTAACGTCTGCGGTGCCTATCTACAGTGAGGACGAACTGAATTTTTGTTTCTAAGTTAGCAGTTTTCAGATGAAAGGCGTGGCAGGATATAACATGTCATAGCAGGCTGCGGTGAAAAAAGTGGACTAATAAGTTATATCGATAAGTTAGCACCAAAACGGTTAACTTAAGTATTTTGGCATAATTAAGCAAGACACTAGGTTTTATTTTGAGTTTACTTACTATTTACTTACTTTTGCACATGTTTTCTTTTATAAGGCACAAGAATAATATTACAACCAACTAATCTAGATTTTGAATTTTTCTTCATCTTCCTATATCAAATTAAAATAAATATTTAAACATTTATTATTTCCATCATAAAGTACCAGATCTCAAAATAACTGTTCTAACTTCTTTGGTTTAGTGTAACTGGTATTCATTTATAATTATTATAATTAAAATTAACCACTGTATAACTACTGAGTAAACAATCTAAACAATAACATAACCTCACTGCCATAGGTGCCTATAACTAGCGCCTCGCGGGTCCCTAGTAGGAAATGTAGGCAAAGGCTTGGGAGAGGAGTAGTGGGGGTAGTGGTGCCAGTGCTGCCAACCATGTACCGCACAGCTGTTCCAACAGGCGCTTCAACAATGGAAATGCCGCGCTTACAAGACGTTTCGAATACCGACCAATCTAATTCATTTAATTAGTATAATTAAGAGAGGTGGTGATAAACGAATGATACCATTATTATTTGTTACTAGTATTTATTGTTAACGAACAGTTATTTGATTTTGTTTTAATTGTTACTATAAGAGAGAGAAGAGAGAAAGAGAGAGAGAGAGAGAGAGAGAGAGAGAGAGAGAGAGAGAGAGAGAGAGAGAGAGAGAGAAATGTCTTTTATTCAAAATCATCAAGATTTGACAAGCATCACAATTCTTAAAACTACTATAAACAATGGTCATGTCTATCAAAGTCTTTCCACCACAAGAATTCCTTTACAGAGTATAAAAGGGGCGCTGCAACAACCACTGCTTGAGACGACATCTTAGTTTTCTTTCTTCTAGTTTTTTTCAGTTTTTCCTGCAAGAGGTTGAAATATTTGGCACCAGCATATTGCCGGCTTATTTTCTAGTAGAGGGTTGTCCGGTGTGAGGGAAGGTTAAAATTTCCAGCAAATCATGTGTTATGGCGATGAAGGTCTCCATGTCTTGGAATGAGTCCCCTTGAAAAGCAGACATGACTATGCTTCTAAAATATAGCTACACACAATAAATTGTAACAATTTGTCTATCCTTGTCTGCAGCTTTCCCTCACATCCAAGCCAGCCATGATTCTGAGGGCCTTCTTTTGGAGGAGCAGAACCCTGTTCAGATTTTCGGATGATGACCCTCCCCACAAGATTATTCCATAATAAAGTATGGCACTCAAACAGTACATAGTAGGCAATTTTGGCAGTTTCTGGTGTGCTGATAGCTACCATTCTATATTGCATACAACGCACAACCGAGTTTCCTGCAGAGGTCTTCTACATGAGTCTTCTAAGAAAGATCTCCATCCAATACAACCCTGACATTTCTCCTAGGAATTCTGACAATACTGAATTTTTGTAAGTTAAGTATCGGGGGAAGCTCGATTACACCTAAAATATGTGGTCCAACGACCATCTGTCAGTTTTAATAAATATTGTAAAAGTTGGAGATGGTATCGATGGTCCATAGAACCATGTGTTTAATTTTTAGTTTATGTTTGGAATGGGGTCGATGGACCATCAACCCTGTTTATAAATTATTTTATTAAATATAAATTTTGGCTAATGTACCATTGACTTTAAAACTAGAAATGTATTAATTATAATTTAATATTAAAGTAAAGGCCGAATATTTTTGGTGGTGTTAATATCTACGTCCTAATGGTAATTAATACGTATTTACGTGTACGAAATCCAGTTGCATGTTAATTCGGATTTAACATTCCGTCTGGATTAAATATTTTTTCAGTGTGGACCTTTTCAACCGTCGCCCTAGAGCTCATCTCTTTCACTAGCACCATTCCATTAGGTAATGACTTAATTAACAATTATTAATCAAGGTAAATATAAAACCATAAATTCTACCCTAGTTGCTTTGAAATTCCTTATTTGGTGTACATAGTCAATGATTTTAGTAATAGTTGAGACAAAAAAATCCCCAACGCAAACGAGAAGGATTGTTGTTTCCTGCAGCGTTGTCAACACTTGCAGGTAACAAATAGTAAAATTTTGGTTTTTAAACCCACAAAAACTCTGTGGCGACACCACAGATGTCGCAGAAACTGACACCATTGCTCTTACGGGATGTAGTTCACCTGTGGCACTACAGTCATCTTGCCCAACGATTGGTGGTCTACCCCCGCTCCTCTCCCATACCTTTGCCTACATTTCCTACTTAGGTACCCGCGAGGCGCTAGTGATGTGCGATACGGCCGTGTATCGCGATACGGCGATACGATACGAATCGGAGCCATATATCGTATCGGCCGTATCGTATCGGTCCTGTGTATCGCGATACGCGTATCGTATCGGCCAAAATATCGCTTAAGCGATTAGTGATGTGCGATACGGCCGTGTATCGCGATACGGCGATACGATACGTATCGGAGCCATATATCGTATCGGCCTTATCGTATCGGCCCTGTGTATCGCGATACGCGTATCGTATCGGCCAAAATATCGCTTAAACGATACGTATCGTATTATTTTTAAAAAAGCAGTTAAAAATAGTTTTAGCCATTGATTTTACATTATAATTTGCAATTATTGTAATGAAAGGGAATCAAAAGTCTTAGGTAAACATCATTAATGTTTATAATAAGTACTCAAAATAAATAAAATTATTGTTTATTCATTCTTATTGTTGTTTATTCATAAAATTATTGTTTATGCTCATTCATATACTGGCCGTATCGTATCAGTCAAATCTTACAGTATAAACTTGTTTTATCTCCTCCAAGGGATTGTGCAATTTAAGTTACAAGATAGGATATTAAGTTCTGTTTATTTAATGGTTAAATTATTTAACCATTAAATAAACAGAACTTAATATCCTATCTAATTACTTATTTAACTTAAATAAGTAATTAGATGCACCTAAATCCATTTTCTTCCGGATATTGTGGTTGCATGGTGAAAAAAGCAATATCGCGGGGAAAAAATATCGTTTTTCTAGGTGAGCGAATTTTCACATCGAGCAGAGCAGGTCATGACGTCATAGTCATAGTTGAGCTTCGTACGGCTGAAAGTTATTGGTTCTTTGATCTGGTTTCGATAGTCGATATAATCGAAATACTCCATCTTCTGTTGTCTTATCCCCCTCCTTGGTCAGTCGAGTCTTGATCCAGTCATCCTTGCATCATTGCTCGTCCGAAAATGGAAGAAGGCAAAGTGACAACAGAACCAATCGGAAAATAAATTTAACCATGCAAATTCGTATAGTAAATTTTTACTAACCTTTAAAAGGATTATGAAGTTGTATTCTGTTGTTTTCAAAACTTGTAAGCTTACCAACAATAATGCCACTTAGGCCTAAGTTTTATGGGCCTAAAGAAATGTTCATTATAGGCCTACTGATGGGGTTTCACGTTTAGTATGGGCTATTTAAGTTAAGCTTTCTTAAACATTTTTGTAATGGAGTCATTAACCTTCCAAGTGTTATTCGTCGATTTTTCGGTCCAGCTTTTCGACCTCCGAGGGTTTGAGCATTGACTATCTAAAGTCAATGGTTTGAGTATATTTTTCGACGGTTCGAACAAGTGACGTAACTTTATAGAGACTCCGACCTACCTTAGCTGGTTAAATAAATATCTTAATACAGTAAAAATAGCTAAAAATTCTTAAGTGTAATTATTTTTATTTTATTTTTTATTGACATGTTACAAACTTTCCATTTAACTATTATAGCAGCCTTTACAAAATTAAGAAATTCATCAATATTGTCTTTATTATTAAACAAGCTTTGTTATTTTTCGGAAGGTCTTTAAGTTACCAGTGAATGAGTATTTGTTGTATTGATTCTGCATTTAATTAACAGTGGCAAAATAGAAAACTTCTGTTCAACCTCATTAGTAGGTTTGGAGGTAAAGTACAATACTCTCCAAACATCAGATGTACCAATGAAAATGGGTTTGGTTTGAAGTTGATGAGGAAAAGTAACAAGACCATCCATATGCTACTAAAGGGTGTAACCTAGGTCTTGCCATATGCTTAATTTATTTAGTCTTTAGATAAAATGAGCAATGTTTTAAATGGACCGTATTACTAATATGGATAGTCTTCCTTCGCAGAGGGAGCATTTAATGCTAATTTAGCAAATACGGGCAAAAACGTCCTTCATTTCAGTACAATATTTGCCTAACAAACGATTACACTAGGCCTAGGAAATGTCAAATTTTTATTAGTTGGCTTTGGTTCAAGCAACAAAACATCAATTAATTAATGTTATTTTTAAGACGGATGTTTTCCTTTTTTATCGATACCTAATATATCATGGCCAGTTTCGCATCTTTAATAATTATTATATGGTTTTTTTTCTCTCTGGTAGAAAATGGAAGGGAGTAATTTGCATTCATTCAATGACATTGTCGGATGGACGATGAAGGACACAAGCGATAATCTCAATCTCATACCGATATCGATAGACATATTCATATCGATATGACTACCTACAATATCGACTTCATGAGTCTATCGCATAAACTATGACGTCATGACCTGCCCTGCTCGATGTGAAAATTCGCTCACCGTTTTTCTATGTGCCGATATAAAACCGAATATCGTTTTTGGCGATACGATACGTATCGTTTCCAAAATATCGTATCGAAATATCGTATCGCCCCTCCGCGTATCGCGATATTCCGATACGATACGATACGTATCGCACATCACTATAAGCGATACGTATCGTATCATTTTCAACAAAGCAGTTAAAGATAGGTTTAGCCATTGATTTTAGGTAATAATTTGCTATTATTGTAATGAAACAGAATCAAAAGTTTTAGGTAAACATCCTTAATGTTTATAATAAGTACTCAAAATAAATAAAATTATTGTTTATTGTCATGCTCATTCATATATTGGCCGTATCGTATCTGTCAAATCTTACTTGAAAAACTTGTTTTATCTCCTCCAAGGGATTGTGCAATTGAAGTTACAAGATAGGATATTATGGAGTTCTGTTTATTTAATGGTCAAATAAGTAATTTGATGCAGCTAAATCCATTTTCTTCCGGATAACTTGGTTGCATAGTGAAAAAAACAATATCGCGGGGAAAAAGTATCGTTTTTCTATGTGCCGATATAAAATCAAATATCGTTTTTGGCGACACGATACGTATCGTTTTCAAAATATCGTATCGAAATATCGTATCGCCCCTCCGCGTATCGCGATATTCCGATACGATACGATACGTATCGCACATCACTAGGCGCTAGTGCTTCACTTACCAAGCCAAGTAGAAAGTAGCTGCCCCGGCAAGCCTGATTTCATCAGCTGTTAGCTGTCGAGGTGTGAGATGAGGACAAATTTGGCCATATGGTCTGCCACAGCCTTTGAGATAAATCACCACAGACGAGAGAGGAATCGCTACAGGGTCAACTATTCCTCCGAAATTTGGTGGTGGTGGGGAAGTGGAGGGGACTTGCACTGTTGAGCGCGCAGCACTACTTGCATTGTTGAGTGCGTAGGAATTAATTATTAACATTGACTATTTCCTCCACTCTACTGTTCAGTGTCCACTTCGCCCATTACTTCGCCAGTGTTTCAATGTTCCAATGGTTCATTGGAGTCTCCCATGCTATTCCCGCCTTAATGAGCTGTCAGATTTAGACTAGAGCTTCATCTAGGAATAGGAATAGGCCTCTCACTTTAGGCATAACTATTTACCCTAATATGAGTAGCCTTCTCCATTGAATTTGTTTGAAACTGAAATTGGGTCAGGGATCTATTTGTTAAGCCAAATTCACTCCATAGCTCTCATGTTGTTGGTATACGGTAGACAATTTTTATAGTTTCTCTTACAGTGATGCAAAGAGTTGAGTCAAACTTGACTCACTACAGGTCAAGTCGACAAACTTCAAAGGAGCCAGTTTTTAATTTAAATTTCAAACCTTACAAGAGCCAAAAAATATATCGACAATTTAGTATTTTCAACCGTAAAATTATCTAGTGGCTGCAGAGAAAACTCAAAAAGGAAATCTGATCTTACATGATATCCAGATTTATCTGATACAAAATCGATCGATTTTTCATTCAACAGGGATAATGCTATATGCTATAGAATAAAAAGTTTATCATAATACTTCATTGGATCACGTATCAATGAACTTCTTTTTGAATGCTGTACAAACACTCAAAATAAAGTACTAGTTATTCAATTTGGAAAGCTCTTCTTATTGGAAATAACTTATACAGTAAAAAATTTAAAAAATCCAAAAAATTTGTTTAATTTTAGGTTAACAAATTTATTGGATTTTTGGGGTTTCTTATTTAAAAATTACTCAGTTATTATTTGGTAAATTGCTGCGGTAGTCATTTTCATCACTGATAAAACAAAATTATGTTTAGGTATTTCAGTCACCTTAATTATGTCTAGGTATTTCATCCACATTAAGGCACGGGATCAGACTTCAGATCTTCAGATCCAGTGATATAAGTGATATTCAGAATCAGCGATATAAAATGTCAACAATAATTTACTAAACAATAAACAACAACATAAACTCAACATCACCAAGAATTACCCTTAAGCAAATAATGAAGTTACTAATTTTAAAATGAAAGTCCTCAAATATCCAAAACATTAATTAAGAATTTAATTTATTTAAATAACCAAATAAAATTCTTAATTTATTGGATACTTATTCGAAAGTCAACAATAATTTACTAAACAACCCAACATCACCAACCATGAATGACCTTTAAACAAATGATAAATTACTAATTATTAATTTTTTAGGTGTTGTAAAATAAGTGTTGTAAAACAGCCAACACGGGAAGTCTAGCCTATTTAAATTTAAGCCTTTCCTGCCCCTGATCTTGTGTTTATTCCTATGCAGTCAAAAATGCAAGTAGTGCTGCGCTCGCTCAACAGTGCAAGTCCCCTCCAATTCCCCCACCACCACCAAATTTCGGAGGAATAGTTGACCCTGTAGCGATTCCTCAGACGAGAGGCATAGAGATAGGCTATTAACCTCTAACCTGTCTGTCACCGTCACCGAGCAGGAAGGAAGCAGATTAGGCCTAGCTCTTGCTCTTGTCACACTAGCGTCTGCCGAAGCAACCTCCACAATGTGGTATGTAACGAATCGTCGGCGATGTGGCGTGGTGGGGGTACCGAGCGACGACGACAACGCCCGAACTCACACGAATAATAATAACGATATAAACAATCGAATAGTCGCTACCTAAACGAGTCAGCGGTTTGTGACCGAATATTACAAGTAATTAAAATGTGGTATGAGTGACTTAATTAATTAATGGTGTTAGTTTGTTCCTGCCTTATTGGTGATTTTCATTGAATAAATTAAATTGAATTTTACATCTACGCAATCAAACAGACCCTACTCGATACGAAAAGAGCTACAATCCGAGCTTTAGCTGCATCGTTACTTTCTCCCTCTATACCATAGTATATGGAGAAAGTATTGTTTTCGTCAAAATTTTCGAATTTGAGTTGTTTGTGGATTTATCCATTTTGGTGCCCCCCGAGTCCAAAAAAGTGGTTTTCAGAGTGATGCCTGTGTGTATGTGTGTGTGTGTGTCCGTGTGTGTGTCTGGATGTAAACAGAGCTAGAGAATGCCCCAATGGTCCGATTTTGGTGAAATTTGGTATGTAGGTCCAAACTCACAATAATTCCAGGCGTTTTTTTTTCTTTTTTTTGAATTTTTTATTTTTAAGGGTATTTTACCCCCCAAAACCCTCAAAAATCGTGAAAAATCAAAATTTCTCAAAAACGGCTCTAACGATTTGTATTAAGATTTTGTGGTTTATTGAGCTTAAAATGGTGAATAAAATGACACCACCCGCATCTCCGAGAAAATGCGCGTTCAAAAGTTATGGCCTAATAAGTGTTTCAAAAATCTATTTTTTGGATTTTCAAAATAGCTGTTATTTTGAAATAAATTTTACTTATCACCATTACATCAAGCTCAAAAAACTAAATAATCCAGTATTTTAAATTTTGGCTCAAGTGGTTGCGGAGAAAATTCAATTTTCTAGTTTAGCGGTAAACGCAGTACGTTGTTAAAAGTCACAGACGCGCGTAGGGTTAAATGAGCGCTGCTCAGCTGGTAGCTATCAGACTGAGTCATGAAGACATTAATGTTTGAATCTTTTAAATCTTTTTTATATTGTAGGGAGAAAGTATGTGTCAGTTAACTGATACCATTTATTTATGTTTGTGATAACCTCAGTGCTGTGTTTGTGTTAACTACCTACCCTTATCAACTAAATGCAATGCTCTAGGCCTACTGTATCAATAAAAGGTGTATGCGTTTTTACCTTAAACTCTAAACGGAATATCGGGGCGCGGGTTGTCTTTGAGTATGTTTGTGTTTTTACTTCAAAACAACTTTAAGTTACCACCTACAGTGAGTTATTGAAGAAGATAGTAGACCAATTCAAATCATTGGTTACCAAATCATTGGTTAACATTTACTTTAAAAACAATGGTGTATTTCCCACATTATTTTATTCCCTGTTTTCTTTTCCGATGTCAATAAACGAGACAACTTTTTAAAATTGTGTTAAAATATATTAATTAGCATAATTATGCAAGACATGAAAGTCATAACGAATTAAATGCCTGTACAGCATTAAAAATCCTTGCAAAAATTACATGCTCTTAAAAAAAGTTTGAAGTACGTCTAACCTTTTAATTGAAGGTTTTCGTGATTTTCTTAAGGTAGAAAAATAGTTCAACCTAACGTGCAAAATAGTAGTACTTAAGTTGTAGTTTATACAAATAACTTATTACGTTAGCGCTAATATGAAAGTTAGCTTTCATATAGTTTTGAAAACCACAATGAAGTACTTGTCGATTTGAATTATATTTCTTAAAAATAATCGAGTGACTAAAATTGTAATTGTTTCTGAATAAAATTAAATTTCACGCAATTAATTAAAATGTGTAATTGCTTTAATTTAAGCCACAAGTAAAAAAATCCATATCACTATCATGCCTGCCCTAACCGCTATAGATTTAGGTTTGTTTTTCATTAAAAATATTTAAAGCAAATAAATAAAATTTTAAAAAAATTTAATAAATATGCGATATGTTTCAGAATACTATATATTGGACCTTGCCGACAAGTTATGCATAACTTGGCGAGGCCATGACTATGTAAAAACTTGAAATAAATTAATTTGAATTTGAATTTAATGTAAAGAAATTTAATTTATATTTTTTTATAATTTCAGAAATTATAAAAAATCATAGTTATCAATAATCAAACAATAAAATGAAATTATTTAAATAGCCTAAATAAATTCAAATTCAAATTCTTTATTTCCCGTAGACAATACAAATACAAAGTAATTGATTGCATAGGACACGTCAATAAGGTACATGTTACTTAGGTCTAAAAAAATAAAACATAGAAAATTCAAATACAACAGTTTGTAAAACATCACTTATAACATACAGTACCAGGTTAACCGAGCGTTGCTCGTTGGTTTTTATTCACTTTTATTATAGTGTCAAGGTAAAAAAGCAATTAAATATCCACCAACAACCAACTATACCTCTTCACAGTTAACAGCTGTTTCAAAAAGTCTGCTTAATATTAATGTTTCTTCCTTTTTGTTTACAATTCGTTGTTATTTCGTTACCAAAATAGCAACCCATAAGACTAATGTTAAAAATTACAATTTTAAAACTTAATTTTAGACCAAATTCGATTTTTCCTGGGGTTGAGGCTGTTTCTAAAATTATTTTTGGGCCAAAACACTCTTTAATGCAAACTTTAAGCAAAATCTAACAGCTAGATTTCGAGATCGTGGAACACACATCCCTTCAGATATTCCTCGTATTATAGTATAGGATATTTTTGGGCCAAAACACTCTTTAATGCAAACTTTAAGCAAAATCTAACAGCTAGATTTCGAGATCGTGGAACACACATCCCTTCAGATATTCCTCGTATTATAGTATAGGATTAAATAAATATACAGTTGATTGTGTAAGAAATACAAGATTAAATGTACTAAAAGTTATAGCTGAAATACTCCTTTAAATCATAAAAACAGGCAAGAGTAAGAGTTTTTTTAAAAGATAAAAGAAGCGGCACAATTATAAGCCAATTTTGATAACCTTGAGACCAGCTACAATATTTTGCTCTCAACAAAAACACCATTAAAAAAATAAAAATAATTCTAGGACGAACAGTGCGTATACAATAACAATTTCGGATATAAACCACTGAGTTAGCGACTTTTCTATTGTTGTTATCGTTATCGACATCGTTATTATTATTCGTGTGAGTTCGGGCGTTGTCGTCGTCGCTCGGTACCCCCACCACGCCACATCGCCGACGATTCGTTACATACCACATTGTGGAGGTTGCTTCGGCAGACGCTAGTTCTTGTCACTTGTCAGTAGTCAGTGTCTGAGTGTCAGTGTATGTGTAGACAGCAACAACCGACGGGGTGATCAGTTTTATCGTAGTGTTGTTAATTTCTCATTTCAATAAATAATTTGTAGTGATATTCATTGTGACTAGGCCTAGTAAATGAACGTTGATGTGCTCAAGAGATAAATTTTCCTCTTAAGAAGACTCTTCATTCAACATTTTACTGTAGGATCAAAATGTGAGCAAAATCACTGGTCAAATTTCTATTGTTTTATTATAGCCCTGTGTAGTAGGCCTATGTGTGGAGAAGCATATTTACCATCCATTTTTTTCTAGTTCATCCCATGCTCCACCCAAAGGATACTCATAGCTTAGCCTAGTTAATTGTTTGCTATTGAGGCTTGGAGCTATTACTCTAACCAATAGGCCTACTTGGGGAATAGGATAGGCCTATTCAACTTTTATGTGGTTACTCTTACGGAAGTTACGTGATAAGGATGAAGGGGAGTCGGGATTGGGTGTCATGCTCTAATAATGGTTAACTTATGTTATTATTATATTATTATTGTTTTGAAGTTCATGAGATTCATGGGTGTGATCCCCAGGATGCTTGCAAAGTTCGAGGGGTTTGCTTTCCCTAGAAAAGCATTTAATAAAAATGCCTTTGTTATTGACACAGCAAAAAAAAAAAAAAAAAAAAAAAGGAAGTGTTCCTAGAATTCAAATGGTTTACGGTCTACTGTACTGCCACTTGACACACGTCATAATGCTGTCTGTAGATTACCAATCATATGGTTTCACTTTGCAGAATTCGTTGAACAACAATCAAAGGGAAGTGATTAACTTAGGCGAATGTTTTTATCCCACTCCATCGTTAGCATTGATTGTTGAAATTTTGATTTTGTGATTGGCCCTAATATTGCTATTTTATCGATACAACAATTTGAAACGAGAAGATTACAGTACGAGTTCATCACTTGATTTAGTTTTGTTCTAGTATGGTAGGCTTACTAACCCTCCGAGCGTTCAATATAGCACCCCTGAAGGGTTACGCATTTTTAAAGGTTTTGCCTACTTCCAAATAAAAATTAGTAAAAAATATGTTTTATGACCTATCACTATAAATGTATATAGGCTATTAGGCCTATATGAAAGTGGATAAAATAGACTACCTTACAATACAAAAATGTTTACCCTTACTTATTGATACAAAAATTAGGCTAGGCCTATATAGGTTAGAATTAAAAAAAAAAAAAAAAAAAAAAAAAAAAAAAATAGACTAGACCTCTATGTATATCCTGCTGTAAGGTTATTTTAAATGTAAGCTCTACGCTATTAATTATAGCCTGGCTTAACATTGAATAGACCTGTCATAAAGTCTGCAATTAGTTTTTTTTTAATTTATTACCGTATTTTTTTTGCAATCACTGATTTTAACAAATATTTAGATTTTTTATGGCATTTTTCTGAAAAATGTTTTGGTGACTCAACTTTGCTTTGGTTACCGTAGGGCCTATGTTAATTTAATAATTTGATTTCAGGTTCATCACAAAACTGTTGATATTACTATGCATCTCTCTCTCTTCTGGAACAGACTATTATGAACTTCTTGGTGTGTCAAAAGATGCTGACAATAAAGAAATCAGAAAAGCTTTCAAAAAGCTTGCTGTAACTCTACATCCTGATAAGAATCAGGTAAGTTGAATAAAAGAATTATTTGTGAAGGAAGAACCTTTGAACATTTAATGTTGAAATAAATATTTGCTTTAGATTACTTTTTTTTAGTTACAATTCTACTTTTTTTCTAAAACAAAGAGAATGTTTTAAAACAAAGAAGAATGCTATAATTGACAGTAAACTTTGGTTTGTCCGTAATTATATTTTACATTCATATTTAGGCCTGATTGGAATTTTAAAAATGTTTTCACCTGCATATTTTTAACTATGATTTATAACAAATCAATTTTTATTAGCATTAAAAAAATCTATCCTTATATCAATGGTTAATGTAGCCTATTTAATCAGATTTGCTCTTATTGATGCATGGAAATTGCTGTGCTAGAGTCTAATGAGTTATTGTTTGAGAAGTTATAAATAATCTCCAACAATCAATAACAGAAAACTGCAAAGCACAATGTATAATTTATCAAAACTACATGTCATTAGCATACAGACAGACCTAATAATCATTAATCAACAAGCCTTCTCGAAATAATCAGTTCGTGTCAAATAAATCTTTTATAGCCTAACTACTGTAGTATGGCTAAATTGAACATCTTTTATAATATAAAGTCGTTTTTTTTTTAACCTTTGTTTTTGATTAAAATATGGATATATATTAGCTGTTGACCATCACGGCTTCGCCCGTGATTGAATTTGTTTTTCAATCTCTTTAAAGAGCAACGAAATCTTACTTAAGAATTGTAATGAAACATTTAAATAGTTTGAGTGGAGCACCTATGAGCAAAGAGGAACGATCTTGGAAGTTAAATGTCAACCCCGTAACGTTAGGATCTAGGGTGGAGCCCTAAAGGAAATTTGCAAAACCATTTCCTAGTGAGCACCGAGGCAACAAAGAGGAACGTCCATGCCAAATTTCAACGTCATAGATCGTGTAGGTTTTTTTCAGATTCGTTGTTTCCTAGATTTAAACTTCAAATTGGCTATAATAAAAACTTTAGATTCAAATTTTAAAGTCCTGTGTGGCGGAGCCCTGATCAAAACTTGCAAGACCGTTTCTTAGTGAGCACATATGAGCAAAACGGAACGTCCATTTAAAATTTTAACTTCATAGGTTCTTTATCACATTCGTTGTTTTCTATATTCATATTAAAAATTGGCCATAAGAATAACATAAGACCAAATTTGAAATCCTGTGTGGTGGAGCCCTGATAGAATTTTGCAAAAACCGTTTTTTAGTGAGGACCTATCAGCAAGAGACTATGCCATTCAATTTGTCCATGCCAAATTTCAATATCATAGATTCTATTGTCTTTTCAGATTCATATTTTTCTAGATTCAAACTAAAAATTGGCTATAGGAAAAACTTAAGATAAAAATTTTGAAGTCCTGTGTGGTGGAGCCCTGCTTGAATTTTGCAAAACCATTTTTTAGTGAGCACCTATCAGCAAGCAGAACGTCCATGCTAAATTATAACTTTCGAGGTCATGGTTTTCCAAATTTGTTGTTTCCTAGATTCATACTAAAAATTGGCCATAAGAATAACATTAGATAGAAATTTTGAAGTCTTTTGGGGCGGAGACCTGAAGGAATTTTGCAAGCTTGCTTAGTGAACATTTTTTAACGAAGAAGAACGAACGTCCATGCCAAATTTCAACCCTCCATACCCTATGGTTTTGGAGATACTCTGATACATGAGTGAGTGGGATTTAACAATATATACACATATATATATATAAATTATACACATATATATATATATATATATATATATATAAATTATAAAATGTTAGCCTGATTGAATTAATAATAATTAAAACTTGAAACATCAAATGAATGAAAAGATATTGAGAAACTATCTTCCTATTAGTAATAATTTTTAAATTAAAATTCGAGGCACCATTACCAGTATTTATATACATCTACTTTCCTTAAAAAAAGCAAAGTAATTACACATGGACCTGTAAGAGGAGTATTCATTATCTGGTATTGTTATGTAAAGGTCTGGTGACACTGAAGTAGTCACGTCCCATCTTACTGTTGTTGTTGTAAATTATTGTTGTTAAAACCATTTTCGTACAGCCATCTTTAAAGATTGGTTGTTCCAAAATCATGATTTGTCTCAATGTAGACTGCAGCATGATTTCATGCATATTACAGTAGGATAATTTTTATACACTTTTACTGCAATTGGCCTACCTGGTTCAGACACAATTTAGGCTATACAAATAAAGTAATTTTTATTTGCTAAAAATAACTATTTAATACAAAGTTCTTAAACAATTTTTGTTTGTTTGTTTATTGATTCAGATTCATAAAATAGATTTGCCTATTGTATTCATATTTTGAGTCATTTTTATATAATCTACTGTCGAAGCCTGGTCTCCTTTTTTGCTTCATAATTGTTATTAATTCATATGTCTGACTTTCTCATAAATAACATTGTTTATAAACAAAACTATCTACAATAGTTATTTTAACTTGTTTTTACTATTTAATTTATATATTTATTTAGAAATTGAATTACTTATTTGGATATTCTCAACATCTTAAATATTATTGAGTTTTACTATTAACTCTTCAATAGTATACTACAGTAAACTTCCTCTAATCCGGCATGTCTGGGACTTGAACACATGCCGGATTACCAAATATTCCGGATTACTCGGTGAATGTCAGGCTAATGTTGTACAAGAAAAATTGTATTAAATGTATTACTACCGACAGTATAAACAACATTGCTAACATGCTTTAATGAAAAATACAGTACATGATTATGAATTTAAAAAGAGAATTTTACTATGTAACCTAATGTCTAATGAATACGACTCGTCTCCCCTCCACGCATTACAAAATGCTTTTTATGGCACAGTGTTGTCCCCACGTGACTTCTGATTCCAAATGAACTGGAACACTCATAATTATTTTCGTACTTATCAATAAACATTTTTCTGATGTCGGATTATCATCAAGCATGCCAGAATATATATTATTCATAGGATGCCAGATTAGAGAAAGTTTACTGTATAGTAAAAACATTAATGAAAGTTTTGAAATTAAATAAATTTTTTAAGCTATTAGCTTAACCCATTGCTTAACCTGTCATGTGTCATATCCAGCCTTATATGAATAATTCAATCAAAAGTAACAGGATGTAATTTGAAAATATTCCTAGGACAATGTCATTGATAACTGATGTTACAATTTATGACAGAGTAAACTTCGGGAGTAATGTCGGCCCCAGGCAACTCAACTTCTACTACATTTAGAGTGAAAAATGTTTCTAGATATACATTTAGTCGAATTTTTTGATTTCTAGTGTTGGCCCAAAATGACCGATGTCATTTTGTTTACAGGATGACCCCGAAGCCAATGAGAAGTTTGCCAAGGTGACCAGGGCCTACGAGGTGCTAAAGGATCCGAACCAGCGGAAGCAGTATGATCTACATGGAGAAGAAGCGCCGTCGACGTGGAGTCAGAGCCAGTACCACAGCTACTCGTACTACCGAGACCACTTCGGCATCTACGACGACGACCCTCAGATTGTCACGCTCAACACTGCTGATTTCGGTAACTGAATTTTGAGAAAGTGAATTAGATTTTATAAACTTTATCCTTTTTGTGAGAGACACAGTATCATTTAAATACGATTGGTATTGGTTACCAGCCTTTGAATTATCTGTTAGACCTAATTGGATTTAGGAAACAAGTGATTTGGTTGCTTTGTATCTGGCCTTTGATGATGGCCAGTAAAGATTTCTGCAAAATGAAACAAAAACAATAAAAATATTATTTGAGATAAAAATTTTCAATGTTGTTATCCTTTGAGAAAACCTATAAAAGACTGAGTTTGTCTCCTTAAATGATTGACTGCTACGTTTTAATTGTACTTAATAACAGATTAATTACAATTGTAGTCCTAGACAGGCTTATTGGCGGCTGCCTCGATCAGCTGTTCTCCCATTTTAAATGGAAAAGCTTATCGCGGCACCCGCCAATAAGACTGTCCAGGACTATAGTTTCAAATGTTTGGCTCTTATTCTATGCCATGCACATTCATATTTGTTGATAATGAAATATTAAAAAAATAATGAACTTTACAGTAAAACAGGTATACATGCCATATATTTTTATTTTTAGGAAATTTCAAAGACTCAGAGTAACTATAAGGTGCTAAAAATAATTATTTTTCAGTACAAACCCAATTAATATTCCTGTCAACCTGCTTATGTTGTACACACTTTACAAACAAGCTTTGGTCAAATTGTAATATTACCTGATGTGGGAGTTGAAGACTCCACCAAGATCCTTGGTATAACTGTTGACAGACAAATATCGCGGAACCAACACATCGATGCTTTGTCTACTAGGCTAAACACCAGCCTCTTCTTCCTGAAGGGGAAAAAATATTCCATCGCTGAAACCACCATCAAGATCTATTACCACGCTTTATTTCAGTAGGTACCATTTGACTTATGGCATCATAGTTTGGTGAAAAACCGCGCTGCAGAAAACTTGAAACATATCCTCCTCCTTCTAAAACAGACTATTTGAATAGGAAGGAAAGCTACAGACAGGCTTTTTCAGAACTGAACATCTTGACAGTTGTTGCACTTCATTTCAGAGCAGTGATTCTCTACGTGGACGGGAAACCCCTGCTAAACGGATCAGACATCCACGGCCACAACACCAGACATGCGTCCAGGAATCAGCTAGTACTTCACCACAGTGCACTGTATGAAAGAATGCCTTCATAGAAAGTTGATCAACGTGCTCCTAGAGGACATCAGATGCCACATAGGGAAGGAATCAAAGACTACCCTACCAACAGGCTGACAAGAAACCCCTTCTACTCGCTGTATGAGTTCCTGCATTGGAGATACTGTTCCTGAACAATAATTTACCTTATTTTTTATTTATTGACATCATTACAAACCTAAATGCTCTCTAAATAAAGTAATTTTGTTTGATTGATTGAAGCTTGACTGGTGTTGCAGATGCACAGGTGGTCAAGTCGGGTGTGCAGTGGTTCGTCAACTACTACTCGCCGCTGTGCTCGCACTGCCACGACCTGGCACCGGAGTGGCGCAAGCTGGCGTCCGATTTGGAAGGCGTTGTGATGTTTGGCGCCGTAAACTGCGAAGAGGACTGGGGACTGTGTCGGCAACAGAACATCCGTTCCTACCCCTCCCTTGTTCTGTACCCCTCGGTGAGTCTGTGCTCGGTTGCTTTTGTCTCCATATCCTTTCAATCAATCAATCATTAAAAAGTTTTTAGTCCGAAAAGTCAAAAAACCGCATCAAGAATGTACAGTAAATTACAGTATTGTAAAACCCACTATTAAGCAGTAAAAGGTTTGTAAGGGAAACATAAATGAGGTTTAAATTAATTATAAGTTTACACTCGCTACATTTTTTATAAACTTTGCCGGCTTAAAGAAGGATTTAAACTTCAGAAAACCCCATAAACTTAACTCAAATAAGACTTTGACCCTGTCGAGTTTGGTGAATGTTGAGTTTAATGGAGCAGATTTAATTTCTGGAGTGTTCTCGATCTGACCATGTGACATGGGCTTTCAATGACGAACCGCGAGTGATGTAGCTATAGCAACATCAATGGTTTTAAATTATGTATTCGTGAAAAAATTAAATAGTGAATTTTTCATTTTATTTAATATAAAATCCATTATTAATTTAGGTTTCACTTTATTTGTCTAGACGGTATCAACAAATGACCAACTTTAACCAGTTGTTAAGGTTGATAGCTATTTTTATTTAAATTGTATATATTATTACATCAACAGAAGTTATACTAAAAAATTAATACCTTAATGTTCTTTACAGTTAAAGGAACCTTGCATAAAGCATATACTACTCTACATACAGTAGAATAACTTCTTGATTAGCACTATACGTGCTGGTACTTATATTCAGGTTAAAATAATAAAACATCTTCCAACACTATTAGATATATTTACACTTATACAGTAATTGTTTACAATACGGTAAATATACATAAAAGATCTTATAATGGCAATCGATTTTCGACCAGTCACACCGGTCATCATCAGGCTCAATCCGAGATAGTCTCTAAACGCAAATCTGGACTTTTGATGTCCGAATTATTAATATATTAAAAACATTATTTACATTTTAATCATTACAAGTTAAGCATTGCCATATTGCTTGAAAATGTTGATACCTCAATGTACTAACATTTTTTTTTTTTTAGAAAATCTTTATTGTTACTTTACAGTAAATTGTACAAAACATGATCATATAAATGAAACAATAACCACCAAGGTTAACAACCTGATTTGGTGGATTTAGCATCTCTGTGTATCGCAACAGGGAGAGAGATACACGGGCGCCCGATATCGTGAGCAGTTGACGCGGTTCGTGCTGGACCGTGCGACGGCTGAGGTGGCAGAAGTTACGTCAGCGGACGAGTGGGCTCGACTGACGGGCGACTCTGCGCGGCACTCGTGGGTCCTGCTGCTGTGCAACGGACAAGCTCTGCCAGACTGTCTCATGGATGACGATCGTATCAGGCTGGCTGCCGCACTGGTTAGTGGCGTAATTCATGTTTATTATTCTTAAAACATTGATGCCACTTTGTTATACTTGTTCGTCACCTATATATAATGTAAAACTTTACTCCTTGTAAAGAGGGGTTAAGTTTTACTTTGTTATCGTAAGGATATAAAGTAGTACTGTCCAGTATGATATTCAGTTGGCCAGACAGAGAAACCTTACTACATGACGAACTCATTAAATAAAAGAGACATGTTAACAATCAATGTAAAACCAAAGAAACCTTAAACAGTTTATCAAAGTAGATGGAACCTTGGTTTAGAGAACTCCCACTCAAGCTAGTCTTAGCAGGCTTTACTTGTTAAGGCCTGGGACAATTAGACAAAATAGTGTAATAAAATCTGGCAACTCTGTCGCTATACCAGCTGGTTATAGTGCCAGGCGACAAGAAACTGACAACAATTGAAATTCCATGTTTCAAGGTTAGGTAACCATAACAATGGTTAGCGTTAGTGTGTGCTTATAAACTTTTTTATATTTTTTGGGGGATTTCAGGGTGAAGGAAAAATGTTGAGAATAATTCGGAAGTAAAGTTTACTGTCTCTCTTGGGAAAATTGTCGCACTTTACTCCATTAGTGCAAAGATAACCATTTTGTTTACCTATTATGTAAAGTCAAACTTTATTCCTTGTAATGAGGGATTAAAATGTTACTCTGTCTCCCCATGATTAGGATTGGTCAACGACCTTTGGATTCAAAAGCGAGCACTATAACCACTCAGCTACCCAGCCAGTTTTTTTACATTTCTGATTCATGTGTCCTGTTCTGTTACTATTTTGGTACCGTAACATTTTGCAAAAAATGTAGGATTTAAGAAATTTGGAGTTTATATTTCAAATACCCCCGTCGCAGCAGACTTGCGTACTCAGCGAATTTCCTAATTAGTAATATTAATTTTGACCAGATAAACCTGTAAACCAAATGTCATCACATGCTCATAAATAGGGAAATAAATGTCTATTCTCCTTATGATAAATAGAAAAGAGTATGCAGGTATGCTGCCATGGGGAACACCAAAAGTAGGTTTTTAGCATAAAACAATTTATCTCAACCATATAAAGCCATATACCGGTACTAGGTTTCATCAATATCTGTCCATTGCTAAAGGATTTTGCCTATTCTCCATATGATTAACATGGGAAAAGAGTATGCAGGTTTGCTGCCATGATAAGCATAAAAACCAAGATTTTTTACCATAAATGGATGAATCTCAGCCAAATGATGCTAAATACCAAGTTTCATCCAAAAATATTGGTTAATAAGTGAAATATTAACACATCCTTATTCTCCATAAGATTAACATTGGAGCTTCAAAATACAATGTACTGTCTTTAGACATTTTAATATCTCGGTAACCAATGGAGATAGAGCAAAGCTTCAAAATACTAAATTGTGTGTTTTTTTGAGCAAAAACCGATGGTCAAAACAAAAATTAAAAAATTTTTAAATTACATATGAAAAATGCAAAAAACCCATTTTTGGGGTACAAAACCCCCCAAAACTACCCCTTTCGGTAGGTCGAAATGTCTGGTTTACAAACTCATCCGAATAAACGTAGGATTACACATCTCTACCAAATTTGGTGTCGATAGGACCTTTTTTACGAGAGTTTTCGTGCCTAGGGACACATACATATATATATACATATATATATACATATATATATATATATATATATATATATATATATATATATATATATATATATATAAATTTTAATGACTATTATTTTTGGTCTCTGGGCACCTTAAAACGAAAAAGTAACATGGTCCCGGGCTTAGGTGTTACCATGAGACCTACGGTAATTGCTTAGGTAATAGCTTATTCCCTATGGGAAATTCGCTAAAATTAAAAAAGAATCACTTGAAAATGGGATTAGGTTTTCTAACCTCACGAAACATAGTGTAATTTTAAACACTAAATCCATTGGCAGGCAATCTTTATCAAATTGCAAAATAAATGTTTCTACAACTTTTTTGTTTGCCCAGAACGGAGTGGTGGGAGTGGCAGCCCTGGACTGTGTATCGGTACCGATCTGTTCCCAGCTGGTCCAAGGAGAGTACTCTAGCACTGTCTACTGGAGAAAGTGAGTTTCCAACGTCCTTCCGTCATATGTAGGCCTACTGTGTGGAGAGAGTATTGATAAAAATTTGAGGTTACAATGAAAAAATTTCACGTTTGTGTTTTGTTGTTGGATAAAAAATTAAACAACTAATTAGGTTAGGTTACCTTTAATATTCCGCAAAAGTAATCCATTGAATCCTTCTTAGATTAAACGTTTTGGCGTACAGCCATTGTAGGTCAAGTCTTATAAGATCCTCAAGTACACATGACTTCTAATTTATTTTTTTACTATAAAAGGAATAACCTTCCTTCAGTAGTTCTAAATAGTTGTAACTTGTGTTATGGCTCTTTCAACATTACAATGTGATTCTTAGACAAGTATACAATTTCAGCTGAAGGAGCCTTGTCAAATTTTAAAACAGAAACACATAACTCTTACTTCTTTCTTCATTTTGACAGTTGAATCAAACCTGACTCACCAAACCATTTTCCACATCTATCAACTAAAAGGATACAAAAAATAAGATAAATATTTCTTTAACACGTTGGCTACCGAACGTCACACATATGTGACGTAATGTTAAAAGAAAACCTTAAATATAGACCAGCGTCACATATATGTGTCGCTCAAGGTGTTTCCAGTGTACCAACAACACATATATGGGACGCTCAGGTCAAATCCAGTGTACCGACGACACATATATGGGACGCAGTCTCGGTTCAGTTAAATGATTTGCCACGCCCATTTGGTCCACTGAATCGATCTAAAACCTGTTTATCGGTCTATAGGAATGTGACACACATGTGTGTCGCTTGGTCTCTGGTTATGACCACAATTTTTATTTTTTAAAGATTTCCAAAGTTGACCATCTTGTCTGCTCACATGTTGCCATTAGTGTTTTATATATTTACCTTGGTTGTAGGCCATTTGTT
This sequence comes from Neoaliturus tenellus, assembly GCA_030545055.2. Taxonomy (NCBI): domain Eukaryota; kingdom Metazoa; phylum Arthropoda; class Insecta; order Hemiptera; family Cicadellidae; genus Neoaliturus; species Neoaliturus tenellus. The sequence goes on along the minus strand of CM061532.1, from coordinate 26,873,964 downwards.
CTTGTAGAGAGTTGTAACCCTATGTACATTTCGCCACACTTGTAGCATTATCAGGGGTATCACTAAAATTACATTTTAAGGCCCGTTGTCCCTGAAGCGACTCTTGCGACAGTAGCGGAGCAATAATCGCTGAGCGATAGTCGCTCAGCAATAGTCGCTAATCACGTCGTTGTCCCTGAAGCGATTTTTAAAGAGCGATTCTAGTGCGTTATTTTGCCGAATACGGATTTTAAATGTACCATGAGTTTGAAGCAGAAGTAAAACAAAAATTACCTTTCAGGTGAGGATGTCTATGACGAAGATGTCATGGAAATATTATTTGCAGCATGAATTGGTACTCATGACATATTGTTCAACTAGACAAGAAGGCTATTTTAAGATATCTATACTTATTTAACACGCTAAAAAGAATTTTTTTTTTTTTTTTTTTTTTTTGTAATGAACCTATAATTCTCAACCGAAGTTTTTGTGTCGTTGGATGGATAGGGTTTATCTGTACTTGGTTTCGCCAAAAATTGATGAGAATAAAAAATTGAGGGCAATATCTAAAATTAAAATGTGAAATTTTACCATTCGAATATTATTAGGCATAATGGGATTAAGTTGAGCATTCAAAATCTTTTAATGTACGGGTGTAAATATGTGTAGTTTTGGGTAAATTAATCACTATTGGATTGGTCGGAAAATTAAACGCAATAAATTTAACAATAACACGTCATCGTTTAAATTAAATTGCTCGATTTCAAGCAACAAGCACACTAGTTAATATAAAAGACGCCTTAGGAAGCTTTTCATCTTCATTGCCGTGCCGTATTCATTGAAGAAATTACGAATAACAACTATATAAACACGTGAAAAATGACACCAATCGCTCCGCGACTGCGACTGAGCCTGCCCCCAGACCGGACCCGCGATAGTCGCTAGCCGCTCCAGTCGCAGACGCTTCAAGGACAACGGTCCCATTTGAAACAACGCTACCAGTGCTGGAGTGACTGTCGCTCAGCGACTATCGCTAGAGTCGCTTCAGGGACAACGGGCCTTTACCCTATATTTACAAATATTTACAGAGTTTTAGTTATTATCCATGGCACTGTATCGTGGTGCGGTGCGGCGGCGGTAGGCGCGGGGCGGACGCACGGGGACGGCGACGACGGCGGACGCACTTGCTACATCTCTCTCTCTGTTTGTCGGACTGGCAGTGGCACAGGCTTGGGGGATTGTCTGGGGTTGGTGTTTGGAGAATCCCGGGTTCGGTGTCAATGGGGCGCTTTCACTTTTACAATGTTGCCTTTTTCTTGCGGGGTTGCCAGATGGTTTCATGTCAGTTTCTATTTTATGAATCGATTGAAAGATGGCTGAATTAGTGTAGTCTTCTTTTTTGTTAAGAAGATTATTGGGGTTGATGTTATTGATATGTTTGTAAATTTGGTTGCTTTCCTGGACTTTGGCTATAAAGATTTTGGAAAAGTTATTGTGTGGTTTGGGTTTTGTTTTAAATGTTTTGCTACAACCGATGTTGGGTTGCTGTGGTGGCTGGAGTTGTACTCTTTAAATCTTTGTTTAAACGGCAACCCCGCAAGAAAAAGGCCACATTGTAAAAGTGAAAGCGCCCCATTGACACCGAACCCGGGATTCTCCAAACACCAACCCCAGATCATCCCCCAAGCCAATGCCACTGCCAGTCCGACGAACAGAGAGAGAGATGTAGCAAGTGCGTCCGCCATCGTCGCCGTCCCCGTGCGTCCGCCCCGCGCCTACCGCTGCCGCGCCGCGCCACGATACAGTGCCATGGATAATAACTAAAACTCAGTGTAAATATTTGTAAATATAGTGTAAAATGTAATTTTAGTAATACCCCTGATAGTGCTACAAGTGTGGCGAAATGTACATAGGGTTACAATTCTCTACAAGAACAAATGGCCGACAACCAAGGTAAATATATAATTAACGTTCTTGTCACTGGGTAAACATAAATAACATTAGTGTTTGTTTACTACACATTCGAGATGGCGTTTTTTATTGCGTGACACATTGTCCTGAATATTTTAGTATTGTTTTAGTGTAGTAAAACAATTTTTGATTTATTTCCCAGTCATCCAACTCATGACACATATGTGAGACAGTCGATCTATAGCAAAAAAACATAATGCAAAATATTACTATAGACCAACGTCACACATTTGTGACGCAATAAAAATGCTAAAATAGTACTGAAATAAATTTTTGTTCCAACTTTTATGAGCAAATATATACATTACACATCAAATTATAAAAAAATAGCAAAACAAAATATTTGGTCTCTGGGTTAGTATTTGTTACAATGACTCGATCTGTGGTGAGAGTATCGACTAATAGGATAGGTCTTCTGGGAACTCCCGGCGACCCGAATTTCCGACCGTCGGTAGCCAACGTGTTAAAAGAATATTAGTGACTTAACACTCTTTGTTAGACTTTAAACATATTCTAATCAAATAGAAAATAACAGCAAAATCGTAGGCTAATCATTTGCAATGTCACAGGTCAACGGACGGTGATAGCTTTGCCGCGAGAACGGTGTTGAGTGAAACGCCTCGCGACATGGCGAAAGAAGTGTTCACTTACCTGCCAGACCCACAGCAACTCAACCCCGACAAGTTCCAGGTAAATCCGCACGGCTCTCACTTCCTGGAAAGTCAGGGAGTTTGCCTAAGTGCAAGAAAAGTAGGAAAAAGTCAAATACACCAGTGAAAGGAAAATCCCTTAGATAATAGTCATAGTAAGTTTTTGATTGAAGTCGTACTCTACAAAATCAAAACATTTAATTTTTTAATAAGTTTTTTTTGCAACACCAAGACAAAAGGAAAACTTATTCTTATTTGTAAAATGTTATGTATTCTTTTGTCAGAATATTTTACAGATTAATGTAGGCTAGTACATTTTTAGGTAGTGCATTTTCATTCCATTTATGAAACCTAATGTATTCTTTGTCCCAAAATTTTACAGATTATGGTAGTACATTTTTAGTTTTTTTTTAAAAGAATTGTCCTAACCATTAATCCCACCTGTCTTGTTTATGTATAATTTATTTGTGTTTTGTTTTATTAAATTAATAATTAGCTTATTAGTAACAAATTTATAAAGGGCGATAATTAGTATTAGCCTGTATAATATAATTAAAATGTCCCGACAAACAAAATATTTTTAAAATTGCCGTTAAGAAAGTAAAGATTAATGAAAAATGTTTTTTTTTACTTCCCCATGACTGAAATTCTGTGTTTGATGGCAAGGGAAAATTAACCTTTTTTGGTCTGAGAGTGTCAGTTACGTCTAAATAAAAATGTAGCTCGTTTAAGCTAAATACAATCATATAAATAGTTTCTGCACTGCCATTAATAGTGCTACACTTTAAGCTGTTTTCATTGTAGAACTACTAGAAACCAAGCATAATTTTCAGCTTTAAAAAATAACAATATTTCTGTTACAGAAACTAATAAATATTTCTGTTACAGAAACTTACCAATATTCCTGTCACAGAAACTTAACAATATTCCCGTCACAGGAGCTGATAACCCAGTTGGAGCTTGGGTCACAGACATCATGGTTGATCGACTTCTCAATCGGTGTCGACTCCGAACTGGACTTGGAAATAAAGAAACTTCCATCGATGTTGAGTGACATGAAAGTGGGTTAGTTACAGGTCGTATTTGTTGATATTTAGGCTATTGCTTGTCACATAATCCCTGAAAAGTATCAGGGATAATAGAAGTTTGATAAAAATAGTGGTTGGACATATTTTATGCCAAGATAGTAAGTGTAGCCTAAATTTATTCTTAATGACAAGATAAGGCTTGGAAATTTGCTTTTCATCATGTAAAAAGTTTTTTCATGACCAAGTGTTGTTGAATAAATAATTGTTGTTTGAAGGTATAATACACTGAATCGCATATATTAAATCAGGGCTGGAATGCTACGTTCTCATTAAATACGTAACCAGTCTTAGAATGATTGTGTATAAGATTAAAGTAAATAATGCATAAATTTGCATAATTTATTTTAATTTCACATTCATCCTTAGGATGACGTTGTACAGCCCTTTAAAGTTTTGGGCCAATGCACCTCTTATGGAAGACTAAATTTTAGTTAAAATGTTAACAGCGTTTTAATATTGAGTTGTGTTAAGTTTGATTTTGTTTTTATAACTACACAGCATACCGTATCCTTTTCTTTGAAGAGTTTCTGTTTGTATTAATTATAAATATTATTTTTCTAGAGCACCAGGACTTTTAATGGGGGGAAGGAAAGAACAAAAATAATACCAAGAATAGGAACAGAATTTAATAAAATACCAAGATACACCAATTATCTTAAAAAATGTTTTTATTATTAAAACTATCAACGTAGCGGAGCACAGCCAATTAGTAGTACTGAAAGAAACAAACATCGATAAAAAATAAACTGAAACTTGCTGATTTTGGGTTGTTTGTTGGCTAGCCAAACTTGTTTTTGTTTGGAATCTTTTGGTAAATGTTTTGTACAAGGGTATTTGTCATATGGATGTCACAAGTGTTTTAAGATTATTTTCACCTGAGATCTTTTAAAAATGTATAAGTTGAAAGAAGAGTTTCTTATAAACAGAGTGTGAAAATTGCACGATTCTATGTTGAATGGTTTTTGGGTTTTGATTCCTAAACTCAGCCATGTGCATAAAGATACCGGTTGAATGCATTTCCGCCCGTGACATACCAAGCTGTACCACTTGTTCTCAGCCATAGTTTATAGTGCGCAGTGGCATTTCTAAAGTACTTTATTGCTCAGTATGTCTGAAATACTTACAAAGGTTATTCCTAAAAAAAACTTTTGGACTTAGGCCTAATCACTGGACAAATCAACCGAGCCTGCGGAGTAGCGGAAGGATGCTTCCGTCAACCAACTTACCTGTCTTGACCCATCCAATTTATATGTGTAAAGACAGTTGGAAAATGTGGCTAATCGTTGAGTTAGTATTTCAGACATTTTGAGCAAAAATATTATCTAACCTAACCACCCTAGCGCACTGTTAGCTAGTGGCATCCAAATTTCAAAAATGTGCCAAAAAGAGTGAATATGCCCAACTTTGCGCTAGGTCGTGTGAACTGCGCCCGGCACTCTCAGCTGTGTCAGGACTACTCCATCTCTCGCTACCCGTCGTTCGCGGTGTTCAAGCCCGGTGGCGGTTACGAGTTCTTCCACGGCATGCCATCGGCCATCAGCGTGGCCCAGTTTGCACGGGAGAGCGCCAGCGCAATCAACCTGCGCACGTTATCACAGCGGCTCTTCCCTCAGCTGGTCACCCAGGCTCAAGGTTGGTAACACTGTCTGTGAAGATGGTGATACTGCTTAAAATGTGTCTGTAACTGGTAATACTGTTACTCTGTAATATATCTGCAAATTTGTTGAAAAACCATATTGTGATTCACAGTGGTTGTCAGTAACTACAGTATACTTCCTCTAATCCAGCATTCTACGGCAGTACTTTAGAAATGTTATTGATAGGTAAAAAACAATATTTTTGGTTGGGATCGGAAGTTGTAAGGGAATAACACCATGTCGTGCAAAGCATATTCGCATGTGTGGGGGGCCGTCTTCAGCGGAAATCAGATGACATCGAATAATTTTAAGAGCAACTTCAAAATAAACTATTTGCAAGCATATGGCGCTCATTTTAGTTTTACAATCATGTATTTTCATTACTGTAAGCTATGCAGTGTTTTTATTCTGATGTAAAGCTGTTTAAAAAATAAATGCATGTATTTTTTTTATTCCCATTTTTTTATATTTATCCTATAATCCAGGATATTTAATAATCTGGCATGTGTCAAGTCCCGGACTTGCCAAATTAGGGAAAGTTTACTTAAACTAAAGTGTTTTTAATTATCTTAAAAAAACTTAAGTGGCTTGGAATAAAAACTGTAATTGTAAAAACAAGGAGTAGGCACAGTGTTCACTGGACATGTGTAAGTTGTGCCACATCATTTGGAAGACCAATTCTCTTTAAATTTAATAAACAAAATTTTCACAATAATACCTCCAGTTGGTAGTTTTGCTGTAACATATTTGAGGGCTTCTCTAGTAGCATTTCATTATGATTTTCCTCCTCAATTAAGTAAATTAAAAACAACCCCTCCTACTTTATTAAAAAAAATGAAAATAATCTTAATTCCTGTTGTATATTTGTTATTTTGATGCAAACTTGTATTTTGACAGACAAATTTATATTTTTCAAATTAGGCCTATTCAAATTTTAAAATTCACAAACAACTACCAGTTTTCCTGTGTAATCTCATTGGGTACGTGTGCCCTGTGACCTTATAGTTGGCAACAACTACTAAACTAATGATAAATGTAAATTTCTTAAGCACTGTTTATTCTAACATTGTAACATGAAAGTTAATGTTCCTAACCTAACCTTTTCTGCAGATCGGGAGAGCGCGTGGTTCATAGACTTTTACGCGCCGTGGTGCCCGCCGTGTCTCCGCCTGCTGCCCGAGCTACGCAAGGCGAGCCAACACTTCGGCTCGGTGAGGTTCGGCACCGTGGACTGCACGATTCATGCAGCCCTGTGCCGCCAGCACAACGTGCAAGCCTACCCGACCACCGTGCTGTTCAACCAGTCCCGGCCGGCGCAGACGTTCCGGGGCGAACATTCGGCCAGCAGCATTATCGACTTCCTTCAGGACATCATCAGTCCACGAGGTGAGTCTCTGCCTTGACCGAGAATAACATTACGTGGAAAAGTGTCACCCTCGCTTTTGGATAGGGCACCATATTTATTCCCTGTCAGGGAGACAAATTTGAGCTTAGTTTCCAAAACACACAACATTTTTCCTCCACCCAAAAATGCTCCGAAGTAAGCACTCACTAGCCATTGTGTTGGTTTTCTAACCTCAAAACTCGAAACGGCATTAATTGTTGCCAGTGTTTAATTTGCTGGCTTTTCGCTTCTGCTACGGATATAGCGAGAACGTTGCCAGTGTTCACCACAGAATTTTACCAGATTGTCAATGTTATTTGTATAGATTTAATTTTTTCTCCATAGTTTCTCCTATTTTACTCCCTTATTGCAAGGAGTAAAGTTTGACTTTACATAGAAGGTGGCAAGTAATATATTTTTAAACCATGCCCCAAAAGTAGCAATTTTTAAGGTGCTAAAAATGTCTTAAATAAAGTCTTGAAAAATGTTCTAGCCATAAAAAATTTCTTGTTCAAGGTACTTATTTAATGCTTACTATAATCAGCTCCGCAACATTTTTTTCTTTTAAGTGTGACAGTTACCCTCCCAGGTAATAATCAAGCATTGTTCCAACAACGTAAATGGCCATATTTACACCGGTGTTTCCGTTGCAGTGATACAACTAACGGAGGAGACGTTCTACACGTCGGTGGGCCGCAAGAGTCCGGATGCCGTGTGGATCGTCGACTTCTTCATGCCGTGGTGCGGACCTTGCCAGCAGCTCAGTCCACAGTGGAGAAAACTGGCCAAGGTACACGTTTATTGATCTGAATAGCACAATTAGTTTTGTAGGTGGGGGTTATTCAATTTATTTTTGACAACACTTTACCTGGTGTTTGAAGTTGAGCAGTCAGGTCAATAATCAGTCAATAATTTAGACACACAAAAACAAACAACCGAATCACTCGTGGTCCAATTTTTTTCTTGTGAGCAATTAACTACACGCTTCTGCATGAAATTTATTTTTGTCCATAATGGATTTAGTGCTTAGTCACTCTTATCGTCTTACTTCGTCGAAACCTCTCCAGCAAGTTATCTTGCTCATGACCAATAGGGGGCAGGAGTTTTCTTTTTTGGCTTGGCTTTATTGATTTTAGTTTTTACTTTCTTCATCAGTATTACAAACATCGAATGGAGCTGAGCGCTGGGCTAAGTTATACAGTTTCTATCAACCGCCATACATTATATGTTTGTTTCCATTTAAGTTTAGTGAACAATATGCATTCTTTTGAAAACTGCGTCAGACAGGTCAGTCCTGGTAAAACTATCAGAGCAATTACGTGCCAAATCCACCATTAAACAATAAGTACCAGGTTTTTTTGGTTTTAATTCACTTTTGTTATAGTGTCATGCTAATAAATCTGTTAAATTTACACCAACAACCAACTATACTTCTTCACAGTTAACAGTTGTTTAAAAAAGACTGCTTAAAATTAATGTTCCTTCATTTTTGTTTACCTTTTGTTGTTATTTCATTACCAAAATAGCAAACCAAAAGATCAATGTTAAAAATTACGATTTTTAAACTTAGTTGTAGACAAAATTAAATTTTTCTTGAGGTTGATGCTGTTTCTAAACTTATTTTTGGCCCAAATCACTCTTAAATGAAAAGTTTAAGCAATATCTACCCGCTAGACTTTGATATCGTGGAACATACATTGCTTCAGACACTCCTTGTTTTATAGTATAGGATAACAATAAATTTTTCTGAAAGAGACATAATGTTTTATTATTCTCACAGGGACAGTATTTGAGTGATAGGGTTGTGTTTTTTATTTGTAAATTATTGACCAAGGATCTTCACTCAACTTTATATACCAAATGGGTGCTGCCAAATAATTAAAAATAGATTTTAAAATATAAAAATGCCTAATGTTTCAACTTTCCGCTTTTTCAATAAGTGGAATTTTTTGGTTAAACGGAGGCCAACCAAATGGCTTGCATACAAATAGAGACACATTTAAACTATGAAAACATGAGTTTTTACAGGCTACACATTTGTTCTTAGTTTTTGACTATTCTAGATGGATCCAAGTAGTTTTTTTTTTTTTTTTTTTTTTTTTTTTTTTTTTTTTTTTTTTTTTTTTTTTCCTAAAGACCTATTGGGAATGTTTTGGGTAATAATGGATTACAACTGTCATGTTAAAGAATCTCGACCCTTAAAGACCTAACCTATTTCTCCATTTAGCTACGATTGTTGACTGTGTGTGCTATGCGATTGTTGTGTATTCTAATTTTATTGTTGTGACATTCAACATACATTAAGTGATATTACAATTTCCCTCCAAAATTTTTATAAGTGGAAAGAAAAAACTTCACTCTTGTCAAAACCTTTCAATAACCTTTCAATTCTTGAGTATTTGAGGCAGAACACACAATGGCAGTGTCATCTGCATATGCAAATATATAACTGAATATAATATATATTTGATTCTATTATTATAACTAACTTTATTTGTTTTGTATGAAGATGAAAATTTTATTTATTTCCTCTTGAGAAGCACGTATTTATTTATTTATTTTTAAACTTAAATTCAAGTAGATTTTTTTTTATTTATTCTGTATTTATATTAGTTTAAACTTATTTATGTTCCAACCCTGTTCTTCAAAGAATAACGTCTTTAGTAAATTATTAAAATTGTTAGCATGAATTTATCTATCCATGTTGAATGCAATAATTAATTAGTATTGTAATTTACTTTTGCATGGAATTCAGTCATGTAATTTATTTAATAATTTGTAATGTTTGATAAGTTATGAGCAATGCACTTTATTTATTTGTTTTTTTGAGTAATATTGCATTGTTATTATCTTGTGATTTTTGTTTAAAATACTTTCATTTGAGAAAATATAATGAGTGTATTTAATCACTTAGGAGCTGAAAAGAAGCGTTTATTCGGAACAAAATGTCAGCGGGTGTAGAAATGGTTGTATTTTTTATTTTTAGAAGTTTTTTCCTTAGTATGAATGTGTGTGCGAGTGTGTTTGCTGCAGCTGCGCCTGTGCGCGTCGTCCGTGTCGTGCCGCGGGTCCGGGCTGTAGGTCCAGGATAGCGGACCTGCACAGCGTCGCCTCAGCCGTCCCTCCCCCGCACTGTTAGGATTTTCAGATATTCCAATTTCTTGGATGAGATCATATCTTCAAGGCAGAAAACAGTGTGTGTGCCACGAGAACTTAAAATCTGACTGGAGACATGTCCCCTGTGGAGTCCCACAGGGCTCAATTCTCGGCCCACTACTCTTCACAATCTACACAAATGACATTACCTCAGTTTTACAAAATACAACATTTCATTCATATGCTGATGATTTACAGATTTACGCCCATTTGAAAGTCAGCAAATTGAATGAAGCTGTCACTCAAATGAACGAAGACATTGACAGAATTGTACTGTGGGCAGCAAGGAATGGACTCAGACTTAACCCTGACAAGACAAAGCCAATTATACTGGGACATCCACGACTGCTCAGCGCAGTGGATGTGAACAACGCACCTAAAATTGTCGTCAACGGGACATTGTTGCAATATCAAGACAAAGTAAAGAGTCTTGGCTTGACTATAAGTAACACACTTGACTGGACAGATACAGTGGTTAATACCTGTAAAAAGGTGTTTGCTGCTGTTCACACTCTCAAAAAAATGCAATGGCTCTTACCTTTTCACGTTAAACTGTTACTGATCAAATCCCTTGTGTTACCACACTTTAATTACTGTAACTCCGTAGTTAATGACATGACTGCTGCCCTGGCTACAAAATTGCAAAGGACTCAAAATTATTGCATTCGTTTTTTATATAATCTTCAACGAGACGATCATGTGACCCCCTTTTACATTCAATTGTCTCTTTTAAAATTATCTGACATGAGACAGTTGAGGATCATTTCCATAACTCATTCTGTAATCATGCTTGGCTTTCCAAATTATCTTGCAAACAACTTTGAATTTTTGGATGAGAGAGGCGCAAGAAACACTCGCTCTGGCTCATCAACTTTACGCATTCCGCACCACAAAACAACGATTTTCAACAGATCTTTTACCGTCACTGCCTGCCGTCTTTGGAATTCCTTGCCCTACACTATAAAATCAATCGAGTCCCGTCCCAGGCTGATGGCGGCGCTGAAGAAGTTATACCTCAACCGGATGGCCGTGGCGTGGCGGGATGGCGTGCGCTAGGCGTAGATGTAGCAGTGTGAGAATGCGGGTGTGAATGCGTGCAATATGTTATTTTATTTTATTTATGTACAGAAAAAATAATTTCATAGTTCCAATTGTTTATGATTAGTTTTATTCATTTGTTATTTTAATGAGTTAGTTTTTTAATTTAGTTATATTTAATGATTTAAGAGGTTAATTGTAAGAAAGGACCATGTGGTCCTAAATTCGCCTCAATAAATAAGTATTTTCATTCATTCATTCATTCATTCATTCATTCATTCATTCAAATATGGATGAACTCAACTGACTATTTAGCAGATCATTAATATATAATACAAAAAATAAAGGGCCAACCACTCCTCCTTGGGCCACCCCAAATTGGACATTCAACAACTCACTATGAACATTGTTTATTTTTACCGATTGTCTTCTGTTTTTACAAAATGACTCTAATAATTTATAGGCCAATCCTCCAAGTCCATAACCTTTGATTTTCCTTAACAATATATCAATATCTACTACATCAAAGGCTTTTTTAAAATCTAAGTAAACAGCTAACGTGCATTTGCCTTTATCAATTGATGAAACAATCTCATTTACATGATTTTCAATTGCCAGATCAGTCCCACGATTTGGCAAGAACCCATATTGTTTCGTTGAAAAAATATTTTTGTTGAAAAAGTATTTTAATAGTTCTTCTTTAATAAATACTTCAAAAACTTTAGCAACACTACAAATCAATGAAATTGGACGGTATGACGATACGAGTGTTTCATCACCTGATTTATATACAGGCACAACTACTGCATCCTTAAAACAAGAAGGAAATCTACCCTGAGTTAATGACTTTGTGTAAATATCAGTAAGAACAGGTGCAAAAATGTCTATGTTTTCCTTGATTGTTATTATACTAATGCCATCCAACCCACAGCTTGTTTTACTTTTCATATTGGAAATTATTCTAATTGAATAATTGAATTGAAAGATAAGATCAACCAAGATCTGAAAATTGTATCAAACTGGCCAATATCCAACAGGCTCTTAATAAATAACTCAAAGTCTAAGTGTATTTTGTTTTCTGGTTTTAACACGTTCGCTACCACAATGTTAAAAAAAAATCGTAACCACAGCCCGCCGCCGCAATTTTGCGGCGGGCGAGTTCTACTGAGAGCCCACCGCCGCATATCTGCGGCGGCTGGGCTCATTAAAATAGACTGCCGCCGCATATCTGCGGCGATGGTTCCATGATACTAAATACGAAATTTCTTCACTGCGGTCTATTTTAATGGTCAGACAGTTTAGGCACGGTCTACGGGATAGTCCGCCGCATATGTGCGGCGCTTGGTCTGTGGCTAAAAGGATCACTGACGTCACTAAAATGTTTTACGTACATTTTTATTTAATGTATTTTTGAAAGTAACATTTTTTAACGTTTTTGATATATCTTTACACAAATATTCATCAAATCTCTTATATGACACATTGAAAAAAGTTTATTGTGTAAGAAAAATGTATAAACATTGCATTTTGTAAACTTGTAAAACATCATAATTACACTACGTAAATGAATTGTAAACAACTCTTTTTGTAAACTAAATATTTCAATACAATGTTTTTATGTATAAGCCGTATTTTATTTTTCGCTTTTCAAAGGTTATGACTAAAAATAAGGTTATATTAGTGCTGACGCTAACATGCGTCACTTATTGTCTGACCATGCGCCGCAAATGTGCGGCGCTCAAAAAATTACCAAAAATGAAGAGAAAATTGTATATATATTTTTATTTAATGAAATTAAGATATTTTGAAGTGTGAAAACTAATTTTGGACGGTTTCTATTCGTGGTCTGTGGCATAAGTCACAACCACTAGGGCCGGTCTACAGGGAAGTCCATGATTATTTTGGTGGGCTGTGGGATTTCCCGGACCGCCGCATATATGCGGCGGCTGGTAGCGAACGTGTTAACTCCAAAAGAGAAGATGTAATAGATTTTGATTTGGTTTGTCATGGTCATCAATGTCTGTATGAGTGTTCTTGTGTAAATATAGAGATAGTTGATTATGTAAAGTACCTAGGAGTTTTTATTGACTGTAATTTAAAGTGGAACAAGCATATTGAATATTTAGCTGCTAAATTAAAGAAAATAAATTATGCTCTGTACTACATGAGAAATTTTGTAAGAAGAGAACATTTAAAGCTTGTTTACATGTCATGGTTCGAGAGCACGGTACGTTATGGCATTATCCATTATGGGGGAACTTATCCAACATTGTTGAATCCTATAATCATGATCCAGAGATTTGTAATAAGAACGATGCATTTCCTAAAGAAGTACGATAGGATGTCTTATTTATTTGCAGAACATAATTATCTTACTTTTAATCAATTGTATTTATTGTCAAGTTCACTCCACATGCATAAGTTTTTCAGTAATTATAGCATAAAGCAGTTTAGAGTTAATACTCGTGCATCACAGTTTGTGACCCTCAACATTGATAATTTTAAGAAAGAATGTTCTAGGAAACAATTTTGTTACTCAGGCAAAGTTATTTTTAATAAAATAATTGTACACTTTGGAAATGACATTCTAAATGAAGGGAAGCCACATTTTAAGATGAAAGTTAAAGAAGCAATTGTTGATAATGAGTTGGATATTTGATGAGATATAGGTTTATTGCAACTGTTTTGTTATTGAATGTCTTATATTTTATGTAACAGTTAAGATTGTATCAGATTATTTTATTTATTGTTATTTTTTTATTTAAATGGATTTATCCTTGTTACAATTTTTTAGTATACGGTACTAATTTTCCTTCTGGATCTCTACAATGTAAATAATAAGTAAGTGTCACGATTGAACACGGACAATTAATGAAGTGTGCTGTTTTGCAAACAATTTAAAGGATTTCGTCAACTGACTGTAGCCAATAACATATAGTACTGGGGAGCCGAGCTTCGCTCTATAATTATGATGTAAAATGTTAAAAAATGTTTAAAGTTACATTTAAGTTTATTAAGTGAGGGTGAGATGTTAGAGCACGCCTTCAGTCTTCTCTTTTCTATAGGTCTTTTTTTACTTCCTCCTCAAGAATGTTGGGGTGGGAGAAAAGTATTTAAAATGTAAACAAAGAACTTAAACTTACGATAGAGGTTTTTGAGTAGCACTTTCCTAAAATAACATTTTTCAATCTATCTATAAAAATGAAAGTACGTATCTTTAAAAACGAAAGCTTTGTGTGTCTTGAATAGGCGCAAAGACTACTGGACCGTTTGACCTGAGGTTTTGTAAAACTATACTTTATTTATCTAGCAGAAAGATTGATAGGCCTATTCCTGTTATTTATAAGCTTCTGGGCTTTGCCCTATTGGCCCTGCATATGTATTGTACGTAGAAATTTAAACCTGTATACAATATAATTATAAAACTTGAAACTGGGCAAGTTTTGTTCAAATTTATTTATTCTTTAATTCAATTTATTAATATAGTAAATAAACAGCTGTTAAAATTTATTCTTCACGGCACTGGATTATTTTGTTATTTTTGGTAATTTTACTTTTGCAAAATAATTATTAGACCATCTCTTTCCATTCAACCAAGCTGCAGCATCTATACTTATTTAATACGCTAAGGTTTTTTTTTGTGTTGAGAACTCCTCCTACAATTTTTAACCGATATTCAAGTTTTTGGTGTCGTTGGATAGGGCTTGTTCTGTAGTTGTTTCTGCTAAAAATCGATGAAAATCAGACATAAAATAAGGGCGCTTTACACAAATTAAATTTGAGATTTTCCCATTAGAATAACATTGGGTTTGGGTTGAACATTTTAAACATCTGTTAATGTATAGCTGTAAACACGTGTAGTTTTTTGTGATTACTGATATTCACAATATTGGATTGGTCGGTTGTCGTTAATTTAGAACTAAATGTTACTTTTGTATTGCATCAAAATAAATTGCTCGATTCCGAGCAACAAGTAGACTAGTAATTCGTAAATAAAAATTACTTGTGGCGTTCTTACACCATTTACCATTTACCATCGAAGTCATCTCTGCAGTCCTTGAAGAGAGGGAGAGTCGTCAATTCTTGCATGAACGTGTTTGTGTGTGTGTGTCATGTGTGGAGCATTTTATTTTTTATGGGAGTGTTCTTATATAAACTCACTTAGTTTGTAGTAAAGTCTTTCCAATGGATATTTTTAGTTGTTTTTTAAACATGGAGGCCTTTATTAATTTCTTTGAGACTATTTGGCAACAAATTAAACATTTTTACCCCCATGTAATTAGGTGTCTTGCTGGTTTTGGTTAACCTATGGTGGTTTAAGTTAAGATTAGTTTGATTTCTCAAACTAAGATTGTGACAATTTATTCTTAGTTGAGGGGGGTTTTATTTAATGTAAACTATTATTTCAAAGAGGAATACGGAAATGACGCTTAGGATGCGGTTGAGAACGAAGGAAGGTTTGCAATGTTCCTGAGGTCCAACTTGTTCCATGATTCTGATTGCCTTCTTTTGTTGAATGAGGATTTTTTGAACATCTGTTTCATTTGCTGACCCCCAAACGATAATTCCATTCCAGACGTGATAAGAAAAAAAAGCATGATACGCAGTTTTAGTTATGTCCTTGTTTGTTAATGTTCTGATTCGTTTGAGAGCGTAAAGCACTTGAGATAATTTATTTTGTAGTTTGTCAATGTGAGGCTTCCAGGTTAAATTATTGTCAACTATTAATCCTATAAATTTTGTGGTGGATTGATCTGGAGCATTATTGGTTTGACGGCAATTTTTAGCAGGTACAGTTTTTTCTCGGTTTATTTTCAGGCTCAGGTAGTTGCAGGCAGTTTCGGATGATTGTAGGAGAAGGTCTACTGCTTGTTCATGGGAGTTGGGATTGCCTTTATCATTGGGAGATATAACTGTCGTGTCATCAGAGAACATAATACATTTTGACTGGTCTGTGAGGTGGTTAGGAAAGGAATTTATGTGTATGAGAAAAAGCAGTGGGCCGAGGTTGGATCCTTGGGGAATTCCTTGCGTAGTGTTCTGGAGTGACGATCTTACTTTGACTTCATAGTTGTTGTTGAGGTGTTCTATTTCCACTATTTGCTTCCGGTTTGTGAGATAGTTTTTCAGCCAAAGTAGTGCATTGCCTGAGATATTAAGTTGAAGGAGTTTGCTAATAAGGGTTGGATCGGTCCAGGCTATCAAAGGGTTTTTCTGTGTCTATGAAGATTCTGGTAGCTTGCTTCCTTTCCTCCCAAACTCCCGAGATGTCTTGACAAATTTGGGCCAGGGCTGTTGATGTTGATTTTCCTTTTCGGAACCCATGTTGCAAACCTGATATTAGACAGTTCTCTTCTAGATATTTGATTAATTTGTTGTGGATTGCTTTTTCAATGTATTTGGATAAAGTGGGCAGCACTGATACGGGTTGGTAATTTGATGCTTTGGAGTTTTCTCCTTTTTTGTATTTAGGGTAAACTAATTCTATTCTGTCTGCTTCAGGAATTTCATTTTGTTCTATGGAGGAGTTAATAATGTTTAATATGGGCAAAATTATTACTGTTTGACAATAACTGATTATTTTGTTGGATATTTGGTCGGTTCCTGCAGAGTTTTTGGGTTTGAAGCTCTTAAACATATCTTGAAGATCTTTGATGCTGACTTTGTGAAACTGGGTCAGGCCTTAGAGTTTAAGCCTTACTTTCCCATAAGGATGTCTCTGCTTATTCGTTTGTGTATAGGCCTACATGGACGCTAACATTATTTAACATTTTTTTAATGATCAGTATGTCAATTTTTTGCCACAGTCCACAATGTAGCTCGCTAAATGATGTCAATGATGTTGTTATTTGTAAGTCAACCCTTATTACTGAGTGGTGCAGTACAAAGAAAACCTGCATGAATGCTGAGAAGGTTCAGGATGTAACACTGTGTCTGGGCAGTAGATCCAGCAATGTCAAATCGCTTAAGTTCTTGGTGTTTCATTTGCAGTCCAATATTAAGTGACAAACACACATTGATTATTTGGCTTCAAAAATTGCGACGGATATTCATGATAAGATCACTAAGTGCTAGTGTTTCTGATGATGTCTGTCTCTGTATTATTCCGCATACATCCATAGTTTTATGTCATATGGAACCTCAGTGTGGGCTAACTGTTCTTATGCCATTGACATTGACAGAATTTTTATGTTACAGAAAAAGGCCGTAAGATTAATGTGTGGCGTTCATAACCAAACACATTGCAAACCACTCTTGATTGCTCTTAAAATACTTATCATCATTGTTTGTCATGTCATGCTTTTTGTCAAGGACAATCTGCCAAATTTAACCAAAATATCAAATGTTCAAAGCTATTCCACAAGGTTTATAGGTAATATTTCCACGTCAATTTGCATGTTTTCAGCCACTGAAAATAGCCTTTGCTATCAAGGCATGAAAATATAATTCTTTGCCTGTTAACATAAGAAATTTATCTAGAGCTAATTTTAAGAATGTTATAAAAACTGTTTTAACAAAACTCTCATTGTATAAACCTGAAGAGTTTTTTTGAGGTTAAGTTTTTATGTAACAAACTAACCTTAGTTTGATTTTTTTACGATTGTCATAAACATTGTTAATTGACTTTAAAGCATTTCATTTTATCATAATCATATGATTTGCACCTATACTTTTCTTAAGGGCAAAAATTTGATTCATTATCTTACTATGTAATTCAAGTTCTTTGGAAGTTCTTTAAATTAAACTACCTGTTATTTTATACCCTAGAATTTATCGCTCAATACTGGGTTTCCACTCGTGCTTTTGAAGATTATGCCCAACCCCCAACACAACTAAGAAATTTTCTCGTTTTTAATACACAAACTGGCTACATGGTTAAAACATCGGACTTACGTTTCGGAAAAAAATTTTATAATCAGATGATCGCTCCAATGCTTTTCTTATGGAGAAAAATGATTTTTATTAACGATTTTACTAAATATTTCGAGCGTTTTGAGCGTTTTGATGAATTAAACTACCATTATTTTGTACCCAAGAATAGTAATTTTCCATCCGGAACGGTCTAGCGCTTGTACTTCGCGAAATAATTTCCAACCACAAACCCCACTACAAAACTTTCTCGTTTAATATAATAGGATATGTAAAATGTATTTTTTAATATTAAATTCCACGCGAGCTCTGTGAGCTCTTGGAATGTAAAAAAGTATATTGTAAACTTTTATGAATAAACAGGTTGTCTATTGTCTATTGTCTATTGTCAGTTCTTGTCTTGGAAATAGGCCTACTATAACAGTATTTTTTATGTGGTGAATGTAATTAATTTGTACTTTTTAAACTAAAAACCTTTCATTGATTTGTTTTTCAGATGGTGGCAGACCTGCCTCGAGTGTTTGTCGGGGAGGTCAACTGTGAAGAGGAGGGCGATCTATGTCGCCAGCAGGGCGTACAGAGCTATCCCTCCATCCGACTGTACCCAGCGGATAGCAAAGGACTCAACACCATCGCGTGAGTTGAAACAAATTAGTCACACACGCGGAGGTACAAGTTTTTGAAACTAGTAGTAAACCAGTTGTAAAGAACTTTCCTTACTGGCATATGTGGCTTTTTTGAAAACGAATCTCAGTTTGTGAAATAGGTACTCTTGAGTTTCTCTCCCAACAAATTTTGCTGCAACTAAACATAACCAAAAATATAAATATGTGAAATTCCGCTTCGTGCATTGTAGTAGCCAAAGTCGCTGACTGCAAATTGAATTTAAGCTTTATTCTTGTTAAATATTATTAAGGCAAGTAACCTTTAAAGATTTTATTGGTATAAGACATGTCATTGTGTGGAAATTATTTGTAAGCATAATCAGTGTACTGATTTAAACTGATTCAGTGTAAAAGATTTATTATTCTTCCAATTTATTTTAATATAAATATTTTAAACTTAGTTTTACTGCATGAATAGCCCCAGGGTAACCTTAAAACTGGATTATATAAGTTGCAAAGTTGACAGCTAACAAAGTCATAACATGTGGTTGTCCTTTATGACAATTTCTTTCACTTGTGATCCATTCATGCTCTAGATAGTAGGAGGTTGATGTCATCCAGAGGGCATGGAAACATCTAGCTGAGGAACATGAATGGACAGTCGGTTGGTTGGCCACTCAGAGGGCAGAGTGGACCGCCTGTTTGAGCCAAAAAATCAGTTGTCACAGGAGCACGGGAGTTGGCCCTCTGAATGATCAATCAGCTGTCTGCTGTTCCATTTCTCTCAATTTTACTTCCTTCAATATAATGTCTTTCCGGGGGCTTGCGCAAAATGCCCATTTGAGGCACACAAGCATTTCAGCCGGGGTTTTTACTCACCAATAACAACTGCACGAATCTTGATCAGAGGCCTTCAAATAAAAGTGGTTTTAAAAACAAACAAAAACAAATCAGATGTGTGTAAGAAGTATAATCTGTGATATTCTATGCTTGTTGCGCCCAATCAGAAATCGGTAAACTAGATACCAAGGTTAGGAGAGTAAAGTGTGGTTGGTTACCTTGGAAAGAAGATGTGTTGTGGGTAAATTGCCGACTATCATATGTACAACACTGGATTAGCTAGCCTACATGTTAATCACTCAATATGTACCTAACTAACCTCCTTGGAGGAACCCCAAAGGAGATACATTCTAATCACCGGAACGCTGTTACAGGATATACAGCGGCTACCAGAGGGACGCCAAGTCCATCCGCCAGTGGTTGTTCAACTTCCTGCCGTCAGCAGTGGTCGAACTGACAGCCGATAGCTTCACACAGGTGCTGGAAGGCCCTGACCCTTGGCTGGTCGACTTCTACGCTCCATGGTGCGGCCATTGTCACGCTTTTGCTCCAGAGTTCGCCACCACCGCTAAGGTATGTTAGAAATTAAGTTAATAAATTAACCTTGGAAAATTGAAATCGTTTACTCATGCAGTGATTCTTTAGCCCAAGGTCAATGTAAATGTTTGTGTCTACAATCATTGACTAAGTACACTAACGTGAACAGACTTCTCATCCAATGCTTTTTGTTTGATACCAAAATTTGGAAAATTCGTGTACATTTGCTGCAATCGATGTTGTTGTTAATCAGCTGGATTTACAGTGCTGCAAAAACACTTTACCACAACAGAAACATAACCCTCAGTTATAAAATATTCCATCCTTGGTTGAGAAGAGTGGTGACAACAGAAACATAACCCTCAGTTATAAAATATTCCATCCTTGGTTGAGAAGAGTGGTGATACTGATTTATCTATCATATGTCACTTGTACTTCATGTACACCGCAGAAGATTGCACCACTGTGAATAGGTTTCAAACACGTGTATGCTATGAGAAGTCTATTCACGTTAGTGTATATAGTCAAAGCTACAATCATCATTGTGATGAGTGTGATTTAGGGATAGGTCGGTTTTATCGGTTTTTGACAAAAAACTGATACCTGAGGAACTGGTAACTGAGGATTGATAACAAACGTTGGTTTTCGGTTTATCACTAATGAAAGATAAGATAAAACGTTTAACAGAAATCAATTATAAAGGAAAGGACGTCCACGGTTCTAGGAAGATAATAATACAATTAATTGTAATATGAGACTATAGATGCCACTCTATATTATTGTTACTATAATAAATAATATAATTAAAGTACAGTTGAGGATAAGAAGTCTCCTCAAGTGTACTTACAAAATACTGTCAAAGATTTTACAGAAAAGACTAGAGGAATATACTTCAAACATCATAGGAGATCATCAAGCCGGCTTCACAAGGGGAAGATCAACCACTGATCAAATTTTTATACTAAAAGAGGCAATTGCCAAATATTATGAATTCAATCAATCCTTCCTTTGCCTTTTCATTGACTTCTCAAAAGCACACGACTCGATCAGTAGAAGTAAACTCTGGAAAATAATGGAAAAATATGGAATAGCTAAAAAGTTAATAAATCTGTCAAGATCAACGATTTCAGGATCTAAATTGAAGGTTAAAGTCAATGGAGAAATCTCAGAGGATTTTGATATAAATACTGGTGTAAGACAGGGAGATGGCTTGTCCCCATTGCTATTCAATCTAGCTTTAGAAGATTCACTACAAGAAGTTCATAAACTAGAAGCTGGAATTAATATGGGAACCAACATAAATATCTTGGCATTTGCAGACGATGTGGCAGTTGTTGCAAAAAACGAAGAAGAATTAAAAGTTATGGTCACAACACTGATAAACAATGTTCAAAAGGTAGGCTTAAAAATCAATGGAGACAAACTGGGATAGATATATGGGATAGAGTTTTGGGGTTTTTCATCAGATGTGGATAGAATTTTTAAAGTTCAGAAAAAATTTTTAAGAATAATGACTTTTACACATTGGAGAGCATCGTGCAAACCAATTTTTAAAGAACTAAAAATAATGACTGTTCCAAATTTGACTATTTTTAAAACATTGGTAATGGTACAGGAAAATTTTGAAAAACTCTGTAGCCAAAACTTTGAGCATACATATAATACTAGGTTTAAAAATAATTTTCAATATCCTAGGCACCGTTTGACGTTGGTGGAGAAAACACCAACATACATGGGCAAAAAGCTGTTTAATAAACTGCCTACTGAATATAAAAATCAAATTCAGTTAAAATCTTTTAAAAGCAGCCTTACTGATTTTCTATTAAGTAATACATATTATAGTATAAATGAGTTCTTGACCGATTAATCAACAATAATTGTAAGTTAGCCTGTGTTTTGTATATTGCAACTCAGCTTTGTTTTCCGCAGAAAACCATGTATCCTTTGTTTTTGTGTATCCATGACTGTGTAATTGTAGTTTTAAGCTATTTAAAGTTTGTATTTGTTTTGACACTGTCACCTGTTTTATAGCTATGCTATGTTTGTGAACGTTATGTGACAATAAAGATTGATTTGATTTGATTTGACAAAACTAAGATAATGGAATGTGGAAGAGCTACCCAATTAAATAATAAAGATCACGTGGAAATAGAAGGACACAAATTTCAGAGAGTAAACAATTTCTCTTATCTAGGAGTAATGCTGACAAATATAATGAATAAGATGCAGAAATACAACAAAGATTAAATGCATTACATAAAAGTTTATCGGCATAATTAAGTTCTCGCCTACTGTCACACAAAACAAAGATTCGTATATACAAAACCATAATAAGACCTGTCTTACTTATATGGATCAGAGAATTGGGTGCCAAACAAAAAAAAAAAAAAAAACAAAAAAAAAAAAAAACAGAAAAACGACTGATAGTATTTGAAAATAAAATTCTAAGAAAAATCTATGGACCGACTTTTGAAAACGAAGAATGGAGAATAAAGCACAACAGGGAGTTGAGAGAGCTATATAGAGATCCAGATATTGTGGCCGAGGTGAGAAGTAAAAGATTGAAATGGACAGGCCATGTGATTAGAAAGGAAGAGGGCTCCTTAGTGAAACCACGTTAGTCAACTACTCTAACCCTAGTAGTCCTGGAAGGCCAAAACTGAGATTGATAGATCAAATAAGAAAAGACCTGAGAAGACTTGAGAGAAGGGAGGAGGAAGCAATGGACAGAGAAATCTGGAGACAGTGTGTTGGCGAGGCGAAGTACCTCCTTGGGTACCAAGAGCCACGGCAGTAAGTAAGTAAGTATGAGACTATAGATGGAATGCGAAACTCCTGCCGAATAGAGCTATTTGTTTGGCATTCAGCGAGCGACGATCGCTTATCTGATGTATTTATCATTGCCCTAGTTTATTATATTTGGTTTCTGATCTAATTGTCATAAAAAAACAAATTATAACTAATTGTTTTCTGATTTTCACGAATAGAATAAAATTTATATCAAAGTTGAACGACGTATGGTTTAACGTGTATAGGTGAATTAATGTTTTTATTATGTTGTTTTCAATATTGAACTGAAAAATAATACAACAGTCCTTATTTTGTTATGAATACACATATTTCAATTATGCCTATAGAAATCAAAGCATTATTTTACTAAATTGAAATAATTGAAAATTGAAACTAAAAAAAAATTGCCTGAACAAACACATAATTGGTTTTTCTTTACACATAATAGATGGTAATTATTAAAAACAAAATTAGACATGGAATAAGAAAACATTTCTAAAGCCATAATTTGAGGGTGTTTCTTAACTTTTTTAATTGGTTGGATTTTATTACCATTTTTAATCTATCCTCCCACTTATTCAAAACTTCTGTTTTTTGTTTCGGTTTAAAATTGCAAATTTGCCCCTTAACTTAAAGTGGTTGTATTGCTTTTTGACTACTTTCATATAAAATATAAGGCCAGTATTATAGTTGGATAAACTTGTCATATTTATATATTTTCTTGCAATGACTAACTGGTCTATTTAAAAAGCATAAATTTGTATAAGGCAGAAAATGAGGCTCAGCCTGATTATTGATGGTAACCTTGAGTTGTTTCATGTTTACTATCTAAAATAAACTGATAACCGACAACCAGTGCCAGTGAAAAACCGAACCGATAAATTTTGCGACCGATCCATCACTAATGTGTTTAACATAAACATCACAACCCACACAACAATCAATTACCGTGTATATTCTGCCATCACATTTAATATTATTGTGTAGCACCCTTGAACAATTTAACAGAAAATTTGAAATAGGTACCGTACCAAAAAATTGCTAAACCAATTTAAAAGTTTGGCAAGGCTTTTAATGTAGTGAATGATCTTCACTTATATTTTGCAAAAATCAATATAATTTAGTAAACTTTACCAAATTTAATTTATTAATCTCTAAAATAAATATTTTTTTTGTTCACAGCAAAACTTAGAATAACTTTTTGCAATATAATTTCTTATCAATATTTTCTGTAAGGGATCCCAATATCAGTTGGCCTAATTTAGTTGTATTTTTTTTCCGAGTCGGAGTGCTCAATATTATTTGTAATATTGAAAACATTACTATAATTCATTACATTTTGAGAAACTCAGGATATTAGACTTAATTTATACCAAAACACTTTTCATAAATGATAAAGTGTCTAGTTACAATAAATTCAATAACTTCTCACATTGGCACCAGTCTGTTCTTGACGAATACAGAGCTCTTGACAGATTAACAAACTTATATTTAGTAAAAACTCGAAACTGTACCTGTTTGTAATTACTTTCACAACTGTAATTCACAACCAAGCCACGTCTCACTCTTCCAGAGACTGGAGGGTCGAGTGAAGTGCGGCAAGGTGAACTGCGACAGTCACTATCAGGTGTGCCAACGCGCGGGAGTGTCGGCCTACCCGACCGTGCAGTTCTACCAACCACAGTCGCACAATCCACGGGGGATGGAGATCACGACGCAACAAGCCGACAAGATCATTAGCCTCGTCGAGTCCCAGCTAAGGCCGACAGCTCAAACGCAAAAGCACGACGAACTCTAACTGTGATAACTCTAGGTTTATTGTACTTATTTTCCTTTTTAACTTAAAGTTTTAAGTGATGTAAATTTACCATCTCGTAAGCTAAGACTTTATGATTTTTTACACAGGGTTGTCCACGATGAAAAAGCACGTTTTCGAAAAGCATGGTCTGTGTGTGTTTCAATTAGGGTAACAATCACTTCTAAATGCTTTTCCAAAACTTGGATCTTCTGGGAACCACAAAACATTTATGTTAGTTTAGATTTATTAGTCCGCATTTCTATTAATGTTTAATGAACTAAACTTATAATCCACCTACTAGCTAGCATTTTCACAGAAGGAAAATTTTAAAAAACTCATTTAGTGTCCAAATTGAAACAAGGTTTTAAAAATGCACAAAAAATTTGCATTTTGCTTTATTAAGGAATTGTGTTGTATTTTTTTTAATTGCATTTAGAATGCAAGCCTACTAGTGGTGCATATTATTTTGTGATTTAGTTTGATAACAGTGTTAATTACAAGTTTTAAAATAGTGTTAAAAGGTAGAGGCAAACACATCTTTCTTAGTTCATTGATTTTTAAAGTGTGTAGAATGATTCAAGTCTTTATGATTTTCAGTCTTTACTCAATGTAAACAAAAAAGTAAAGAAGGTCACATCCCATGTCAGAAATTGGCTAACATTTTTTCTAGGAGCACTGTAAACTGAAATTGAGCACTCCAAATAGAGATAGCGCGAGAGGAATAGGCCTAAACATAGTACGAGAGAGAGAGAGAGAGAGAGAGAGAGAGATATTAAATTTCTTATTTAGTATTGTGTCAATAAAACACCCCTTTAAACATAAGTTACCTAGCTTATTTGGTATCATTGGAAAATTTTTTCAAGAAGAATCGTTTTTTAAGTCATTAAATCCTTTTATCGTTAGGACTTTGTTGTATGGGTTTTCAAACTTTTAATGTTATTCTAATGAAGATATTTCATTGAATTATATGTTTACGAAATAAACTAAGTTATACTTTACAAGTGATAAACTTCATCATGGTATCCCGTTATTTTCAAATTTGTTTACTCGGGGGCCAAAATGAGCTCTAAAGTAGGCGGACGGAGAAAGTGTTCCTACATTAATTGTGAGAATTGGTCCAGTAATTGGAAAACTGTCATAGATTATATATGATTTGTGAGTGCAGTGTATGGACGAGAGAGATTCTTTGCTGGTGACCATCTGCAACGAAGTCATAGTGTAAACTGACTGATAGGTAGGTTATTGTCTTGTGCGCTCTCTCATGGTGGCGACAGAAACTTTCTTACCCATTTCGTCCATAAGACCTTCTTTACTTTTTTGTATTCAATGCTTTACTTTATATACACAATTGCTTGACTTCACAATGTTTAAAATGTGTGAATCATTTGTAAATCCTGCCGAATTGATGTTGTCACAAGCTTTATCTCAAAAGGAAGGAAATTTATTAGAGTCCTTTACATACAGCCCAGTTGAAGTTAATTTTTTATAAACCTAGCATCCAATTAAAAATAGCCAAATGTTTCAAGCAATTAGTATTTTTAAAGTATCATTTTGCTTTAACACAGGCAAAGCATTTTGAAACTACAGCATCACATGTTTTATACAAATAGCACTTTAGATTTATATGAGGGAAAAAGTTAGTTTTTCTTTACTATTTTTCTGTTGTGTTAAGCAATTTTTTTATTTCTTTTTAGTTTTTACCGTTCAATTGAGAACAACAATGTGTATTCGTAGATTTGAGTCGTTATTTTTTAGTTAATTAATTGTAGTTAGTTCGTTTTTTATTTTTAAAATTGTTACTGCTGAGTTCAAAGTCAACATTATGAACTAACCTACACAATTTTGAGCTTTAATTGGTAATCCAAAGATACCAAAGTTAAGGTATTTTAATTTATTTAATATTGCTAGTTATATGAAATAATGAACAAAATAATAGATCAATAATATATTTAAATTAGTTATGCAAATTGGACTTGTAATTAAAATAGTTTTGGCTTTCAGCGGTCTTAGCAAAGCAAAAGGAAGTTAGGGAAATTAGACTTGTCAGTTTAAAGTTGGAGAGTTTAAGCTTATTTTGTTTCATTTCATTTTCATGAATGAGAAATATGTAAATTGTGGATCTGTATAGATTGTAGTTTACTATCTAACGATAACTACTGAAATGAAATGCTTTATTTATCATACTGAAATTACATAGTTGTGATTTTTCACAAGTAAACAAATGACACGTCCTATTAAAAAAAAAAAAAAAAAAACAAAAAACAAAAAAAACTTATCATAAAACTTAAGTGCTATTTGAAGAAACAAAACAAGACAAAAATTATTGTGAAACAAAATAACCTTGAAAGTAAGATTTGAAATAGTTTTGAAAAATCCTCAACAGAGCAGGGACCCAATGTTGTCACGTTTTCTACCACTTCTATTCTACTTAACTAATATTAATATTTTTTAAACAAATTTCTTTTCATAGCGTACGGTATTCATCCTAATTTAAAAATATACAAATGTCAAAAGTTAGTCAAGGAAATTGAAACCCCGCTGGAATGTAGTTATAACAATTAGTTTCTAAGGTTGAGTATTAATTTTTATTTAAGACAGAAAAGTTAATGATTATATGCAATTATTTATGAAGACAAATTTTGGACAGTATTTAAGATAACTAAAATAGCACTCAGAGGCTATTCAGTTTATTTTACCATTTGGTGTTGAAGTAAAAAGCATAATAAATAGTGAAATAAGTCAAAGGCTCAGTTTTGAGTCTTAGTTAGAAAAAGTAATTGTCCATATAACATATTATATACTTATAGCATATAACATAATCTCTACTTACTTTGTATCCTACTTTTTGTCTCATAGATTTATTTAGATTCAGGCTAGGAGAATAACATTTTACAGGGAGCAAGGTATACAGTTATTTAAAACTATATTTTTATAGACATAAAAACATATCCCTTTTTTCTAGATCTGTTTATTATAAATTTAATAGATCTCGTCACCTTAAAATTGCGAAAGCTGTAACAGTCATTACAGTAAGTATTGTTACCAAGTCTAAGATGCTTTTTTATATTCTTTGTAACTCAAAGCTATCATATGACAATTTTCATAACGCTGACTAGGGTGTTAACCTAACTGATCTTTATTTACCATGACAAAAGGAGCATGGGCCACTTCATTCAGTATCTATTACTCCCTTTGATTTATGTTGTTTAATTAGAAATTCCCTAAAAATGAACTTTTAACTACACACAAAGTTGAAGTTAATCCAAGAACTTTTAGTTCTTACAAATTTTATGTTTGTGCCATAAAAGTATAAGCAATTTTGCTTAAAATTAAATTTTTTTTTAAATTTTATAAAAATTTTTATTATTAGTAGATTTATAAATTAAAATTAAAAACTAGACGAGTTTGGGAAATACTTACTAGTGGCAATAGTCTTTGTGTAGGTTTTTAAACAAATTAGGAAGAGCTGTTTGGGAAATCTAATCCTTAATTAATTGAACATTGAACATTAGCTTAGGTTTTAAAGTAAAATAATAACTGTTCTTATTTAATGTTCTGATTTGAAAAGAGGTTCTGAATTTTAGCATGTTTTAAACTATGCTAGTATTTATTTTTGGAATTGTGTTTTTCTGAACTAATTTGATATTTAATTGTGATAACGTGTAGTATAAGAAGTAACATGACCAATGTAACTGTTAAGAACAAGAATACAATCCGTGTAATTTTGTGTTTATTTTGTCTTTTTCTTGACAGTCTATTTTTAAATAGTTTCGTTTTGTAATGATTCATAATTTTCTTTTGTTCCTATCTGTACAGTTTGCTTTATTGTATACTTAAAACCGGAATGTATTGTGTAAATATTAGTGATGTGCCGAATCCGAATCTCGATTCTAGAATACACTGAATCCTGTCTGAAGATTGTAACAGAATCGACATTCAAATCCTAAAGATTTGATCGGGAGATGCGCCACACTGCTTTTCTGACTTATAATTCAGTCAGAGCAGAACCAGAACTAGGGGTTAAAAATTCAAAAATGTTAAGTATTAAGGCTGCGGTCTACCCCAACCAAAACAACAACAATGCCGAATGCCGCCTCGCGGCCATAGCGCTAGGCGAGTTTGATGGCTGCAGAGGTTTACGGGGATCGTGTTTCAGAATTAACCGATTAAGATAGAGATTGGCTGTTAACTTATTCTAAAAGTAGAAAAAAGGATCTAGTCGGCTATCTTTTTAGAATTTTTAAATAAAATTTCTAATTTCAGTAATAACTGTCTAAAATCATCTGTTTTTTAGTTTTGTAAATGCAGAGGTTTACGGGGATCGTGTTTTAAAAATAACCTCTTAAGATAGAGATTGGTTGTTATCTTTTTTTTAAAGTAGAAAAAAGGATCTAGTCGGCCATTTTTTTAGAATGTTAAAATAAAATTTCTAATTTCAGCTATAACTGTCTAAAATCATCTGTTTTTTCTAGATTTTTAACTAAAGTTTTCTATTGGTTTTATTGAACTAACTACAAAAGTGTAACAGAGGGAAATTATTACCGTTATTCTTCTTTAATATGACACCTTATTTATAGCTCTAGGCTTCATTTAGCAGAAGATAACACGATTCTAAAAAAACCCTTGCATTTGGGTGCGCGCCAGGGTTAGACGGGAGCCCTGGACCACCCCGGGCTACCCCTGGCGCGCACCCAAATGCAAGGGTTTTTTAGAATCGTGTTATCTTCTGCCAAATGAAGCCTAGAGCTATAAATAAAGTGTCATATTAAAGAAAAATAATGGTACTCATTTCCCTCTGTTACACTTTTGTGATTAGTTCATTAAAACCAATAAAAAACTTCAGTTAAAAATCGTTAAAAAACAAATGATTTTAGACAGTTATAGCTGAAATTAGAAATTTTATTTTAAAATTCTAAAAAGATAGCCGACTAGATCCTTTTTTCTACTTTAAAAAAAAGTTAATAGCCAATCTCTAACTTAAGAGGTTATTTTTAAAACACGATCCCCGTAAACCTCTGCATTTACAAAACTAAAAAACAGATGATTTTAGACAGTTATTACTGAAATTAGAAATTTTATTTAAAAATTCTAAAAAGATAGCCGACTAGATCCTTTTTTCTACTTTTAGAAAAAGTTAACAGCTAATCTCTATCTTAATTGGTTAATTCTGAAACACGATCCCCGTAAACCTCTGCAGCCATCAATCTCGCTTAGCGCTACGGCCGTGAGGCGGCATTCGGCATTGTTGTTGTTTTGGTTGGGGTAGACCGCAGCCTTAACAACAATCAATAAATTTGTAGGCCACTGTTTTCTGTTGGAATAGAAAAATAGATTGATCCTAAATAAATAAATTCTGGCTAAGAAATAAGGAAAAATGACTTGTACCTGGATAAGCCTGTAAATAAAAGCTATAAAATATTATAAATCATTTTAGCGAATTTCCCATAGGGAATAAGCTATTACCGTAGGTCTCATGGTAAGACCTAAGCCCGGGACCATGTTACTTTTTCGGTTTGAGGTGCCCAGAGACCAAAAATAATAGTCATTAAAATTTGTATATATATATATATATATATATGTATATATTTATATTTGTATATATGTATATATGTATATATATATGTGTCCCTAGACACGATAACTCTCGTAAAAATAGTCCGATCGACACCAAATTTGGTAGAAATGTGTAATCCTACATTTATTCGGATGAGTTCGTAAACCAGACATATCGACCTACCGGAAGGGGTAGTTTTGGGGGGTTTTGTACCCCAAAAATGGGTTTTTTGCATTTTTCATATGTAATTATTAAAAATTTTAAATTTATATTTTGACCATTGGATTTAGCTCAAAAAAACACACAATTTAGTATTTTGAAGCTTTGCTCTATCTTCATTGGTTACCGAGATATTCAAAAGTCTAAAGACAGTACATTGTATTTTTGGGCTCCAATGTTAATCTTATGGAGAATAAAGATAAGTTAATATTCCACTTATTAACCAATATTTTTGGATGAAACTTGGTATTCACCTTTATTTAGTTGAGATAAATACATTTATGATAAAGAAATCCTAGTTGTTATGCTTATCATGGCAGCAAACCTGCATACTCTTTTGCCATGTTAATCATATGGAGAATAGGCAAAACCCTTTAGCAATGGACAGATATTGAAGAAACGAAGTATAAGGCTTCATATGGTCGAAATATATTTATATTTTTAAGCTTTAAACCTACTTTTAGTGTTCCCCATGGCAGCATACCTGCATACTCTTTCCCTATATTTTTATCATAAGGAGATTAGACATTTATTTTCCTATATATGGGCATGTGATGATATTTGGTTTACAGGTTTATCTGGCCAAAATTAATATTACTAATTTGGAAATTCGCTGAGTACGCAGGTCTGCTGCGACGGGGGGTATTAAGAGATAACCTGGGATTACTTTAGATCGTCTACATTTTCTTTATTATTTTATTAAATGATGAAACTTTAGGATTCTGCTTAGACCTAGTTAGTGTATATAAAGACATATAGGTCCATAAATTACGTCATCGCTTTTTGGCCATTTTTGGACCCCCCCCAAAAAAATCATCCTACCATCATAATTTGTCTGACCTCCCCCCCTTCCTCTCAGAAAAATGACATAATTTTTAACAAACCTCCGTTTTAAGTCAAAATAATGCTTTTGTCATCAAAGCTACTTAAGTTCTATTCTTTATTGATTTATTAAGACTATCAATTAACTTTTGAACCCCATTTTGGCGGTAGTTTATTGAAAGAACTATTCAAACCGAATATTTTCATTTACAAACCACTGTAGCACCACATTATTTATAGGATCGGCAGTTGTTAAAAAATACAACGGAAGTTGTTCTACTTACATTGGACTGACGATGAATGCTACCTACCTGATAAAATAAAAACATTTACCAATCAAATCTGAATTTACCTTTTGAAATGAAGCCAAGATGATTTTCCCAATGGAAAAATGAACTAAAATAAACTATAAAACAACGCCTCAAAATAGTCTAATATATTTTCTTAGATAATTATTTTATAATATTTGAATTGTGTATCTAAGAATTTATCATTGTTTTACTGTCGAAATTTGATGTAAAACATCATTTTTAAAATGATGTCATATCAAAGCCCACCCCTCCCGTTGCACATCACCCTACCGTTATTTTCAATCTGGGCGCCCCCCCCCCCTCCCCCCTATTTTCAGATGACGTTATTTATGGACGGTCCCATATTCAAAAGATTCGAGAGAATCGAGAATCAAATATCCTGGATTCGACCATCACTAGTAACTATTAAATAGGATCTAAATTTTTACAGTTTTATTCTGTTAAGTATCAATTTGCACTCTGACATTTGATAATTTTTATTATTAAAAACCTTTTAAATATTTTGGACTGGAATCATAACTGATAAGTTGATGTAACAATCCACAGGATATTAAAAAATACTTTGGAGTTTCATTTACGGAAATGCTTTTGGATATTAGTTTAGAGTGCAAAGATTAAGAAATAAAAAAATTCCAGTTTTGTGTGATCTGGAGCACACATCTGTGTGATCCAAAACGTTAGTTTTATACTAAATATAAATTAATTTTTTTCAAATTTAAAAAAAAATATGATTTTTTTATGAACATATTTTTAGTTTCAGGTTATCAGTTATTTTATCTGTGCAAATAGAAAACATTGTTGATTTTTTTCTCTACATTTATGTGAAATTTACAAAACTAAACAATCTTAAGGGGAAATATCAACAAACTTTTCAATTGAGTTATTATACCATACTAAAATCTGGTAATTATAACAACAAAATATATGTACAATCCGAACCTAAACATGTTTATAATCTTGAATTGTGGTGTAATATTGATTTTGTACTCCAGTTCCTCATGATATTAGTGTAAATATAACTATTCTTAATCAAGATTAGATTACCTTGGCTTTCATTTCCTCACCATATAATATACCAATATTTTCATTATCATTGAGGATATTGTTAGCTAATTTCAGGATTTCATTTACAGGGTGTTTCTGAACAACCTGGAAATATTTTGTATATATGTTCCTTAGGTCAAGACAATAAAAAAAAATTATATAAACATATGTTCTAAAATGCCTCGTTTTCATTTTGTTTTTTTACACATAATAATTTTTATATCCGTGATGGTTTGTTGTATTAAGTTCATATTCGGCATGAACCTTCATGACACCAATGTCCATTTTCAGGAAAAAAATTATTTTTGTCCGATGTGTATTTTCAAAATTGCAGTCATTTTAAATTTTTAAACTAAAATATCTCAAGACCGATAAATTGTATCAAAATTTTAAAAGACACATTATCTAACCAATGGTACCAAGTTTGTAAGGATCTGACATTAAATAACAAAGTTTTTTTTAGATTTTTCTACAGAAAAACCTTGATTTTCCATTATAGTTATGCAAATCTAGGTTATTTAATAGAAACATTAAAACAACTCCGTTATTTTATCCGATCCTTACAAATTAGATATTATTAGTTAGACAATTTTTGCTTTCAACTTTTTTGTCTCTTTTAAAATTTGGATAAAATTTACCGGTTTTGAGATATTTGAGTTAAAATATTTAATATGGTCTCCACATCGGACAAAATATAATTTTTTTCTGCAATGGACATTGGTGTCATGAAGATTCATGCCAAATATGAACTCAACGAACAGTCACAGAAAAAAAAGTATTATGTGTAAAAAACAAAATGGCGGCTAGTGGCTTAACAAAGCATTCTAGGATATACGATTTATACGATTTTTTTATTGTCTCGACCTAAGGAACAGATATACTAAATATTTCCTGGTTGTTCGGAAACACCTTGTTGTATATGTAGATGGAAATCACCCAATTTAAGTGTCTCTGTAAATTTGTCTATATTTTTCGATTTCTAGAGAAAGAAATCATTTACAATAAAAAAAATAACATTTTTACAGAAGTTTTAAATGAATTTATATGATGGATATTGACATGTTTTATCAAACAGGTTTACAAATGTGAATGCCAGTGTTTGAGATTGCAAAATTCAAGAGGTAGATAATTGAAAAAGACAATGCGAAATCATCCAAACACTCAAGACACTTCATTCGATTCGTCATTCATTGGTTCATTTCATTGTTTTGTTTCCACTCAGTTGTAAATAAGTCAATGATTAACACAGTTGTAAGTTCAATTTATTGAGCGGAGCGAGCGAAGCGAGCGAAGCTCCTATACTACACTCTGGCTTTTTATTTACAAGTACTCCTCCTGAACGGCTGGAGTGATCCTAACGAAATTTTGATCGGTCATAGTAACCATCTATGGGAAGGTATAAATCTGAAATGGTCCAAATCGGACATAAGGGTTCTGCCCTACGGCCCTTTAAAGTTACCATGTTATTTTAATGGGAGAAATATTTGATTTGGTTTGTTTACTGTGTGTTGATTATACAGCTGTTATAAGGATCAAATTTAACTGCTGACTGTTACTATCAGCTGTTTGTGAATACAGTAGTTTTATGTGAAATTGTTGTTTTGTTTATTTTAGTGGTTTGTTTACGTGAATGAAATGCCACGTTTACGGAGAGGAGGTGCAAATCTTTTACACACACCATTTAATATCTTGTAAACATATAACGCAGCAAACCTGCGTAATCAAAAAATATTAGAGTATTTCAGACTTGTGGCGATTAAGCGCAGCGAACAACCTGAATCTGGCGACAAGTGTGTGCAGCGAATGAGCCGACCCAAAAGGTGAGTGAGCGCAGCGAACGAACTAAATTGACGGCGAGTGAGCGTAGCGAACGAGCTGATCCAAATGGCGAGTGAGCACAGCGAACGAGCTAAACCCTGACGGCGAGTGAGCGTAGCGAACGAGCTCACTTGAATTACCTGTAAAACATTTGCTATTGTTGATTTTAAAAATAGTCGCTCCGCTCAATATTGCAAGCAGACAACTGCATTGTATACCTAGTGTTTAAAATATTGAGCCAATAATTCATGCACAGGAAAAGTAAAAAATTGTATGAAATGTAATATCTCTAAAAAGTTTTATTTCACAGCTGTATGTTCACCACCTGATATAGCTTACCATTTATTAATAAATTTGGTACTTTGAAATTTTTAATTTGAGATAGCAACGTAATCTGATGCGTATTTTAAGGTGAATGTGACTAAAGAGTGAGTGTGATGGTTTAGATAAAAAAAGACGAGGTGTAGCTTTGTATTGTTACTGAAAAGATCAGCTGTTTCATTTGTCAGGATCATTAATTAATAGCCCAGTGAACAAAGGCAGCTCTGGTGTAGTTTCAAACCATCAAAAAGCCTCTGAAATTTCCCAGGATTGAATTAGAAACCTTCACATTTGAAGGCGAGCTCTACTACAACTATAGCTAAATCATCTCAACCTTGAAATTGCTTCATTTAATGTTAAATTTCTCTATTGTTAGTCATAGTCTTCTAGTTTTTCTAATTTCATATTAATCAAAATTCAGGTTAACCAAAACAAAATTTTGGTTTGTAGATTTTGTTTTTGCTGCGCCCAAAAAATAGTTAGGCAACCTCAGGCCTACCTCAGCTTATTAAAATTATTTTGACGGTTTTCCCTTTAAAATGTTTGTTGTACATGGTACATGTCTTAAAGAAATGCCTGTGCTGTAGATACAAACAAAAATTATAAAATAAAATAAATACAGAAGACTCTTCTGTTTTACATTTATTTATTTCTAATGCTATTAATATTTTAAATTGTTTACACCATTATTAAACAAATAAATTACTACTACTGTATTTTAATCATAAAATTTACACAAAAACATGATTTAAAGAAGTCCACAACTGAACGCCAACAGGTACACGGGTTTGGTGATTTCTACTCATGTCCATTCTATGCCGTTGAAGGTTTTCTCCGCTGGAAACGCAGCCACACTCCCCCCTCCACTAGGGGCACGAAGGAGCGAGGATGCATCTTGATCGGCTGCTTGGTCTTGGGACTCAACTCGATCGTGTAGTGCTGCATGATCCTGGCTATAGCTGTCTTCACCTCCATTACCGCAAACCGCATGGCTAACAAATATACTGGGATTAACTTGACTTGTACGTTGTGTTAGAGTGTAACATTTTGTTTTGTGTATATCTACGTCTGAGACAATTTATAACGTTTTGAAAACATTCCAAACCCGTCTTGTTATTAACGTCAACTTGTTGTTAGATAGCATCATTAATAAATAACCCAATGACAGATGGCAACGGGCTCCAGTATCAAGCCTTTAAAAATCTATTAACTTTTCTCAGGATCGAACCGGCAACCTTTGGATTCAAAGGCGAGCAATATAACCATTCAACTACCCAGCCAGTTATCAAGTTGTTGAGGACGTTAACATTTTTGTGTATCTAAGAGTGCTATCGAATCCACGCACAGAGAACTCTCAACACTATATATATCCCGAAGGGAAGTGCAACCCCCCAACTGCAATTTATGACTTGATTTTTTTCAAGGCCGGATTTAGGAACATGCCCGGTGTAGGCTATATCCATTTTCTGCCACCTATCCATTTTCTGCTCTATTTTGTGGCCAATCCATTCGTAAATTCATTCAAATGTCTAAAAAAGGAAATCACTATTTGTGAATGTAAACACTGAGCTCTAGTGTTGTTCCTTCTTTTTGGGTATATACAAATTGTGAATGTTGTTACGATTACCCTATATAAAAAATGTTCTACAAAATTATGTGGAGTAAATTCGTATGAAAAGAAATAAACGTATTTCTATTTCCTCAAATGACTTCAAATCAGAAAGATGGTCCTAAAGAAGTTTATGTTATTAAACTAGTAAACATATATTTCAATTTTTTTATAAATTGCCAAAATGACGTCCATAAAATTTTGCTGCTATAGGCTCGAGTCTTTTCAGCCTATTTAGAAATGCGGCTCTGATTCTTTTTCGAACTAAGATTTGAGATAGAGACTTTAACTTTGAAGTATACTCTATTGTAGTGTTCCAGGAGACTACTGGGCTTTCCCCTGAAAGCTTTGCTGTTGTAGTATTTGTTGCAGATTTGATAAATATATTACTGATATCAGGATTGGGGAACTCATTAATGAAATATATACATTAGCTAATGTGCTAAGCCATGAAAATCTATGTATAGAAACTCAAATTGGAAAAGTAGGTTTCGACACTTATTTCTATTCTTTTAAGTTTTTGAACGGTCTCTAAACTTAAAATTTAAAAATACGCGAGAGTGCAACGAGATATTGCTTCTATCACTTTTTAAAGATCCAATTAGATGCAAAATAAAATAAATTTTTATTGAATATGTGGCATAATATTTAGCAATTCAGACTTTTGAACTTTGGGTGATTTTGTCAAACAAATTCCTGTTGTTCCAGTAATTTTGTCATTTGTACTGAACTATAGTTCTGTCTAGTACGCTCCACGCACAGATCTGGATAGTCTGTAGTAGCCAAAGTAAAGCAAAAAAGGCTGACAAAAAAAAATCGCGCTAATTGAGAAAACAAATTAAATACTTACCAATACATATCCTGGGCCCGTCCCCATATGGCAGGTAGGTCGGGTTAGGTTTGAAGTTGTTGCCTTCGAACCTCTCGGGTCGGAACGCCTCAGGGTCGGGGTAGTATTGCGGGTCCTTGTGAAGGGCGATGACAGGGATTCCGACCAGAACGCCTTTATCTATCACCAGGTCGGAGTCGGGGACCTTGTACGGTCTGGTACACTGACGCATGAGCAGTCCGATGATTGGATACAGTCTCTGGGCCTCTGCAGACAGAAAATACAGTGAGTACAGCTTTTTACTAGTTTTAGATATAATTTTTTTTCTAAAAATGAAAATGAGAATCTTGCATTTACTTTTTGATTTGAGTTTATGTTCCTTGCTCACAAGACCTTTTAAATTTTTTTGGACTAAAATTAATTAAATTATAAATGAGCTTGTTTGCTCGAATTCTTGATTGTTTGGCGAGCTCAAATGTAAAATTTTATCAACAGTCAGTTAGTGTCAGGCCTCCAATCAAGATCTGAGTTTGTTTTTCGCAGGACTATCATCATGTGCATTCTATCAATCATATTAAAATTGTTTACTATTTTTATGTGTAGGATGATGTTCCGATATAGTAGTTTTCATTACTAGTCACGAAAGTGACTCATTGCGGGGAGAGATTGCATTTACGCGCGAGGCGAAGCCGAGCGAGGAAAAGGCTATCGAGCCCCAATGGCACTTTAGAGACGAGCATTGAACATTATTTTTCGTTACGATATCGAAAAACTTGTAAACAACATGAATATTTTTGTTTGTTCAACTTAGTATCAAGAAAAAACCGAACTCATAACGCTGAGTTTCCGTGGTTATGTCGTGGTACACACGCACCGAAATTAAGCGTTGTGCAACAGCTGATCGGCCTAATGCAACAGCTGATCGGACTGCACCGAAAAATCCCATAACGGTTACTTTCCGTGCACCACATACGCACGGAAAGTAAACGTTATGTAATTTTGCCGTGCAGTAGCGGGAATAACCTATTTTCTTAGCTCATTTTACGTTTAGAAAGTGTACTTTCGTGTGTAGAGTAATGAAAAATAGTATTATGTATTCTTTTAAAAAATACAGCTTACAATACACACATAATATTCTCTTATACACACTCCATTAGTTTATAAATTGTTAAAATTGAATGTTACGTATGCACTAATCTGTACTAAATCAGCCCACTGCACTTTCTTTCTATAAATATGTTTTACATACAAACCTGTGAGGTATGTGGTCAGTCATTGAAATAAAGATAAAATAAGCACTCAAATCCAAGGTGTATAGAAATGAGATTGGCATACCCAATGAGTAAAATGTCATCTGGTGTTATATAAAAGGACTCGTCACTAGCACTAGTGACACAAGAATTTGCAAACCAAGCTTGAAACTTTGGATGACTTTAATGTCCTTACTGTTTGTCAAGAGTACTATCGATGAGCCCATTTACACTAGCTGGTACATTCATTCATTCATTAGTAGGGGTAGACCTAATCTCTATAGGTACGTCATCCACTTGGGTTTTTGCGCTCGCCATTGAGCGTTTTAAAGTTAATCCCAGTTCAGGCCTTTGAGGCTGCAGCCTGCATACGATCTCCTATTAAGAGAAAATGTCGGGTCCCCGTTGAAGACACCATGCATGCAGGTTTTTCCTCAAAGACAATGTTCTGTCGCCAGCACTGATACTTGCCTGATGTGGCTTCTCTCTCGCTGCATAATTTGTCTGCAACTTGCTAAAATTGAGAGTGAAGCATGAGCTTACTTAACTTCAGATGAGAGAGTCTGGCCCAGGTTTACTGCGGTCCTCTCGCTCCCATGACATAACTGCTTGGCATGCATACTCACTAGAGATAGCACAGAAAGGCTGCATGCCCGTAAATGGCCACATTAGCTGTTTTCCCCTTCATTTCACCCTTCTAGAAACTTTATTGGATTCTTTTACATCTTTAATGAGGTCAGCTTCTTAGTTTATAGTGCTTTAGTTCCTACTTTCCGCCCTTACCTTGCACGACCTGGTCAAGATATACCATATCCTTGACAGTCTGATAACTCCAGCGACCTGCGTGAGCCTCCAACACCCTGTCCACCTCTAGCTGCAGTTTCCTCTGCACCTCTGGGTTTCGGGCCAGCTCCATCAGGGTGTGCGTGATCGTGCCAGATGCCGACTCCGACCCGGCCACCAGGAAAATCACACTGTTGGCAGCGATCGTCACGTCGGTGAACACTGGAAAAACCATGAAGAGATGTGTAAAAAGTTATATCGATTCAATTACAACAAAAGACAAACTTTTAATTAGTGTTTTGGAGTAATCCTCAATGAAGATCTGATTTTACTATATTTTTTTTATGTATAAAGCCGTGTCAGTACTGGCTAAACATGTTTGGTGAACAGTGTTCTGCGATCTTTTGTTGGTATATTTGTAGCATGTAAATCATGGTAACTGCAGTATGGTTATTGTTCATTAGATATGTTTTAACTATATTGGATTTTTGCCGAGTTTACTTGAATGAAGAAGCCAGTGTGGATGTTGCTTAAAAAGAAAGATCTTATATCTCCTTGTTGAGTTGTACCGTTCAACAAGAGCTTGATTTGAGCTAAGAGAAAAAGAAAAAAATCATATATAAAAAACTCTGTAGAAGTTATAAAGAATGTCTATAAATGCCACATAACTTTTGATAACTTTTAATGCCCGAAGAGCTTATTTACAGATAGAGTGGCCTTATTTTTTCACAAACTGTTTCTAATACAAACTTGTCAACCTGAAAATAGTTCATACAGTAGCCTATATAGTAAAATGTCTCCCAATAATTTATAAAGTTAGAAAATTCCCTAGCAAGTTTTCTGGAAGTAAGTTATCTCTCCCTAGTTTTTTTAAACAACCTTACAGAAATTTTGATTAAAAAAAATATTTTTAATTAAAAATTTTATTTCAAAAAGTACCACCGGTACCGTAAACCGGGGTGAAGATGAACAAAACGGAAAAAAATGTTTATTAAATTTTTTTTATAAGAAAACATGAAAAATGAAATAAATAAAAAATATTATTGAAATCTGCATTTATTTATCTACATAAAACACATACCATTACACTCATAAACTAATTTGGGTGTTTATAGAAAATGTTTAAAGAAACAGACTTTTTTGGCAAAAAAAATATGTCTTCCTAAATCCATGGATGCAGATTTTGCATTTACGAATATAAGGGTTTATTTTTAATTTTCATTAGCCTCAACAGGTTGCAATAACAGTTTTGTGTTACTTTTAACCATAAAATAGCTTAATTTTTTTATTTTATTTTTTTTGTGATAACTTGTCAAATTGTGCGGAAAACGGGGTGAATATGAACCGCGCATCAGTTAGGGGGTATATTATAATGTCTTGTCCCATGTTTTTCCTAAATAATAATTTTTGGTTCTAAAATTTGTTAATTTATTTCAAGGTTATGAACAATAGTAGAATTTGTTTTTTAACCCTTTAAAATTACCTACCCATAAGTACATCATGACAAGAACATACAAAAGAAGCATCGGTGCAAAAGCGATCAAGCAATATTCACAAGAAACATTGCAGAAGGCAGCAAAAGAAATAAAAAATGGCCAAATTACTTTGAAAAATTACATAAAAAATATAATATTCCAAAAGGAACTTTTTGCATATTGTAAGCGTAGGCCTATTTGCGTTTTTGCAGAAAATTGCCTCTCGGCAGTCAAAAATTCATACAAAATTTATTTTTTGCTTAAAAATGTGATAAACACCATTTTTAAGCAAAAAATACATTTTTAAGCAAAAAGATCATGATCAATAGTAGAATTTGTTTTTTAATTCTTTAAAATTACCTACCCATAAGTACATTATGACAAGAACATACAAAAGAAGCATCGGTGCAAAAGCGATCAAGCAATATTCACAAGAAACATTGCAGAAGGCAGCAGAAGAAATAAAAAATGGCCAAATTACTCTGAATCAAGCTCAT
Organism: Neoaliturus tenellus; assembly: GCA_030545055.2. NCBI lineage: Eukaryota > Metazoa > Arthropoda > Insecta > Hemiptera > Cicadellidae > Neoaliturus > Neoaliturus tenellus. The sequence continues at coordinate 26,833,089 of CM061532.1, read as the reverse complement.
AAAAAATATAATATTCCAAAAGGAACTTTTTGCATATTGCAAGCATATTTGCGTTTTTGCAGAAAATTGCCTCTCGGCAGTCAAAAGTTGATAAAAAATTTATTTTTTGATTAAAAATGTGATAAACACCATTTTTCTAAACTAGATTAAACATAGATTTTTTTGGAATATTCAAATGCAGTAAAATGATAAGGTACAATAAAAAACCAAATATAAAAAGGTTGTAAGAAATTGTTTAAAATAAAAAATTGAAAAAAAATTGGTAGAAAAATTTTTTTTTTAACCTAAACATAACACAATATGTTCAGTTTTTTGTGGTCTTTTCAGATATGGGGTGAAAATGAACATAGGAGTAAAAATGCATGCAGTGTAATGCAAAATATATAGTGTGTTCATCTTGACCCCAAACCCGGGGTGAACATGAACAGGTAATTTTTATTATTTTTTTTAAAGAGTTTTTGTATTTAATTTTTTTAAACTTACATAATCATATTGCCATAAATCTCTTTGTAAAACAACAAATGAATTATTTTGATATCTTATTTAATAAGAAAGTTATTCGAGAAAAACCAAAAAAAGTGTTCATCTTCACCCCGGTTTACGCGGTACTAAAATTTTTAAGCTTTTTCAGCCCTTCTGATAATATATTACGGGTTACACTTCAATTAATAGGTAATACTTACATTTCGTATCAGGTGCTAAAGTCTGATCGCTTTGCTCTGCGTATTTCATCTGATCTATGATAGCGTCATCCTCAGTTGTGTCTGGAATGGATGAACTCATGTCGACCCCACTTTCCTCCTGATCTTGAAGTGACATCAACAGCTGAAGATAGTCATTTCTTATTACATTATTTTTTCTCCGGTAATCCGAAGTAGCTTTGATTAAATCCAAAAAATATTCTGCTTCCTCCTTCTGGACGAATATTCTTAGGTTCAACAACTCTGCTAGTTTAGGAGATAGTCCAAACAACATAAATTTGATCATGGTCAAATAATTCGGCGAGAACACTTTAGTAGATGCATTCTTGAACATCATGAAATCCCGACTGGTAGTTTCAAACTGAAGTCCAAACGCGCAACTTGAAATCACCTCTGATGTGAACTCAAAAATAAACGCCTTAGATTCCACATCTGAGTTTTGTTTTGTAAGCTCTTCAATCTTCCTAACCATGTTGTCTCCACATTTTGTGACTTGTTCGAACATTCCTTTTAGTTTCCCGGTTGAAAACGTCGGTGTCAGTTTATAACGCAAAGCTCGCCATGTGTTTCCTCTCAAGTTAAACAAGTTTTTGGCCATCGGGTCCTTATTATTTACTGGACCGCCTCTGTCTTGGAAGTACGTAAAGTCTTTCACCATTATTCTATTAATTAATTCAGTATCTTTTAGAATGAGTGTCGGTTGCTTCATTTGGAACATGCCAAAATATTTAACTCCTGGAAATGCTTTATACATATTAATAATCCCTTCTGACTGTGGTCTTCTTCCTAGGAGGGTATCAAACATGAGTCCTCCCTTTATATTCGGAACTCCTCTTTTGTCCCAGTAGTCATAGTTGTTGGTGAAGTACCAGTAGATGAAATACGCAACTGTGGCTATACCCACAAGTACGTCCGTGAAGACGGAACCAGTTGTGACTGCCATCTTGAACTCTGCCTGAAAATAGGTTTTCGAGTGAGAAAAAGATGTTAAAGGCAATTTAAAAAATTAAAAAATTTACAGCTATTTTTATATTATCTTTTTAACTACTCAAAATAATTTTTTAAAATATTACTCAACCAATTTTTAAATTTATGTTGAATGAAAAGTATTTTGAGGATAAATGTTTATAAAGTAATGTTTAAATCAAATATTTTAGAAAATATTTTATTATTTTATTTATTTCTTGTGGACTGGGTGGATAATTGTAACATGATTATGATGTGTGGTAAAAAGTGTATGACTAATTCAAACGGGAGCATCTCATAGGTCCCAGTTTCACAAGTCCCAGTTTGCTTAAAAATTACTAAATATAAAAAATTTCATAGGTCCCAGTTTCAGATGTCCCAGATGTTGTAAAAATAATATTAATAATTAGTCAATTCATTGGTCCCAGGTTCATATGTCCCAGTTGCGTTAAATTAAAGGAAAAACAACGGGCGTTTCATAGGTCCCAATTTCACAAGTCCCAGGTATCAACCGCGCCAAAAGTGACGCGGCCGCCGAGTCGGACTGTACAGTCAGAGCAACAATTGACTCATTCGGCCGGCCGCGTACCGTATTCACCGCGAGTACGTCTGCACAGTTCTTGCGCTGAACAATAGAGGAATCGCTTTTTTAATATTTTTATTCGTTCATTTATTTATTTATGTATTATTTAAATTTATTTGTACTTCTGGTTGAATTTAAAATGAAGGCAAAACTTTTCGGCGTTGATCGCGCTGTGGTTACACTGCACAATTGGCGTCTTTCAACGACAGTGCGTGCTGCCGTTTACTCACTCCTGTACCACAACTGAGAGGTTTAAATAGCAATGAAATTTATATATTCCGTTTCTACATTAAATACTGATTCCAATAGTATGCATATTTTTTACTTTCTTAATTATAGGTATTATAAAAGTTGGAAATGTTTGAGAACCAATTTATTCGGACATGAAAAAGTTACTAAGCGAGGCAATTTTTTATTTCTGGGTTTGAAAAAGTTTTTTTTGTGGGAAAGTTGTAGCCAATGATACTAATTTTATAGTTGTATCAAGAAACTTAAGAAAACATGACCTGATCGTTGGTAAGAGAATTAATAGTGGCGCGAAGAGGTTGAACTCGAGACTTGTGGTCCCACTTTGGCCACCGAAGTAATAGATCTCGTCGTTTCTTCTATACTTTATTAATTTTTACAGATAAACACTTTTTAATTTATAATTTATTTGTATATTTGTAAGAAATTGGCGGTGAAAACTATTTTCAAAGGGTCAATTCAAATAGTATAAAAATCTTTTGAGCTGTACATAAAAACTTAATGCCCAAGCGTAGTGCGTGATCTCAGATGTACTTAGCTCGTCCCAAAAATGGTCATATTTGAAGTCATTCAATGAGATTATAATAATTTAAACAAGTTTGCATAAATTATTTATTTAATCATTCAACCAACTTTTTACAAATAAAAATTCCACCATAAATTTTACCTCTGACAAAACTTTACGCAAAACATTTCTTATATAAAATTAAATGGATTTTTACACAATTTTTGGTTTTTAGTTAAAATTAAACAAACCGTTTAAATTAAATGATGTATATAATTATACATAACGTAGTTAAAATAACATGTGAATATATAAGTTTCATGAAAAATATTATGATAAGGCCTAAGAGCTTTGCAAACGTGATGGTCGTATTTCGACACTTTCTCTATGTCCAATAATTCGCCGACCGTTTTGGATATATTTAGCGTAATTTAGAGTTATGGGGTAATATATGTAAATTAGATACCAAAATTAATCTTGCACTAACGCTATAAAATAGAATATTATAAGCCCATGACGTGCGCCACGCGGGAAAAGATGCAATTAGTGGCCGTCGCACCGTCCGCTGCTGCCAGCCGGCCGGCCGGCTCGACGGCGATTCTTGCTTTGACTGTACAGCCCGACTCGGCGGCCGCGTCACTTTTGGCGCGGTTGATACCTGGGACTTGTGAAACTGGGACCTATGAAACGCGCGTTGTTTTTCCTTTAAGTTAACGCATCTGGGACATATGAACCTGGGACCATTGAATTAACCATTTATTAAGATTATTTTTGCAAAATCTGGGACATCTGAAACTGGGACCAGTGAACTAACTGAATTTAGTATTTAATTTAATAAATATGGGACATTTGAACCTGGGCTTTATGAATTTTTTTATATTTAGTGATTTTTAAGCAAACTGGGACTTGTGAAACTGGGACCTATGAACAGTACCCATTCAAACTATTTAGGAAATAATGGTATGGAAATAGTGCTACGTAATATTAACCAGGCCGCTGCCCTCCCAACCCCTTAAAACATGGTGGACTTGGAAACAAACTACGCCGAATTGAGCACATGGACGGGCACAACAGGCGGTGAAAGAATCAACCTCTCCCAGAAATGGCTACGCCCACAATGAACCATTATGTTTCGGGCAGGAGCATTATGTAAATTAATGTAGGCCGCCGCCCGTGCCACTATGGCACTACCTTAATTGCACTACGTTAATTAACGTACCCCGCACTCAACGTATTAACGGATAAACCTTTTAAATAAATATACCATAAAAATACTGTATACAAGAATTTTATGATTTTTTGTTTTTGTCATTGTTTGTTGTACAAAATTTAAAATAAAATTGGCCTTTCGTTTATTTTCCTTTAAAAGCATGAGAGAAAACATAAAAAGCATAAAATTAAGGTTTAGACAAATTTATGCTGTTGGACGGATACTAGTTAAACTAATATTAACTTGCATTTACTTTAACAGTCACTGTTCCAAAATATTAAGCCTTTATCTGTTGCTCCCAAAACAGTCTCACGTACCTACAGTACAGTAACTAAAAGTAGATTGGATAGATAAACTATTAAGAAGACTTAATGTAAATGAAGAACGAGAGAAAGGGGCTCTAGATTATGAAATTTTCAAAACCAAAAACATTAATTTAAGGATACATTAAATAGATGCATTAATAATAATAAGTTTAAGATTATTATTTATGCTGGTTTCAGAATATTTTAAAATCATTTCATTAAGTTAATTTATATATAAAGATAATATATTTAAAATAAATTAATACCTTATTCCTCTGTTGAGAAAGTTGCAGAAATGCAGAGGACAACATACACAACAAACTATTAAATAGTTGAAATTTTTAAGTTAAATTTTAGAATATTTTATATAAAAGATTTGTAAAATTGTGAATGAGTGTTTGATGTTTGATATAAAAATTTTCATTTAGATTTTCTTTCTTTAAAAACCAAATTTCTTCCAGAAGACCTGAGTGAATAGAGTAATTAATTGTATCCCTTGATCCAAAATATATTCCAGTAACTTCAAATTGGTTAATTATACATTTTCCTTTAAAGTAAGTTGTGATATTGTCGGCTCATAAATATTTATTTTTTTAACTGTCCACTTCGGAAGGCTTCATTCTACATTTATTGAAATAAAATACTTAATCACCTCAATAATTGACTCCCAAAAATACTATGAGTAAGTAAAAGAACAAATATATAAAATAAAAAATAAGTAGAAAGTATGCGAATATTTAGCATGTGAACAATAAAGAGTACTGCTAAATTTATTTTCATCTTAATTTTTATTTACAAAAACTCAAAACATTTTTGAATTGGAGTAAAAAGTAAGTTAAAAACAATATGTAATACCTCAGATAATATTAGTGACTGATTAAGTATTAATGTTATAATAACTGTTAACCAAAAGAATATTTTTGTTATTGCAGATTGAAACTCACTTGGTCAGCAGTTGCAGTTAACACACCGTAAGTTTGTTTTCTCACTGTATTTAGCCATCCAAATGATCTTCAAGGCCACTCTTGTCAAACTGTTGATGGAGTCTCGACTGCAGTGGATATTTGCTCAAGTGATACATAATCTTTGATGACAAGTGCTATGTCATTCTGTGGATGTGTATAGGTTATCTCTGGTGATACTTATATTTCCTATATGTTAAATTTACAACTCATCACTTATTTATTTGCTATTCTTAGCCAAATACTTATTCTAAAAAATGCAATTCTTGTGCAATACTTATACTTAAGAACAGCAAAAATTTTGAATACAAAATATCACAAGTTTTTCCTTTAATTGGTTGCATACTTTAATAAATACTTTGATTATTTACAGCTAATAAACATTTAACTCAACAACAATCTTGTATTTAAAATATAAAATAATTTCTATGTAAAAGTTAATATATACCACATACAATTTATTAAAGACTTATATTTATTTAATTCCTTTGTCGCAGCAGACTTGCGTCCTCAGCGAATTCCCAACAGAATTATTATATTTTCTCTTTCACCATAAAAACCATATGGGGTTGAGTATGTAGGTTTGCAATCATATGGATTTTGTAAGTAAATAAGATATAAGTTGAATAATTCCTTGTAAATGTTCATACCCAAATGTTATGAAGCTTTTTATATTTTTTCATTTTCCTCATAAACCCTATAGGGGTGAGTTTGTAGGTTTGCCGCCATTTGGGCTTTGCAAGCAAATATAAGTTAAACCCTTATTAATTAATTTACATACATTTTTAATCAGGGGTGCCCATCCCCCCCAAAGGCGATGGCGCATTCCCCCCCCCCCCCCCAAAAACATATACCGCACCCCCCTACCAAAGTGGAAACCTGTTTGAAAATACTGTATTTGTTTTTAGCTAAGCATATAAGCATAAGTTGCATATTAAAAAAAAATTGAGATAATATAAGGGTTTTTTACCTATGAATTCATGCACATTTCCACAACAAACATTTTTTGTTAAAAAAGTCAATTATTTGATGTCTTTTTTGTTTGATAGTTATAATTTTGTTATTTTTGTTATATAATTTAAATTGATAATTTGATTTTTATAGTTCTGGGGATTTTTAGCTCTTAAAATTTTAAATTACGTCCATTTTGGAACAGTAAAAGTTTGAAATGTCTAAATTTGTCTGAGTAGGCCTATAGGGCACTTGTTTGTTATACATAAGCCACTATCTTTAGGTTTTTTTGAATTAAGGACAAAAAAAATGCATCATTTGAAAGAATACTATTTACTGAACATTGTGTGAGAATTTCACGTTTCTAAATTTTACGGTTTTCGAGTTCTGCTTGCTTAAAGTCAGCCACACGCCATCGATGATCGCGACAAATGCATCTTCTGTTCACGGCCTCGTCATCAAGCCAGCTACACTCAGCCAAGTTTAGAGCTCACTGTAGCGGTTGGATTATATTTGTTATTGATATATAGATCAGAAATACTTACAAAAGTTATTTACAGTTAAAATAACACACACAGCTAATCACTATGCAAATAGTGTGTGTAACGTGTAGTTGAGTAATTAATTGTAGCATAGTAACTTAACTGGTGTCAAGATCGCGGCGTTCGCCACAATTAAGTGACATGGTGGACTTTAAGCCAGCAGAACTCAAAAACAGTAAAACTTAAAAACGTGGAATTTTTACCTAATGTTCAGTAAATAGTCTGCTTGCAATCTATATATTTTTAAAGATCACAGTTCAAAAAACATAAAAATAGCTGGCTTATGTACAACAAACAACCGAATACAGGTATTAAAATATGTATAAAAATAAATAAATGATAAAAATTTATAAGTGATTCACTAAAAATGCATAGGCCTACATATTAGAGACAGACAGATTGAAAAATAATAGAGATATTGGGCTTATAGGCCTAGTATTGTATGTACCGTGTATTTGCTTGTTCTTACCTTCTGAACACACGTAGACCTACGTTCTTTTATGGCATGAATTTAAGTTTCATCATTGGTTTAAGACATCTATTTTTTCAGCATATATAGGCCTACGTGTTTAGTGCAATAAAACATCACACTGAAAAACAGTTTGGAGTAAGGTACATTCACTTGCTGGCTATCTACCTTGTTTTTTTATCAAGTAATCAAAATGAAATTATATAAAATAATAATTTAGGCTATTATAATGACACTTTGAGACTAACTATGAAACCTAGAAACCTAATGTTTCTCTCAAACTGTAAACATAGTTTGGTTTAGTAACAACTAAGATTTTAAAAGTAGTTAATGAACGGCTTGATTTTAAGTTTGTGTTTACAAGTTCACAGCACCTCACCATGCATGCTATCGTAAAAAATTTGTAAGCTAGAACTAATCATAAGTTCATTCATTCGACGACCGTCATGAACACCGTTGTAGCCTAAGAGGCTACGTTGTTTAGGAATTCCCAGTGTCGATTTTGCCAATTGCGTTACTCAGAGACGATATAGGTCTATACTCTCGCCGAGCCGTTTCTTTGACAGAAAAGTGGTCGCCAGAGACGCGGAACCGCGGAAACGGCGGAATATACTGATCGAACATGTACGAAAATATATTTTTGTAATTGGCTGCTTGCCGCGTTGAAAATAAAATAAGTTAAATAAAATAAAGACACTAGACCACTAAGAAAAGACGAAACTTTAAGTGATTGAGAGAAACGGTCAAGATTGGGGGACTAACATTAGGCCTACATGTTTTGATCCAGAACAAAAGGACAGACAAAGACTCTCCTAATTTGTTCATAAGATTCATTGTTTAACTACCCTACTGCAAATTAGTACTTATAACATTTTAAAAAACCCTTTTTTCAATTCCCCCCCAAAATTTTTTCCAATGGCGCAGCTTGCGCCATTAGTCCCCCCCCGTGGGCGGCCCTGTTTTTAATGAGCAAGAAGGTTTTGTTATTTCGCGTAAGAATAACATGGGAAACTTGGCAAAGGTGACGGTAGTCGCCCCACCCCCTACCACACCCCCTTCCACCAAACAACTCCAGCAGTTTCTTTAATAGCCATTATTACATATTACGAAAAAATCAAGGTTTAAAACAAAACAATATTTTTATCAACAGTTTACTATCAAATAAAACACTTGTATTAAAAAGAACTATAATTATAATTTATAGTAAACAAAATTTGCACAATAATGTCTATTGCGAAAATGCAAAGATCCGAAATGGATCTAAATATTCTTATATGAAATTATGCAAATGATTATTATTATTATCCATTTCAGATATCAAGAAAAAAAAGTCTCAAGGAGGGCGATCTTGTTGTTGTCTCTCTTTACTCTTTGGGCGATATTTATTTTGTATTTTGAGCGCCCTTTTTACCCCCAATAGGAGCGCTCTTTACTGCCGCCGATCGAAAGCTCTCTGATTAGGGGCGCTGTTTACCGTCAATTGGGGAAGGGGATGTTTACCATCAGTCGGGGGCGCCCTTACCACTGATCAAAGGGCTATTTACCCTTATTTGGGGTGCTCTTTGCCGTCGATCATGTGCCCTTTTTACCAACAGTGGTGACCACTGTTTACTGCCAGTTGGGGGCGCAATTTAACTCTGATATGATCAGGGCGCTATTTACTGTTTGTTGATTAGAAGGCAAAGGCAAATGTTTACTGATGGTCGGGGGCCGTATTTATCCAAGTCGGGACGCTCTTGACCACTGAACAGGGGTTCTATTTACCACTGATCTTGGGCGCTATTTACCAGTGGTTGGGGTATCAATTTAACTCTTATTAGGGGCGCTACTTACCGTTTTTAGAAGGCAAATGTTTACCGCTGGTCAGACACGCTATTTACCGTTAATTAAAGGTTTTTTTTTTTTTTTTTTTTTTTTTTTTTACTGGCCAGGGGTTATATTTATCTCTAGTCAGGGTGCTCTTGACAGTTGAACAGGGGCGCTATTTACCATAATTCCAGGACGCGTTTTACTAGCGGTTGGGGGCGTAATTTAACTCCGATTAGGGGTGCTATTTAACGTTGATTAATGGGACTTTTAACTGTCGGTAGGGGGTGCAATTCAAGCCTGATTGTTGTATTTTGCCTATCGGAGGCGCTGTCTCACTTCGGTTTATTTATGACCATTGGGAGCGCTTTTTACCACTGATCAAGAGGCTTTAACCATCTTTGGAGAGCGCTCTTTACCGGGAATCAGGGGCGCACTTTGCCGCCGATTAAGGGCGCTGTTTATCGCCACCTGGGGGCGTTTTACTGCCGATTGGAGGCGCTCTTTACTGCTGATTAGGGATACTTTACTGCAGATCAGGGGCGTTCGTCTCTGTCGCGATCGAGCCCCTGGGGCCTCAGTGCCCTAGGCGGTCGCCTAGTTCACCTATATGGTAGAGCCGGCCTGTGTCAACTGCACATAGCGCGGAGGTCACCCGCACTGTCAGTGCAGCTCAGACCACTGGAGAGTGATGTGTGTAGTGTATTAAACAAAATAAATATTAAAATAATCCCATATTTGGTGCAATGTTGTTTAACATGTTGTACAACAAAAGTTTATAAAAAACAAAAATTTCTTTTGATCTTTTCGACACCGGCTCGGGAAAACTGAAACCTTTTATAAAACACGGTTTTTGGTTTTTAAACACCCTTGGTGTACAACTTATTTCATTAATTCCATTGTATTCTTAAATATGTTAAAACCAATTACTATAATTGGTTGCACAACAAAAGTTCATAAAACAAGTTGTATAGGTAGTGTAAATGCGGCTTAGAAAAACCAAGGAATCGAGATATGTTAGACTCTTTTGGAAGAACATTGTATCATTTTTAACTTAAGTAAAAAAAATTAGGTATTTTAAAATTTAAATTATTGCTAAAATAAATAAAATATTTTAGATAATGTTGACTGAGTATCTTGACTTTACATAAGACAGAATTAAAACATCAAGTACTTCATCCTTAAGTGATTCCTTCATTTCCACAAAAGTACCTACAGAGCCCTGACTGCAACTGCACGTGGAATCTGGGGTGAATTTGAATATGTTAATTTACTTTAAATTTTAATTATTTGTTAATAGCAAACCATTTGATAGTTGTAAAATTAAAAACTATCATCAAGGCAAATATACAAATATAAAATTTTACCCTAGGTTACTTTGAAATTCCTTATTTTAGTAATTGTTGAGACAAACAATCTCCAACTCAAACGAAAACAACTGTTTTTTCTTGCAGCGTTGGCAACACTTGCAGGTAGCAAAGAGTAAAATGTTGATTTTTTAACACTTTTTAACCGACAAAAACTCTGTGAAATTTGTCACGTGATAAGCAAAAACATAAACAAACCTCTTCGCAGTGGATGCTTGTGAACGTGCTTATTGACAAGCTAATGTTTACTGTTTTAGTCTAGTGAGTTAAGGTGTGTTTACACTACAGGTTGACAATCAAAAGTTGTTGATGTTTACTGTTATATCCACATGTCTATTGTCGACAACTTTTGGCTGTTAACTACAGTGTAAATGCACCTTTATGGAGCAAAATTTTATGATATTTAAGTAATGATGAAGGGTAATGAAGATAAAGTAGAGACCCTGCGACATAATTTTGTGGTGTGTCACTCAAGTGTTTTATGTATGTTTTATGCTAAATAAACAATTAATTAAAGTATTAGGCTTTTATACAATCCTGAGAAGTATCAACTTTTTACTATGCACCATTCTTTTTATAACCCTATATAATATGAATTTTCATTCGGACCTAAAATAGTAAATGTCATCACTTATAAATTCGTAGTCAACCCATTAATATTTCTCTCTTTGATTTGTGGAACTGAGTCTTGGTAAAATAAGCTTTAGCTCAGGATTCCCTGACTTTCCCTGCTTCCCCTGTCCATAGAAACCCTGGATTTTCAGTTTATGTGCTCAAGATTATTAAAATACCATGTCATTGATTTAAAAAATGAAATAAACCTGAAGAGACACAATTTCAGAGCACTCTCTCAATATCCTAAAGGGATATTTCTTGAGACATTACACAGCATGTACAAAAAGTAGTGGATAATTTTTTGGATTCACAAATCGAGATTATCTTGAGATTTTGTACATAGATTTTATCAATGTATACAGAACCGAATAAGTAGGACATCCCATGTTAAAAATTTCTTGTTTTGCCCCTGAAAACCAGAGTAAAATAAACCCTGATGCTAGGATTGCTTCTCCTTATTGTCACAGGAAGCGCTCTTTCTACCTCTTAAATGTCAAAATGAGTGTATTTGTTTACAAAAAATCAAAACAATAACAAATGTCTGCAAAATTATTCTAGCCATCTGTTTCCATTCAACCAATCAGCATGATCCTTGAATGAACATTGCGTCTCGGTGGTGCTATCTGTGTTACGGGGCGGCGTTCTCTTTTCCCATAAGGATGTCCCTTCTTATTCGGTTCTGTATACATTGATTTTATTCCGTTTCAAAACAAAAAAGGTTGACATTTCAATAAATAATTACATGATGAAACTTCTTTGTACAGTGTTTATTTACCTTAAAATTCTACAAATAGGTAATTAATCTCTGTTACATCAATTTACAATTGCTATGACTACAGGTTGACTCAAAGATAGTAAACATTTTAAAATCCGACCTTACTCTGAGACAAACTATAAATATCTAAACCTTATATTTTTATATATCTAGAAAAAAGCAATGCATTATGTTAACAATGCAGTTTCGACAATTAGTGAAATTATAACAAAAATAAAATTCTAAGAAACAACAATCAATATTTTGCTGCACAAATATATTAATTCTATAACCATCCCAAAGAATCTTGCACATTTTGAATGTAAGAGTGAATTTGAAACTGTAGCAATATCATAAAGCATGCATTTGGACTGTATTTACTTTTGGCAGAACAGTTTATAAAGAAAAACTTTTAACGTAAAATCTAGGCAGTTAATAATGAACAAAATAAGCATAGGTTGTCAACCACATTTGTTTTATTTGTATAAATTCTTTGATTGTTTATATTACTTTGTTCAAACTTAACACTATAACAAACCATAAACTACTTTAAGAAACAATACACCTATTGTATGGTAAATGTGAGGTAAGCACAACCCATTACGAGATTTGAACATTTTTCTAGCCTCAATGTACAAACTCTTAGTGGCCAATGGTAAACTTATTCACACTTTGCAATGTTTAACAACACCATTTTATAAAAGCTTTCAAAAACTTTTTGAGATAATAATAAATAAACTGTTTTTAATGTGTGCCATAACTTTTTACAGTGATGTTTTCATAAACCTTAGCCAACTATACAAGAACGGGTAACTCCACCGCTGCCGAGAGTGGCGTTCAGGAGTTGAGAGCAGCGACTTGTTGTAGCGAAGAGAGATCTCGTAGCATCATTTGAACCGTCTGCTTCAGTCGAGACTCCGACACGTCATCACTGGCCAGTTCGGGGTCTTCCGATTCCAGAGCTGAGAAAAAACCACTATAAGTGTTAGGTTTCAAAATACCAACAGAAAAGGGCCATAAAAGTGTAAGATTTATCAACATATAACATTATAATTCTTAATAACAACACAGTAGTGAATATTGTTTATGATGCTATATCGGCAATTATAACATTTTAATTATGATTTTTTTCATTTGGGGTGGGGGCATGGAAATGACACAAGCACTGTAGATCAGTCGGACAACTACTCAACTAGTTCATTAATTAGTGATATCTTTTTAAGTGACTTAGTTTATGTTTTTTCTTTGACAAAATTTGTTTTGTAAGCCAATGACAAGGTCTCGTGCACAAATTTTGTGTGGTGTTCTTAGATTAATAAAATTTTGATTCTAATTATTGAGTGGAGTTGAGTGGTTTGTGTTAAAAGTAATGAAGACCATAATTTTTTATGAAAACGTAAAAAACAAAATGTTTTTGAAATACGAGTGTATTACATTACCCATACACTGTTTTGACATTTAACTCATAGTTAAGTTTTGGCTTACAATATCATATTCACTCATGAGGTTTATAATCACTAAACCACTTTTGAAAATTCACACTTAAATTCTTTTGTGAAGTGGCATATTATGATTTCCCAATGCACAAAAGATGTTAAAAAAGAAATTCCGTTAATATACGGTGAATAAGAGGGGTGGGGTAAAGGCATCAGAGATTTAGTGTTGGGTAAAAAAGACTCATTAGAAATCTATCTGTATGTAGGTCAAATGGGCCGTCCTATATAAAACTCCTAGTACAACACAGTAATAAAATATAGTTTAATAAGCATAGATTTGACATTGATAATCCCAATAAATACTACCTAATTGAAATTTAGAGCAATTAAAGTGATCAATTTTACTGTCTAGATCAACAATTTTATTGTTTTGCATTCTACGATAAATTTCTTTTATTTAAAAATGAAGCCATAATATACCTGTCAGGGAAACAAAATAAATAGTGTTGAGTCACAAACAGACTACAGTTTTAATACTTCATATGTAACAGATGAATCATAAAACATTGGTGCCCCCTCCCCCCCTATAACCCCTTTTTTATAGGTGATGAATCACTACCGCTCATGATAATACACACACAGGTAACAACAGAGAGTTGGAATGTCTCCATGTATTGTTGAGATATTAACACGTTCGCTACCACAATGTTAAAAAAAAATCGTAACCACAGCCCGCCGCCGCAGTTTTGCGGCGGGCGAGTTCTACTGAGAGCCCACCGCCGCATATCTGGCGGCTGGGCTCATTAAAATAGACTGCCGCCGCATATCTGCGGCGATGGTTCCATGATACTAAATACGAAATTTCTTCACTGCGGTCTATTTTAATGGTCAGACAGTTTAGGCACGGTCTACGGGATAGTCCGCCGCATATGTGCGGCGCTTGGTCTGTGGCTAAAACGATCACTGACGTCACTAAAATGTTTTACGTACATTTTTATTTAATGTATTTATGAAAGTAACATTTTTTAACGTTTTTGATATATCTTTACACAAATATTCATCAAATCTCTTGTATGACACATTGAAAAAAGTTTATTGAGTAAGAAAAATGTATAAACATTTGCATTTTGTAAACTTGTAAAACATCATAATTATACTACAAAAATGAATTGTAAACAACTCTTTTTGTAAACTAAATATTTCAATACAATGTTTTTATGTATGAGTCGTATTTTATTTTTTGCTTTTCAAAGGTTATGACTAAAAATAAGGTTATATTAGTGCTGACGCTAACATGTGTCACTTAGTCTCTGACCATGCGCCGCAAATGTGCGGCGCTCAAAAAATTACCAAAAATGAAGTGAAAATTGTATATATTTTTTTATTTAATGAAATTAAGATATTTTGAAGTGTGAAAACTAATTTTGGACGGTTTCTATTCGTGGTCTGTGGCATAAGTCACGACCACTAGGGCCGGTCTACAGGGAAGTCCATGATTATTTTGGTGGGCTGTGGGATTGGCCGGACCGCCGCATATATGCGGCGGCTGGTAGCGAACGTGTTAATAGATTTTGGTTCAGCTACTAGTCTTGTAGCTTGGCTTTAACAACCACAACAACTCCACTAATGTATATAATACGATGGTATAATACGATGGTGCAGATACCCGATATCTGGGCGTCTATGGCTGTGAGGCGGTCCTCGACGCGCGTCTGGTAGTCCTCTATGTGCTCCAGCAGCCGTAGACGACACTCCTTGGAGTCTATGGCCGCCTCAGGCTGCGGCCCGGCAGACTCTGGGTAACAAACGCACACAGTCACACATCACACGCAATACTACAAACACATTTAATTTAGGGTCATACTGTGTACATTTAATTTCTAGCAAAATGTATACAGTACACTCTCGTTTATCGAACTCGGCGACATCAGAACTCCGCTTTATCAGAACTGAAAATCTGGATATTATTAATTTTTTCCTAACGAAATAAATAATTTTTTCCGTTTTAGAGTCTTTAATTTCTATTTGTTCTATCCGCACAACAGTGAAGTATCACATTTTGCATCAAACGTCATCAGACGGTTTTTCCATAATCTGTACGCATCGATGTATTATATTAGGCCGTGGAGTATTCGCACAAAAATAGAAAGAGGAAGGAGGGCAGGAAGTGAACATCCTCTTCGACCGCTTCCCATTCTGTCTCGCGTCGCGACTGCACCTGTGTTATGTGGAAGTTGACTACTGGAATATGAGTGGAATATGAATGGAATATAGAATAAAGATTTTTGATCTTTAATTCCTGCGTTGTTTTTATTCCTACAGATTCATTGTTACGATTTTCAAAGTTTGAGTGCCTTATTTTCATAAAATTTCTTGTGTTATTTTAAAAATCAGAGTGAATACAATCATGATAGGTCACCGTACGGGCGGAAATGATGACTCACGACGGACTCCGCTTCATCAGAATTTTTTGATATCCAAACCGGCCATCCGCCACATTAGTTCCGATGAACGAGAGTGTACTGTATTAAAAATATGATTTCAAGATTTTATGCATAAGTAATTTATTTTCATCACACTAATAAATATCAATACCAGCTGTTTTCGACCCTCACTTTTACCAACAAAAATCATGCTTTGGAAGTCTAGGGCGAACATTTTTGGCCCTATGGCTTACATAAAATCATTATTCAGAACACATGGGAAACACACACTTCAAACAAGTAAGTTAGATGTGCATCCTGTTATGTAGGTTACTGAAAATTAGAGGTGTGCAGATATCCGAAAAGTAGGTTCGGTTTCGGATCAGAACGGATATCTGTATCCGATCCGAAGATTTTATTGATATCCCTATATTCGAGTTGAATATCTGATTTTTCCAGATAGACTGTATATCTGGTGTTAAAGAAAAGATAAATGCACAAATAATGCATAATTAGTATACGTGTTGCTCGAAATCGAGCAATTTATTTTGATACAATACAAAAGTTACTTTTAGCTCTAAATCAATGACATCCGACCAATTCAATATTGTGAATCTCTTTAATCACCAAAACTACACTTACTTACAGCTGATTATTAACTTATGTTTAAAATGCTTTATTCAATCCCAATGTTATTTAAATGGGAAACTTTTGGATTTCAATGGTGGATTTGCCTTTATTTTCAGTCCGATTCTCATAAATTTTTGGCGGAAACAACTACAGACCAAGCCCTATCCAATGACACCAAAAACTTGAAAATCGGTTGAAAATTGTAGGAGGAGCTCTCAAGACAAAAAAACCCTTAGCGTATTAAATAAGTACAGATATGGTGAAGATGTGATTTGTCTAAAGTGACGTCCAAAGTATTTATTTTATTTATTTATTTACAATTATCTGGCACGCCAGTACATGCACACAGGTGCAAAGGCATAAGACTCGTCATGGTTATAACATAAAATAACAAAATCATAAAATTACTTACAACAAAATATACCACATGAGCAATAATAAAACATAGTACTGAAGCAGATTAAGTCAGATCATAAACTAAACGGGAAATAGTCATGACATCCAGCCAACAAGGTTAGGTGTTTATCATTCAACTGAGCTATTGACAAAGTGTCAATTCTGAAACCTCTCGCTTGGAGCGCTAGCAGGAGAGATACAAGTGTTTAAAGGCTCAGCCAATCACAACAACTCTAGATAGAAGCTTTAGTTTTTGTTCCACCCGCTTGAATCGCTAGTAGTGAACATCATGGTATTTTGAGCACTAGTAGTTGGGGAACAATTCATCATTCATAGTTTTATGACTCAATATAAGATTTACTCTTATGAAGATTACGATCGTGTTAGACAACGAACTTGTAAGGCATTGGGTTGTGATTCAAATATACGTTCTGTTGTCGTCTACGTTTATTTCCTCTTTGATGTTGAGAGGTTATGTATACCTCTAATTGTACTTTAAACTGATTTGAACATTTATATTGTCTTTTATTCATGTATAAATGTACTGGGGAAAATAAAGAGTGGAAGTCTTTTGCCAAAACTGAAAATGACTGTTTGACAGAATGCTCAGTATGCAAGCTGAAGCTTGGTTATGTTTTAGCGAATTTTCCTATAGGGAATAAGCTATTACAGTAGTAGTCTCAGTAAGACATAAGCCCAAGACCATGATACTTTTTTGTTTTGAGGTCCCTAGAAACGAAAAACAACATGTGTAAAAATTTTCATATATACATCGTGTCCCGGAACTCTCTTGAACCCTTTTGAATATTTGTTACTTACATCGAGACAAGAAAAAAACATCATACAAAATTCATGTTCTCTAAATAGAAGGAAATAAATGAACTCGTTATCTTCCAATTTACTAAATTAATACTAACTATCTTGTTGTTAAATTATGCACAGTTATATTCATTTCAAAACTGCATTTCCCATTAAAACTTTTTTAGTTTTGTAACAATGGAATATATGAAACAGTGTCAGCCATAATTTTAATTTTAATAATATTTTATGTAACTAAAAAGTTTTTTAAATTTATATTTAACCAACCTATTTTGTTCTTTTCCTCTTCTATTTCGTTTTTCCCTTCAGAGCTTCCATCTTTCCAACTCTTCGCCCACAGGTATAGTTTTGGGTGGTCTTGCTTCATTCTGTAAAACATATTACCCACTTTTTTGAGGGAACACAGAACTCGAATACTAATTGCTAATTTGAGATAGCTTTACACTTGTGGAGAATAAAATACAGGAGTCCAGGTTTTACATCATGGGTGCCTCTGTTTTCTTCCATTTTAAGAAAACTTCAAATTTTCTTCTCAGACTCATCATTCTTAATTTAAAACCAATTTTGATGTGTAATGTATCATTTTAAAATAATTCTGGAAAATTTTCATTGGAAATAATCAGAAAACTACTCATGTTATTTTGTGAAATTTGCAGAAAAATATGAATGCACTAAAATGAATGATACCTTAGAATAATAAATGTTATTCTTATTTTTGTCTAGAACTACTTCTTAGATTGACAGAAGCATCCTACCCTTGTCCCTTAGCTTAGTGGTTTACCATGAATATACGAGGGATGTTCAGAAAGTAGGGTAATTTTTCATCTGGTGAAGGAAACATTAAAAATCAAAATGGCTGATGCTATTTGAAGTGCCACTGGCCACTACTGACGGCTGACTTTATCAAAAACTCGTGGAATTTTAGAGTCCATCTTAATTTATCTTTTGGGGGAAATACTCAAGATCAATGCTTCATTGATAGATAACTCTTTCCTTAAACATAATTGTCAATTGCGACAAGATTATTGATTGTTTACGAACAGGACGATTTCAGTTTGGTTTGATTACTTCATGAATGGATAGCCAGCAGTTTGCAGTGCGGTTTATCTTCTCTTAATTATGGACATCACAGCATGCTTTCTACGGCAAAATGCACTGATGCTAAAGTCTCGAACTGCAGTAATGCTCATTATCAGTTTTCTATGAACTAGAGAGAACACAGTGATCGATGGATACCCACACGTCTCATTTTTCACCCCGAAAATTTACTGATCGAGGACAGCCAGATAGTCATGGGGAAACTCTTCTAAAAAAAACCAATTAAAAATTCTCAAAATTCTAAAAAAAATTGTTCAAATTATAGCTAAACTAAAACAGAGAGATTCTTGTAAATTGGCTTTCCCAGAACTTAAAATTTTGACTTTTCCTTGTATATACATTTACCGCACTGTTTTATATTATAAGCAGCATCAGTCACACTCAACCATCACACCCCACCATTCCTACAACACAAGACAAGGTTTTCAAAATTTCGTTATTGATAGATTAGTAATTCAGGAAAAGTTACCTTTATCGGCTGGGAGAAAGTTATTTGACTTTCTGCCAGATAACATAAAAAATATTAACATAATTAAAAAATTCAAATTAAAACTTAAAGATTACTTGGTTGAGAATGCCTTCTACTCAATCCAGGAATTTAGTGGGGTCTCATAGATTGTAGGAATGATTATTATTTATGGTGAGGGTTTTATTGTACTAATTTCAGCAGTGTTTTACTTTATTGTTTGTACTTTATCATAGCAGTTTATCGTATCAGTTTTTATTTTTTATTGTACTCCTCTCAGAAAACTTATTTGATTCAATTTTGTAAATCTTTGTAGATTAGCTTAATTGTAGAATATTTATTTCTCTATATAAAATACTTTTACTATTCTGTAATTGACGCAATCCAATGCTTATTCCTGTAAGTTTATGGAAATAAAGGAGTTTTTTGAATTTGAAATAGATTCCAAATAAATTAATCTTCAACGCTGAAACTCGCATTCCTCTTCCCCCTAACCTTACCATCACCAGACAAAAACAGAACATGATTTTTGAACAGTCCCTGTGAAATATATGTCCTAAATCTAAGTTAACAAGCATCTCTCTGATGACCCGATTCCAAGAAGACTAGTGGGGTGGGGACGTACGTGGCAATCTGCGTCTTGACGTTGAGGCTGTGTATGACCGTCTCCAGTTGAACGACGGAGGCGGCGAGCTCGTGTGATCTCTTCAGCACCTTCGCCCGCTGCTGATTTGTCTCCGGGGCTGTCTGGCTGAACGAGAAACTGCAACAGACACATTGCTGACACTCTCCGCTCAGAACACTGACAACTCAAACTATGAGACATGCTTTTCTTCAGCAAAGCAAAAATAATAAAAGTAACTAATATTTACTGCATTATCTATACTTATTTAATACGCTAAGGGTTTTTTTTGTCTTGAGAACTCCTCCTACAATTTTCAACCGATTTTCAAGTTTTTGGTGTCATTGGATAGGGCTTGGTCTGTAGTTGTTTCCGCCAAGAATTGATGAGAATCGGACTGAAAATAAAGGCGCTATCCACCATTGAAATCTCAAAGTTTCCCATTTGAATAACATTGGGATTGAATAAAACATTTTAAACATATGTTTATAATCAGCTGTAAGTACGTGTAGTTTTGGTGATTAAAGAGATTCACAATATTGGATTGGTTGGATGTCATTGATTTAGAGCTAAAAGTAAATTTTGTATTGTATTAAAATAAAGTGCTCGATTTCGAGCAACACGTATACTAGTTGCTAGTTAAAAGTTAACTACTTTATAAGAATAAATTAGGAAAAATTCACAAGGCTTAACTTAAATCAAATCAAATAACTGAACAAGAAATGTGGGTGAGATACATGATATCCGCCAGGTGCAAAGTAGGCTAACATGCTACTGCGCAGAAGTGTTTTAGAATAATTTAGCGAGTGTTTACCATCCACTAAACAAAAGTTTTATAGATTTTTACATGTTATTCCATTCAAAATTCTTGGAAGTCAGTATGTGAACATTTACAAGAATTATCAAAGATCTTTGCCCCTCAGCTTTTACTATTATTATTATTTTAGCTTTTAGCTTTTTTTTATTATTGTTAGAAAGCACTAAAACTGGTAAAATTATTCCTTCCAAACAAATTAGAGATTTATATCACAGCTGTTTGTATATTTCTTTACTGACCAATTGTAGACTATACATTAGCTAGTAACCAAACTGCTGTAATATACTGATATAACATCTGTGTAGGCTTTCTATTATCATAATGGCGGATTATCATTGATAAGCAATTTGGCCATTGATTCAAATACATCCTAAAATAATCTAAAAACAGAGAAAAAGTTACAAAAGAAAAACAATTACTAAATGAAGAAAATTAAAAATTCAGCTTTTGCCATTAAGCAGCAATTTTTCAATTTTTCAATTTTTTTTTTTTTTTTTTTTTTTTTAGGGAGAGGCAGAAAAATGCATTACGCACACGGGTGGAAAGCCTGTAGTGTAGGGCTTCCCTAAAAAACGGGTTTACCCACTAAAAAAACTCCTCTACTCTTTAATAGGGAGTCTAGCAATGCTGATACAGTAGACTCCCTCTTAACCGGTCATCTCGGGACCAGGCCGAGGCCGGATAATGAATTGGGCCGTTAAACCAATGTTCATTTAAGAACCCCAACTTACAATTTTATTCGGCCTAAGTATAAATATAATTGGAATATATACATTACTGTGTGTGATTTATAGCTAAAATCCAACACCCATGAAATCCACAACAAAACCTAACCTAATAATAATTCGTTTCTCTTGTGGTCTACTAAATCCAAACGCATTGATTTCCGGTGGCATTTACGTCCGTCCAGGACGTTACATTTTAATTGGTTTGAGAACGTCAATATGAAATAACATTAACTTGAATGATACAGTAGATAAGAAAACTTCATTTCCGGCGAAACAAGGCCGGTTAAAGCGATGTTGAGAAAAAAATAGCCGGTTAAAAAGATGTCATTTTCGTGTCAGGGTAGGCCGGTTAAAGCGGAGACCGGTTAAAAGGTGGCTGGTTAAGAGGGAGTCCACTGTAATAGGGAGTCTAGTGTACTTGTCACACCCGAACTTCATCTCTGTTCGCATCACCTGGGCAGGGTCCCCTCCTTGAGCCAGTCCTGGTTGTGCCGGTACCGTGCCGACGCCCGTTGCCGCGCCGGGTTCTGGCAGATGTAGCAGACGTACTTCTCCGGTACTTCCGACTCCTGGTTGATGTTGTTGCAGTAACCGTGCTGCCAGCAGAGACACAGGTCGCACTGCAACACAATACCACTTCATACTAGGACGAACGATTAACAGAAGTTCTGTGTTTTGTAGTTTCCAGTGTGGCCAGGCGTCGACCAGTTGTGCAATACTAAAAAATTATAAAGTGAATGCACTTTTTTCGTATACAGAAGGATTTATATAATCTTTGGTATAGCTGTCTTTTGCTATCTACAAAGATGTATAGTTATCTACACCTTAAGATTGACTAAAAGTAGATACTTCATGCATGTTATAATCTGGCGGTGGATATATTGTGAATCAAAACTTTATCATACTCTGTGTCAGCCAAGCAAAGTCAGGACGGGCTGGAAATTAAATGGCGCACACATTTATTTGATCTGATCAGGAGTGTTGTTGACTTGTTTAACTTCTCGACAGTTTGGCAGAAATGTTTTTCGCCGTTATTAAATTATTCTGATTGTGTTGTGCTTTTAGGAATAAATAAGTTGGCTATTAAACCTCAAGTAAAGCTTTTAGGAATTTTATCCTTATAGCGTGGATTCCGGGAACGTGGTTTTATTTACCTATTAATAGTTGGTTACCAAATGAAGGCAGAATAGGCTTACAGGGTTGACTCTTTTTTTGTATAGTTTTGATCACTGTTGGTGGGATATGCACACATTTACTTTTAGTTTATTATTCTAACAGCCTTGATACCTTTTTAGGAAATTAATTAAAGTTATTACTTACGTAATTGCCTTAAGGTATCAAAATAATCCTCACTTCATTAGTTTGCTGTTTTGAATGTTTTGAGGGTACTACCACTCATCCTCAGCGCAGCAAATTTATCAGAGAAAAGCGGTTGAGTGGTTGTCGAACATTTAAAACATGAAGACACATCAAACACAAACAGACACGAACTAATACTAACTAATCAAATCATATCATACCTCCCAGACAGGAACAAAGAACTCTAAATTCTGTGGATGGTATCAAACATTTTTCTTCTTGGAAATGTGTAAAGGTCGACGTGACCCAAGGATCAATCTTAGGTCCACTTTTGTTATATTATCGTTTGTATATTAATGATCTTCCTAAAGCCATCAATAGAGAATTAATCCTGTTTGCGGATGATACAACAGCAATTATAAAAAAAAGCAAAGCAGAACTTTCAGTATCCCTCACGGAAGCTGAAGTTTAGAAGCTGTAACTTAGAATTTGGTTATTTATATTTAGACACAATTCATGTACAATGTACATTTTGTAAACATGTTTGATCTGATTGAAACGTGGTGGCGTTACCTGTATCATGAGCCCGTCCTCCTCGGTGAACCCGCAGGTGCAGTTGATGATCTCCTCCTTGCGCAGGTTGTCAAACACCTCCGAGTCGTCAGCGGCTGCCGTTGCGGTTGCTGCGGTAACTTCCGCAGTGTCCTGCGCACTCGCCGCAGCCTCATCACCCGCCACCGGGCCTGTAGACACACAGGTAAGGGGTGGCTGCGTCGTTCTCACAGTTAGATCAAGTTTTCACAATCACAGTTCAATTTACGATTATTCTAACCATTGTGGAGAATGGAATCAAGTATTTTTCGCATGGCAGATAAATTCGGCTGTAAGTCCTTATTTCCGTCCTGATGTGGACCGATTAAGCACTTTTTTACAATTATGAGTGAATACTTGGGTGATAGACTCTTCTTTGTAAAAGCTAGCAGCACTTTTTACAAGTGCAAGAAGCATTTTGTCTAAATACATAAACTGTCAAAAGAATCTATATATTAATAGGCAAGAATGAATCTCTGAATCAGCGCACACCTTTAGAAAGGTAGTCCTGCAGATGAGTAGAAACCCATTATAAAGCACATCAGCCCCCGGCTATGCACTACGGGTTTTTAATTTTTATGTGAATCCCAAGGGAGAGTTATAATTGATTAAATCATAATATTTTAAAAGCTGTTGTACTAACAAATGCTAACAAGACAAACAGACAAAAAAAAAAAAAAAAAAAAAAAAAAAAATGGGGGAAACTAACGGTTCAGAGGCAGAAATTTACATTGTGGTCCACTCCTGATCTTCTGTGACAATATATTGTTGTATTAATCTATAGAGAGCTTGAATAATCACTTAACAATGCAAAGTATTTGCTATTAGTGTATCGAAGATAAGTTGAATGGGAAATGAAGGTGAAAATAAAAACATTCACATTCAATATTCACAAAATTTCCACATCAGTTTCGGTTATCTATAGTCACGATTTGGAGGTTCAAAATAAACACAGTCTACAATGTTAATAAATAATCAATGTCATCAATATATCATCAACTGGAACTAGAGAATATGTAGGATTTTTTGATTGAAATAACTAAATGAATCATATGTTGTAGAAAATAGATGATAAACAAGGACCAAATGATAAAATTAAAATAAAAATTTTCTGAGCTCATTGATTAAATGAGACACACCTCACAAATGAAATGTTACATGATCACAGTGAACCCTTAAAAAATTACAATAAGTCTCGCCACATAAGTTGACGAATGGCCAAAAACAGCTGGGATGGGTAAGGCGGGGAGAGGGGATAATTTTCCAAAAACAGCGAGCTTACGCTACATGCAAATTTTCAAAGAACAGTTGATTATCCAATAATTTTACCTGAATAGTAATGCAAATTCATTCGTAATAGCACTTCTGTTTAAAAAATTCAGTAGAACAATCAGTTATTTTTTTTAAGATCTTCGCACCAAGGCAATTTTTTTAAATGCCTAAACGCTTTTATGGGAGAGCGATCCAAACCCACCAAATTTTGGTGGCCATCTCAAGACCAGGAAACGAACCTGTCCCCTCTTGGACCAAAGTTTAAGACACTAACCAGACACCCATTTAATCAATAGTTACAAGTAATTGGGGAAGTAATGTCCTGCTTAGTACCTCAACTCTAAACTTAAATATTTTCAACTTCTAATCGGTCAAAATACATTATTATCTGAACATTTGTTAAGGAGCTACAATGTACTTCTATAGGTTCTACATAGGTTATACTGGCTCTACAAGAAAATTAGATGGACACACAAAATATTCCTTGCACACTGCTTAAGAGATTAGGTAAAAAAATGTTAGGTCGTAAAATGGGCTTTAATTGATTAAAGAGTAATCTTAAAACTATGATACTACCTTTGGCTTTTTTACTAATGTTATTTGCCGATTTAAATTTCTTAAACCGTCTTCTACCTTCAGAATTGTGAGTTTTATCTTTTTCTTCATCTTGCGCAACAACAACGCGTCCTGGTGAAAAAAATAAAACAAAACTTTAATTAACGATGTAAAAAGTTACTTAAGTTTAAAAAAAACTTAAAGGCAGCTGAATCCAGAAACTAACATGGAATTGGGAATATCTTTAAAATAATTTATTACAATATACAATAAAAATATTAGTCTAGATGACTTACATTCTAGCAGGATGTATTATATTTAGAATTATAAAATTATATTAATTTTAAAGAATTGTATCCCTCCACTTTTGGGCTATGACAGGTAAGATATCACTTAAGTCTTGAAAAGGAAGACTTAACCGATTTGAATTGATCAATCAAGAATCAAGATCTTATCAAGTAATTTCAGGGACCCACATAATGGATGTGAATAATATTGGACGTATCAGAAAAATTACTGTTCTTTTTTTATATATGTATAGTTTTTTTGTAGTATATAAAGATCAACATATAGTTTAGCCCTTATGCAGTAGAGTCCCGAAACCCACATAATTAAAAAATCTGCTTATTCCAAACACGTTTCTGTCAGGGAAAAACTAAATTTCCTTAACTCACAAAATGGAAAGTTAAAAACACAATCTTTTGTAAAAAAAGCTAAAAAAATTTGTAGGGATTGACAAGATTGGACAAGTTTGGATGTTCGAGACGAGACAAGACGAAATTTTTTAACTCTCATAAAATTTCAAGAGTAGATTGAGACAGGATTTTCTTTCTCGTACATAACGGGAAATGTACGTTCAAAATTTTCATCTGATTTTGTAACATTGTTTAATTCTGATTTATGACAGATATTTTATGAAAAAGTCCTATACCATAATACGAGGAGTGTCTGAAGGGATCTGTGTTCTACAATCTTGTAATCTAGCGGGTATATTTTGCTTAAACTTTATATGTAAGTGTGTTCTGGCCCAAAAATAGGTTAGAAACAGCTTCAACCCCAGAAAAAATTAAATTTAGTTTAAAATTAAGTTTAAAAATTGTAATTTTTAACATTGTTCTTGTGGGTTGCTATTTTCGTAACAAAATAACAACTAAAAGTAAATAAAAATACAAATGAATTTTAAGCAGTTTTTTTTTAACAGCTGTTAACTGTGGAGAGTCTGGTGTAAAATTAATAGCTTGGTTACCATGACACTATATAATAAAATAAAAGTGCAATAAAAGTGAATTAAAATCAACGAACCAGGCTCTGTTAACCAGGTACTGTAAATTTTAACAGGCCAAACTAATTACAAACTTTTATTTAGAAACATCTTTAAAATACATCATAGATATGGTGATACAAATTGAAATTGCAAAATTTACCAGACTGGAACACCAGTCTTATTAGTTAAGTATTAATTACAATTTCAGTCTTGTATTTTTGTTGTGTCTTGTTTTTTTCTATATTCAGTTAAATATGTCTCACCGGAGCCTACGAAAATTAACGGTCCTGCATATTTCTCCCCACCACCAAAGTCACGTGACTATTTGCAGCCGATCTGCAGCACAAGTATCCATAACATAACATTGTGAAAATGTGACATCCTTCACTTATTTTCCACCTCTTAGGAATTAGATAATAGGTTATTAGACAAGACTTATATATTCTAATCTAATTAAATAAGAAACAAAATAATACCATTACTGAAAAGTTAACAATTTTCCTGATATTTTTTATTACGAAACAAAGTCAAAACTTAATTTAATTTATAGTTTTGTTTAAAATTTTCATCAGCTGTTTACATAAAAGTATATTTCGTTGCAAATAACAAAGTTTTGGAACTGAAAAGGTACAATTTAATTTGTTTTATCGAAAATACAAATTCTAACTGGCAAACTACTGATTTAAGACGTTAATTTCATGTCTTATTCCTAGAAATATCTTCAAAAGCATTGGAAGAAATCTGTTTACAAAAAAGTCAATGCATCCTACAGTGAGAAATTCTTTTAGTTTTTCTTTTACCTAAAAAGTGAGTTTTAAGTTTTGCAAAGCGGAACATTATTAGTATCATTAAATTTGTAATTTAATGAGGATTAGAAGGATATGCAACACTTATGACTTCATTTGTACTTGTATTTAAAAATACACGTAAAAACGAATGCCAAGTCAGGCTATTGCAATGCTTTCAAATGGAGATGACAGCTGAAACTCGGCCGCATCCAGTCACGTGACCAAAAATGTATGCAGGCCCGTTAGTTTTCATAGGCCCCGGTCTCACACTAGTCACACTTGACAATACTTCTCAATAATACGAAGAAGAAACAAAAATTACATTAGGGCCTAAATGACGGTCACAGTTATAACTATAAACATAGGCCAAAATTATTAATAAAATAAAAAATAAAAAACTTTTAAGTAAGTAAAAATTTGGGATGTAAATGTACGAATATGGAAAATAAAACACATCTTAGATTATATATATTTTAACGTTATTCATAAAATATTTCTCATCTTAAAAAATCTCAAGAAAATAAAAATCTTGCCTTATTTAACATGATTTTAAATTTCTTGAGTATTTGAGAAATTTCGAGACTTGACCATCTCTAAAAATTTTGAATGAAATTAATTTTTCACAATGCAAAGTGCGATGATCCGATGACTCGTATTTTTGACTATGGGAAAGGAAGAGAGAAGACAGGTAGAACGGGGGCAAGCCTGGGGTATATTTTTATGATACTGTGAAGCTGGCCTTCACAATTGTGTCAGTAGTAAATTTTAGACACCACCATTGCTTTATTGCCAATGATGTTTGTACATTTACATATTTTTATTGCAGTGCAAGAAAGTAAACAAATTCTCAGAATTAAATTACAAGATTTTCTGGGTTTAATTGATGTAATTTAAATTACTAAACGTGGAAGTTGTAATATATACATGATATCCATCTAATCTGAAAATTCCCAAAACAAAATAGGGGTCTAGTCTTAACTATTTCCGTTTGTCGGGGCTCTACTTTGTTCAAATGTTTCAAGAACCCACACCTTCATAAAACTAATAACCTAAAATAATTACCTTTTTAAAACCAATCACAACAACAAAATGAAAGATTCAAACTGATCAAAGAAATAATTTTTCAAGAAATTTTAAATTTTTTTAAATGAGACGAGGTTTTTTCTTGACAGTTTTCAAGATGGGAAATATTTTGTGAATAATGTTAAAAAGTGGGGGGTCTATAAATAATCTACATTTTGCTAGGCCTATTTTACTATCAAATTAATACTGAAATACATTATTTTGAAACAACGTGATGTGTTTTATTTTTCTTAAATGAAAATTTACATCCAACAATTTTATGTAATTTAAAGTTTTTTCCATTGATCATTTTTACCCATATTTATAGTTAAGATTATGTCTTTCATTTACTATAACTTTTGTTTTGACATATTTTGAGAAGTATTGCTAAGCCTGACTAGCGTGAGACGTATTTAACTGAATAGAGCAAAAAACAAAACATACCAAAAAGACGACTGAAATTGTACTTTAATTCCTAACTAATAACACTGGTTTCAGTCTGGTAAATTTTGCTATTTCAATGTTGTATCCTAACTCTTATCACCATATCTTAGCATATCTTTTATATGTATTAGGGTTCTTAATATTTGTTTCTATACAGGTGTATTTAAAAGACGTTTCTAAATGAAATTTGGAAATCAATCTTGCCTGTTATAGTTTTTCATAAATTATATGTCGTAAATAAAAATTTAATATTGTTACAAAATTAGACTAAAATCTGAACGCTCATTTTTTTGTTATGTATGTTTTTTTGTTATGGGATTTCCCTTCTCGATCTAGTCTCAAAATTTTATGAGAATTAAAAAAATCCCGTCTCGTCTTGAACTAAAATTCTAATCTTATCCATCCTCATTTTTCTTAATATTCGTTTGTTCAATCTCGTTAGTGTTTGGTGGCTCACCGTTGCTGTCCTGTGTGACGTTGAGTTTTTCCAAGGCAACGCGAGGCACTTGCGACCGGTTACGGGAGAACCTGTAGCCGGATCCCGAGCCGGTACCGGAACCGGCACTGGTGGAGGGGGTAGGCTCCTCTGGGGCGGCGGCGACTTCTTTCGTGTCCTCCTCCAATGAACCTGTCAACAGGTTGACGATTTGTTTTTTCTCTATGAGAATGTCATGGAGCTATGAACTTAGGTCATCATCATGAATTCATGAACATATTATCAACTAAGCATATTGCTATAAACATCTTTATAAAAAGTTTAAAGTAGTATAAAATACCAGATAGAATATTTTGGTTCATCAATGGGGAAAAAATACACAGACAAAACGAATGACAATAACAGATTTAAAGAGGAAAACAGTTTACCCACCCATTGCCTTAATGGTTAAAAACTGAAATCAGAAATGTTTATTGCCGTTAAATACAGCGTTTGTACAATAGGCAAATTTATATAATATAGACAAAAACATACCAAGTAAAATTACATAAGTAAAATAACTAATATGGGCTACATTTTAATCCTAAAATTTTAGTAGGTCAAATAAATTTTGATTTAACATAAGTATATACGGGTGATGGAATGTGATTGAGTTGGGAACAATGGTAAAAGTGATGACGAAAGTTAAGTTTTGAAAACAATGTTTAGAATTGCAGAAAAGTAACAAACAATAACAATGAGTGAGGTTACACAACTTAAGCAAACCAATTAATGGACATTTTCTGGGATGAAAAAGGAAAACGTTAAAAAGTAAGTTGATGTTAAAAAGTAAACATAAAACATTCCATAACAGTTTTTTACAGGGTAAATGACTTTTGAACTAAAGATTGGCATAGAATTCCAGACAGAAGGAAAGTTGATTAGTAGAATCCATTTTGATAAAATAGTAAAACTTCGTAGTGACTTTGTTGGGATTTCACTAATTAACTTTACTTCCGATGTAAGTCTCAGGCACTCTTTCCGTCATTTTTAATGTAGACTTGAAAACAGACCTGTGGTGGCTTTGGAAAGTTTTGGTTTCTTCAGCAGTGGTTCTGACACAGTTCGTTTTCTGGGCCTTGACTTTGGAGTCTGCACAGCTTCATCCTCTGATTCTTCGTTGGTTCTGAGGAAAATAAATTTTCCCTGGTTATTTTATGTTAGTAGACAGCATTTTATCCCCACCAATTTCATCTTACACTGGTATTAAATTAATAAAAGATTTCCTTATTGGTATAGCTAAAAATCCTTCTTTGAAGTGAGGAAATACTTTATAGGACAGTAAAGTTTATTATCTTTTTCAACAAAATGATTGTCAAATTATTTTTCCTACCACTCTATGGAAATAATCACATTGCCACGTCTGTAAACCGTACGCAAAACAGTTCACTTCCACCTTATTCATTTCATTCCTGCATGCTAAATCAAATAGCTAATGATCAACAGCTGTGGCATGGTTTGTAACAACGCTAAATCAGCTGTTACAAATCATACCACAGCTGTTGATCATTGTTGTCATTTAGTAATTGCTGTTTTCTTATTTTGAGGTTTTGTTTGGTAGTTGTTAGTGTCTCAACAGAAAAAACAAACATAACCTAAATGACATTTTCTATAGAATAAACAATTTAGTCTGGTGCAATTATGGTGGTAGTAAAAATTTTGTGTGTATTACAAGTACAAGTAGCCATTTGCTCTTGTTTGGCCACACTCAGCTAACACTTTGTGCAGCTATCTACAATTCTCAAGCGTTAATGATGTACTTTGCGCTCTTAATAAACAAATAACTATTTTCCAATGAGTAAACACCTGTGAAACTTTTCCATGAGATTACTTAAACGTTTATAGGAAAAGCGGTCCAAGTCACTCAAATTTTGTGGCCATCCCGGGGATTGAAACTGTGCCCTCTTGGGGTACCTGGCACTGAGCCAGTAGGCTAACAAGACATAAAAACTTTTAAAAATTCAAATTAAACCTAAAAATACATGTCTAAGACAAAATAATTCATATAATTTAGAATAGTGGAAGAAATTCATGTAATTTGTAAAGTAATTGTTCAAATATAAATTATAATTCTAGTTAGTTAGTACGGAGACCCAGACAACGACAAAGCAAATCAAATTTCAGAAAAATTAGGAATACTGTTGTTGGGAATGAAAATGGCGGATTACCGCAAACTGTAACAGTAGTAGTGCGAGACAAATGCACCATGATATTAGTTCAATACCTTCATTCTCACGAGAACAAAATTAACCCTCCTAGCGTTATTCGTAGATTTTTCGGCCCAGCTTTTCGACCTCCGAGCGTTTGAGTCAATTTTTCGACTCTTCAAAAAAGTGACGTAACTTTATAGGGAATGACAAAAATGGACCCATGAACGCTACCGCTGTTACCAGGAGGTTCTAAGCTATCCAAAAACACCCATTTCAAATGGCGGAACGTGTTTGGTTGTTCGTAATATGCAATGAAACATCTGGGAAAAACTGTTACCATCTGCTAACTTTGTAAACAATGAAATACGTATTTTACCAATTGTTTAAGGTTATAAATGATTAAAAGTGTTACTAATGCTGTTAATTTACATTATTAGAACAAATTAATATGTTTTATCGAGTTTATAACCATAAATATGTAAAGGAATTAGTATAATATTCCTAGCTTGATTACAAATGTATTCTTATGGGATTAGGGTAAGTACCGTAGGACAAATTTGGTTTTATTCAACATACATTTTTTCAAATGCTTCTAGCCTATATTAATTATATATTTTCTTGAACTGCTTACAATTCTAAACAAAATGTATATCTCGGAAATTTGATTACATGTTTATAAAATTATTTTAGGGGAGAGCAAAGTTACATGAAATATTTTTTTTATAATTTCATACTTTTTAACCTATAGTCTAATTTTGGTAACAATAGGGTAATAATTTTTGTATTTTTAGATAGTCCATTTTATCTACTTTAATATAATATATACATTTATAGTGCTAGGTCAAAAAATATATTTTTAAATGATTTTTATTTGAAAGTATGCAAAACCTTAAAAAAATGTGTAACGCTCCAGGGGTGCTATATTGAACGCTCAGAGGGTTAAAAACTTGTTAACGCTGCACCACGCCGCCATGATGGTCACCCATGGGGACAACTAACAGTGACGACATCATTGGCAAATCAAATTAATGGGCGTGGTCAGAAAATCAAATGGTTGGCTAATATTGTCACTGTTAGTTGTCCCTAAGGGTGACCATCATGGCGGCGTGGTGCAGCGTTAAAAGTTTATCATTTTGTTCTCATGGGAATGAAGGTATTGAACTTATATCTTGGTGCATTTTGTCACGTGAAACTGCTGTTACAGTTCGCGGTAATCCGCCATTTCCATTCCCAACAACAGTATACCTAATTATTCTGAAATGTGATTTGCTTTGTCGTTGTCTGGGTCTCTGTACTAACTAACTAGCATTATAATTTACATTTGAACAAATACTTTACAAGTTAAATTGGTCATAAATACTGTACATATTAACCAAGCAATTCGGGTGTCAAAACATGCTGTGCAACCAACACACATGGACTGTCAGACAAGAGGAAAACTGTAATGTCTTGAATACTCACAATAATGATAGTTTATGTTGGTCGATAGATTCAGTTACTTGAGTTTGATGTTACATATATACAAGACTAAAGAGCGTTAGTCTTGAACCTACATGATTTGAACCATGAGAGGGTATTACGTCTACAGAAAAAGGCAGTCAGAATCATGGCTGGACTGGCATTTCGTGACTCATGCCGGGGGGAGTTCAAAAGGCTGAAACTACAGACAGTAGCTAACCTATACATTGCCGAGGTAGTTACCCACGTAGTTAACAAAAGACCCATAATAAACTTCTCAGAGGCTCATCATTATGACACCCGAAACCAAATCAACTACATACTCCCTGCACATCATCTGTCAGCCTATGAAAAAAAACCCAGCTACATCGGAGCAAAACTATTCAACACCCTTCCACCTGCACTGAAAGAACAAAAAACCAACCGAAACTTCAAAGGAGCTGTTCTCGACTGGCTACTGGAAAAAGAATTTTACTCTGTTGAAGAATTCCTGGAGGGACGAGGCCAACCTCATCACTGAAGAAGAAAAATAATGACGCCATGACTGTACTTAATGTTCATGTCAATAAAGAGTATTTTGTCTTGTCTTGTCATTTCTGGGAGGGTTTGATCTTCATTCAAATGTAATCTGGTTTGTGGTCAAAGTGGATAATCATTGTTGGACTGAATGTATGCTCTTTTTCGGGTGTTGTAGTTGTGATTTGTGAAAATTTGTGTGATATTCTGGGATTTTACGTAACTAAAAAAAATAAAGTGTGAAGAAACAGTGAGAAGGCTATGTTTTTTTAAATTGATTGGTGTGACTCACTTGACCTCCGGGGGCGCGGCGGGGGCCTCGGGCGGTGCAACCGGCGTAGGGGCGGGCGGCGTAGGCACTGGCGCAGGCGGGGGCCGCAGCGGCAGCAACGTCTTGATGGTGGGCTTATCTTCCTTGTCTGCTGATATCATCACCTACAACAGTTTAAACTGGTGTTGTGCCCTATCAACTTACTTAAAGAAGTGACTATTGAAGTCAAACTAACTAGTTTTAACTTTACAACTACTTTAGCTTTCCTTGAATTTGTAAGACATTTTTTTGGTTAAGAAATGTTTATCATTGATAAGGCCAATAAATGATGAAATTAAAAGTTTTTCATGTGATTGCCCAGGGAAAAGAATATGTGAATCGTCAGCATATATGCTTATACTGCTACATGGTTAGTAGCATTAGGTTATGCATAGGGTGGCCATAAATGTTCTAGCCTAGACCGGGACGTTATAGTATATATGGACGGTGACTTTTCACATTCAAGTAGTAGTCCAAAGTGAAGGAGGGGGTAGTGAAGTCCGAACCTAAAGATTACTCTATGGGATTGGGTTCGCTGTAAAATCAAAACTAAAATTATTTCTTCTCATTTATAACTCAAACAGAAAAAAACCTATGATTAAAATTTAATCAAATACTATTTATTAAACCCATTCTATGCAAAAAAAACTAAAAAAAAACCATCCTTTATTGGCAACTTTGTAGTGCCTTTTTTGGCCAAATGAGATACAAATTGTAAAAAACATGTGGCACCTCGAACAGTGCCATTAGAATCCAATGTCCAGTCAATGCTCAATTTTGTGGCGCAGTAAAAATGTTTGTATAGAACGGGCCTAAAACATTATTTGTTCTTATGTTAAAGGTTAATTTTCCTCAAACAGACAAAATGTACGCTAAAACTATTGACTATGTACACTAACGTGAGTAGACTTCTCATAGTATAGGCGTGTGTGAAACCTATTGACGGTGGTGCGATCTCATGCGGCGTACATGGAAGTACACGTAATATAAGACAGATAAATCAGTAATACCACTTTTCTCAACCAAGGATGAAACATTTTATAATTGAAAGTTATGTTTATGTTTTGGTAAAGTGTTTTTGAAGCACTGTAAATTCAGCTGAATAGTAACAACATCGATGGCAGCGACTCTGGCGCCGCGTACACCAAACTTCCGAAATTTTGCCTCAAACTAAATGTATTGGATGAGAGGTCTATTCACATTAGTGTATATAGTCAATGCTAAAACTGAGCAACTGTGCGACCATACTCACATAAATTAGACTGGCTACAGTCTAGTCGATAGGATCAGCTGATTACAGTCCAATCGGTACAATCACAACACTCGTATGGAAACAACATGTATTACCCAAGTTATTATTATAGTTGAATTAAAATCAAAAGAGTATTGGGACTATCGGTGCTTCGGCAGTGTTCGGGTACGTTCGGGACAAGTCGGCTCCTCGAAGTAAACAACTGCCGAGTTGTTCAAATGAACTAATCAATAAAGTGAATCGAATGAATCATATGTCATTTTCTAAAAGAGTCATTTGAATCAGAGACCACAGAGAATATTGTTGTTTTGTTCGCCGATTCGTATCGATTGTAAGATGATAACTTTGTTTCGATCGCGATCTGAGAACCAGGCAGATGTTTCATCGGTTTTGTTTACAAGGTTTCATATCCTTTTTATCATACAAAGGTTTGCTTTATTTGATGGATCTCACAAGTACCTACGCCTATATAGTTCCCACTTCATACTAACTTATTTATTCTCTGTAACATAAATATAAAAAATTAAGATAACTGCTTATAACCTTGTAGAGTTTTTTTATTTGTCAAGCTATTTCATAATAGACAATTGTGAATGAGGCTTATTAAAATGAGGCTTATTAATGAGGCTTATAAAGAAACGATTACTATTTATTAATAAAGGTTTTATAAATACTTTATATATGCCTTATTCTACTTCAACTTTTAAAATTAATAATCAACTACATTACTTGGGTGAAGGAACAATACACCGTAACTAAATTGATTAGCTTTCATCCACTGCCTAATTATTCAATCAGTACATCACATGAGTGAGAAACCAACGTACAAAATCAAATGGTATAATTCATCATTCGTAATTCAATTGTCTTAAGAGAAGATAGGCATTTACGTCGCGCGAACCCTTTAATTAACCTCGCTTTCAAACTGAGTGTATCCCTTGTAACTTAACTCTTATTTTACTGTTACGTACAAACTTAAAATTAATTAAATATTCAAGTGACCCAAAAGTACGTCACAGAATATTAACGTCAATTAATCGATGAAATTCGATTTTATCGCATTAAGACAGGTGTGGAAAAACAGCTGTATTATACGGACAAAAGAATAGGTTCAACATTCTATTCGTGAAAAAGATCAATTCAAATGAATCAATTCGCCAGATGAGCCGAATTTTCCATTACCAGCTGATTAAATCAGCGGGTTTACCCGAGTGTTGCCGAACACTGCCGAAGCTCCGCCAGTCCCAATACTCTTTTGATTTTAATTCAACTATAGTGCTCTCAAGCCATGGGTGAGCCAAACAAATCTGATTCAACTATGAGGTTTATAAGGCATTCAAAAAAGACCCGAGTAATGTGCTGAATGATAAAATAAACAGCCAGGCCAATTCATTGTTCAACACGACCACGCACCAGGAAATACATCACGGACCAAAGGTCAACTTCGATAACACGGCTCCCAGCTCCAGTCGTTGCAAACCATCTGTCCGTGTCGTGCAAAATGTGGCCACCGCGTCGACATGATATAGGTTCAAGTTCTACAGTTATTTATGTCATGTGTAAATGTTTCATTTTAACGTTTTGACGAAACGCTAGTGCGCAGATGCCTGAAGATGTCACAGTGGTGATGAAACGCGTCCCAGCATAGACAACAGTAACATGGAATGTCAGAACACACAGTTAAAATTAATTTTGACATTCCAGTAAGTCAAAATCTGATACGTCGGCATCTCAAGTGGATGGAATCTAAACAACCGGATTCTGACATTGTCCTGATTGGTTGTAAAGTTAGCTCGGACATCAGTCGCAAAGCGTAAACTAGCGTTCCAAGCTTGGTTTTCTCGTTACCAGGATGTCAGGTTTTTTTTTACCTAAGGGGCCAGCTCAAGTGATCAAATGTCATGACTGTCTCCCTATATTAGACTGTGATAACAACTGCGGCACTGCACTGGCGCAGAAGTGCCAGCTTTGAGTAGTCAGAAAGAAAAGCTCCATGGTCATCGCGAGGTATAGTCAAGGTACCTACTCAAATACGCACCAAGTAGCACAAAACGATTAATGCTTTTAATCTGTACTCCAGTTTTCCAAACATTTGTGAATTATGATAAAAACATGAATTACTTAATTTTTTTGTAGAAACATAGTTTTTAAAATATTTTATATGGAACCAATACATTGTAGGTAATTTTCAGAAACCGGCGGGACGCCCACGAGAGGGATCTAAACCGGGACGTATGACCACCCTTGTTGTTGTTGTTTCATCCCTTGTTATGACACAGATACTTGTAATAATCATCCTTGACCAACATAGTCGGATAGACTGCAATAGTTCATTTTACAATATACAGGATAGACGAAATACATAAAAATATATTCATGTTTGCCCCCTGGATTGATTATGACAATAATAATAATAATAGGTTACAATACCTTTACGTCTTCAATCCAAAACATTGGTCTTCAGATCTGAAGACCAATACCAATAGGTTACAATACCTTTACGTCTTTAATCTAAAACATTGGTCTTCAGATCTGAAGAAAAATGTTTTGGATTGAAGACGTAAAGGTTAACCTATTATTATTATTATTATAAAAAAATATGTGACGGACGTGAATTTTTTACTGTGGTTAATGAATTAACCTTGATGAGCTCACAGCTGCCTACCTTGAGAGTCTTGTTATCGGATGCTGTCTTGCTCTGCCCCGGAGGCACGTACTTGGTGATGGTGACGGGAGTCTTGGGAGAGGAGGACGTCTGGACAGTCACGGCCTTACTCGAACTGCTCACCTGTCAAACCGAAAAACCCTTTAGACAGTGGACACACTCCTTATTGGGACAACATTTCATTGGGAAATGTTACAGAGTCACTAGATAAGTAATTATGACTAGGTCCTGAAGCCAGGTTGAGTTGCAAATGTGTTTTGCAAAGTACTCCTCAGGAGCTGTTCACGGTCTCTCCAGATGCATTCATCCAATGTGTAGAAGACCATGTCTTGCAACCACTTATTGGTGTTTGTTTTAATTTATGTTGCACTGGTAAGTTTCATGGCTTACAGAAAGTCGTTGAAAGTTTTAATTCCAGCATACGAAAATTTTTTTTCAAACCTTGTAGTCCTCTATAGCAGGTTGTTACTCCTATTTGTAGTAAAATTTTCATGCACATTCTCTTGTTTTAGGAGGTTTTGGGTCAAACAGGAACATACAGTTTAAAAAATATAGATAGATGTCACTGTTTAGGAGGTTTTTAAATATGTTTAAGTTCGTCCCGAACTTGAAACATGATCTCGAGGCCGGCAAAATGCCACTTTCAGCCTTTGTAACGAAATATACAATTTTACAGCTGTCTCTTGGCCAAGCCAGTCACAATTCTTATGGCTTTATTCTGCAAAACTAGCACTCTCTTGAGGTTGTCATTTGAAGAGCCACCCCACACTTTGATTCCAGATTGAATATGGCACGATAAGTTGTTCAGGTCGCTTGTGGAGTGTTTATTGTTTTTTGTACTTTTGAGAGCAAATCTGCCTAAACTTAGCTTGGAAAAGAGTATGTGGTTGTTCCAGGGCACCTATCAATTAATATACTCAGATTTTTTATATTGTTTTCTTTTAGTGAAGTAAATGTCCAACCTGGCTCATCCCTGAGGAATTCCAAATGGCAAAACTCAGATACCAGCTGAAAACTTAAAAATATCTGCAATAAGTGAACAGAAATGAAAAACAAACGTCTACAACACTCAACTATATATTTACACATAAAAAAAAAGGAAAATGACAATTTATTTTGACCCAACACACCGATCCTCATCATCAGGCCCAAAGAAAGAATCATGGATAAATATAGATTTATAAAATGTTCATAAGTGTATGGGTGTTAAACACTTTGATCATAAATTACTACTTTAGATTGTCTTCAAAATGCCCAACAACGATTGTTAAAACCATTTGATTGTTTAGTTCACTCAATCCAATTTAATGACATCAAAACCTAGTATTAATTTTTTAACCAAAAAATGTGAGTGAATAGTGGTGTTCCTATTGGCTCTAGTGGTGTGTTTGGACACTGCCAAGTTTCAACACAGCATCTCCATTTTATAACACCTTATTTACATGATGAAAACACCTACCTATATATGTGACTTATCAAACAATCTGCTAACTTACGAGCTTCCATTGCCCTGCTCATGTCTAAAAAAAAACCAAAAAACAAAAAAAAAAAAAACCAATGGATATTGGCACGACAACAAAACCTCTGAAAAGCCCATGAGAACCCTGTAACTAAATAAATCACTGATTACAACACCACTTTTGAGGCTTGTTTGACAACAAACGTTATCAAGAGAATGGCCAGTGCCTCACCTTGGAGATGACGGGTTTGATGACAGGTTTGATGACAGGTTTGATGACGGGTTTGATGACAGGTTTGACGACGTCAGGTGTGACAGGGGCAGGGGAGGACGGCGCCACCGTGGGAGGAGGGCATTTCTCCGCTGACTCCGCTGGCTTCTCCGATTCCTCGACCGGCTCTGGTTTTTCTTCAGGTTCAATTCCCTTTCCTCCCGCTGGGACGGGTTCGGGTGCCTAAAATGTGTACGAAACTCTTTAATTTACGATAGGATATTCATTAACTCCATACTTGACCTCAAACACTGTTAAATTTACTTAATGTGGAAATAGAAATATCTGAAATAGATTGTCGAACCTGGAGGTAAAAATCTTAAATAAATTACATGTTAGTATTTTTTTACAAAAAAGAGACAGTGATGTAAGTTAACTGTTTACATTGAGTCATTCAGCCAAATTACAGCTAGTGGCTGAAACTATGACACCTGAGCAACAGCACAACCAAATGTCGAGACAGTATCTGACGCTCAAGTGAGAGTAGCCTTTAGAGTTTAACATTAAATTGGTATTTAATAGGGATGTGTCGGTACAAAAATTTCAAAGTCGGTACCAAAATTTCAAAGTTGGTATCAAAATTTCAATGTTGGTACCAGTATCGGTTCTTTTTAAACGATTGGTTCTCAGTACCGGTACAAAGCATTAATTTTTTAATGAGGTTAATATAATAGGAAATCTGAAAAAATATTTGTACATTGAAGTGATATTTCAAAAGTAAAGAGAATTTTGGGATTAAATTAACCAACAAATGCAAGTAAAAGAATTAGGATGTAAATGTGGAGGCGTAATAATGTGTGAGTGAAAATTAAGGAAGGGGCAGTGTTAGGATGTGTATGGGAAAACGTTCATCAAGAGGATAGTTGACTAAAAATAAAAAAAAGTAAAATGTTTGTTTTAGAATAATTTTTTTATGTACAGTAACAGATCTAGGGGTCTGCAGGCCAGCTTTTAACTCTGACACTTGGGGTCGGGTCTGGTAAAAAAAACATTACTCACAGGTTTCAAACCAAAAACAAGTTGGGCTGAAAAGTATTTTTATTCTTTTTCAATTCTTCAACTAGCCTACTCTCTGTTTAATAAACTTAGTTGATTTTCACTACACAAATTAAAATCAATTAATAACTTCATAAATAGCTAACCTAAGTTTTCAAGTAACATTAATATGAATGGAAATTAATTTCAACCTTAATTTGTGCTTATTACTTATTTTATGACTACTATATATTTCTGTGCTTTTTCCCTAATCTTCCTCATAGTTTTAAACTAAAAAAAACTAATAGAATAAAATTAATAGAAGGAAATTTAAAATGAGTAACACAGAGAAAAAATTATTTTTTAAACTTTTGGTACCGGTTAAAAATATAATAAACTAAAAACAAAAAATAAAAATAAATAATCATAAATAATACAGTAAAATCATAGTATTTAGTAGTAAAATATTTTGTACTGCACATGTAAATTTCAAATATGTACTAAAAAAGGCTTTATTTTAAAGTTTCAATATTTAAAAAAATAATGAACTATATTTTTTCAACAAAACATTGTTTAACTTTAATTGTATTCGATAAATAAAAAAAATGGATGAAAAATTATCCATAATTTTGTTTTTGTAGGGCAATTAATTCAGGATATAGGAGATAAGGTAACTGAACTCTTATCTTAATAGTCAATTGTTGTGGCCGACTGTCGCGTCGGCCCCGGCCTGCCCCTCCTCTACCCCACTCCTCCCCGTGCCGGAGGAATGGATGTTGAACAATAACTCACTGATAAAATAAGACATCAGAGTTTTTATCCCGTTTTTATCAGTCTACCTAGTGGGCTCAAATTACAATCCCTTTGTTATTTTCTGAGAAAACTGTGGACGGACGCGCTTGGTTCTGGTTTATTTTTTTGTAAACAAACTGTGTGGTACCGAGATTCTGATATCGGTTCTCGGTAATGGTACTTTTGCCAAGAACTGGCTTTAGGTGCCGACACATCCTCATTATTTAACCACTACATAGTAAATGTATCCATTTGCCATGCCTATTAACTCTTTGTATATGGAATAATAGCAAAGATCTTTGAACTAATCAAATCTAATCATAACAAATGTATGAGTGACAACAATCAACACCAGGCATGTCCTTGTCAGATGATTAAGTGTGAGAAAAGATATGCCATAACTATATATGTCGGTATTCATGAAAACTAGCTTTGATGGATTAGTTAAAAATAAAACTCTTTTATCAAAGTACAACAACAGAACATCAACAGAACAACAGAACCTACCTCCTTAGTGGACTCAGCTTGTTCCTTAGTTTCTTCTGCTTCAGGGGCTTTTATCTCTTTCTTTTCTTCATCTTTCTCTGAGGTTTCTTCTTTGTCTTTTACTTCAGGAGCAGATTCAGATTGATCTATGATTTTCTCATCTGTCGATGGAGGAGGTTTTTCTTCCACTTCTGCCTCAACAATAGGAGTTTCTTCTTTTTCTTGTTTCACCTTGGACCTGAAAATTTGATGACAATAACAGAAATTGTTTTCTGATTTTGAAAACTGCTAATTTAACAGTTTTTGTGACATCTAAATGACAGACAATAATACAAGCTACTACTTGGGGTTCCATTGCCTTTCAAAAGCTTTTTAGCAGTCTGATCGTAATTGTGAGCAGTTGTTAGTCAGATCGAGTAAACGATCGGAGTAATATTGGCTCCAAAACACTCGACATTCATGAAACTTGACAGTGCTTTGGTCCAAACTGAGTCGAGTTTGAGTGGTTTTACTGTATTTGGCGAAACCACCACATTTGTGAGTTTTCTATAGAGGTTTTATCATAAGTCTAAGGATTTTACATGTCTCAATTTTCTTCCCTCGGTGATGTGTGCAATACTTACACTGGCGTTGTCTCCACAGCAGGTTCCGATGATTTCTTTTGTCTGTCAGCTTCATACCTGGGAATGAAGTAAGATTAACTGATTACAACTTAGAACTGGTTATTTACCAAACACAAAACCTACCCTCCAGATTGTTCAACGTTTACATACAATCAAACATATATTATGATTGAGTTTATATTATGAGAGAAAAAAGTGAAAATAATCTACTCTAATTTTTACAGGTTTTGATCAATTAGACTACAATCCCGTGATTTTATACACAAGCTATTCACCTTCAATAACAGTTTTAAACTTGTACTTTTGGAAATCCATGATGATTTCCACAGCCACATGAACTACGAACCTTTCTTGTTTTCATTGTACAACAGGCTCCAATAAAGGTAACAAATTACTCAAAATTTGGATTAGGTTTGTTTTAATTGGTATAAGTTTGATTATTTCACCTACGTTCTGATCAAAACTTAAAGTGTGTTATATCATTTTGAAGCCTACACAATACTGAAGTTTTTAACAATATTAGACGCTCTCTGTGATAAAATCGGCAGAGTTTATTGAATGTTTAAAAAAAAAGAGAATTTTATAAAATAACATTTTGTTATCTTTGAACGGGGTAGTTTAAAGTAAATAACTGAGATAAACTAATGACTTATCTGTTTGATCTTATTGAAAATTTGATGAAGAATTCAAAAATGTAATTAGATTCTCTTCAGAATGCCCAGTATTCTTAGAAAATTAGGATTTGCCAATAAAAGTATTGAATTTTTTTGAAACTTTTGAAAAAAATACATCTATTATCTACAATTTTTTGGATAAAAATTTTTTAAACACATAGTTTTATCACACTTTGTGTCTATTTCGTCCCCTTAATTTAAACACTAACTTCATTCCATCCTGTATAAAACTAATAGGAGAGAAATTACACATTATTTACTGTCAACCCTAAATTTCCTCCACTTTTGTGTTCTGTCATTGTTTTTTTAAGGGTATAGTAGTATAGTAGGGGTTCTTTAATTCATTTTGTTGAGTAGGTAGTTAATTGTTGCATATAACAAGAAAATAATTATTTTTTTGGTACTTTTTAGTTTTGATTCTGAAATTTCCAGAAAGTGAAATTATAGGGTGTCTCTATGCACTAGAAAGATGTAGACCGATCGGTTCATAGATAAACAAAGAGCTCGGTATTGTACTACGGACACTTGTGCTCACCTCGACACTCGTTCCATGAGGGAGCCGCGCGGTGTCATTGCCTCTCCGCGCGAGTCCTCCAGCGGCTCACCGACGGTGCGCGCGTACGCCAGGTCCGCCACGTTGGGCGTGGACCCAAACAGGTTGCTGTACTCCGGGTGGTAGTGCTTCATGTGCATCTGGAACGAACAGCACGTACAGTGGATAAGCTGTACAGCTGGGTGTCCACAAAATGCATCAAATAAAATTATTGTATATAGTTCCCTTACTTAACAGCTGGTTTTCCAGCTAACTTTATCAAATTAAGTTTAAATAAATACATACGAATTCTTAAAATTACAACTGTTCATCAATCGAGGACCAAGGGGTGTCATTGTGTCACAACGACCCAGATCAGTAGTAAAGAGAGTTTCCCCAATCGGCGGGAACTAAGAGTCTCTGATTGGCAGTAAGGAGCATCTCCAATTAGCAAACACAAATGCCTTCGATTTGCAGTAAACAAAGCCCACAACTATTGGACACAAGAATCCCCGTTTGGCTGACAGGACCGCCCCCACTGGATGAGATGAGCGCCCGCTATAATTAGAATTCTTAATAAAAACCACAGATCTTATCAGAATTTCCTATATAATTCCCATATTTGCATACCGATAACAAATTCCCACTTTTCATAGTCTCATTGCATGGAACATCAAATTTTGAAAGGAGTAACTATGTCATTAAGGGGTTATTATGGGGGTAAACAACATTATAATGTTCGGAGGACCATCATTGCGGTTTAAAATAACAAATTGAAACTATAAAAACTAACATACTTTAGTTCAATGTATGAAAAGCTTTGTAATTAGATATATGTGAAAAACATTTGAGAGATTAAAAGGAAAAATTAACTAATTTTCACAACAATAAATATCATATT
Source organism: Neoaliturus tenellus (assembly GCA_030545055.2). Classification (NCBI taxonomy): domain Eukaryota; kingdom Metazoa; phylum Arthropoda; class Insecta; order Hemiptera; family Cicadellidae; genus Neoaliturus; species Neoaliturus tenellus. Next base: position 26,788,858 of record CM061532.1, on the reverse strand, counting down.
TCCTTGCTGGATTTTGTTACATAGCTGTTGTGAATCTATGTTGAGAATACAGTTGCCACATAAAAATCTCAAACAAAGTCTTTGGGAGTGAAAACCAAACATTCATTACTGCCACACAATAAAAGTCCAGTGATTTGACCACTATTACTGAAATTACTCGACCAGTTGAGTTTTAATACATTAAGAGTAAACTTACTTGAAAGAGGTTTTCTTTCCTAAATGATTTCCCACAGCAAGAATATCCACCATCTGGTGTGCGAAGATCTAAAACATAAAACATTACTGTATATAAGCCTTATTCATTCAGGCTGAAATAAATAAGCTACTTCTAGCCATAGACCAGCTTAGTTAGAAGTTTTATTTGGGTAGACTGACTGCTCATCCTACAATCAGATCTTATTATTAATAGATCTTATAATTAATTAATGTAATTAGGAAAGCTGGGAAATTTCATAATGAACACAAAGTTTATAACAAACAGTTACAATGAACACCATTCATTCTTTAGATTTCAAAAACTAACTTTAACAATTGAGTAAGTAACAATTGAAACAAGTTTTTAAATATTTATCAAAATGTGTAACTTGTATTGGCCTTGACAATGAGTTAGATTTCAAAACTTTGAAAACCACAACCTTTGACAAGTCCACTCTACCTGCAATATTGAGGGCTGGTCCAGGAGTGCCCGTGTCAGGCTCAGCTTTTGGGGTTAGTTCCTGCTTTCCTTCATCCCCTGAATCCGTACTTCGCCCTTTGGGCAGCAAAGTTTTCACCCTTTTATGATCAGCTGAAGACTCCCCTTTTGACTCTGCTTTCCTACAAAGTATAAAAAACCAGAATAATAATTAAGACAATTTTGTAAAGCATGACGACATACATGGTTACAATGCTAGAAATAAAAGAAGTATAGTATTGCCCTCTCATAACTCTGCGCTATTTAAGAGGAAACCATCCTATGCCGGCTCTGTATTCTTAAAACACATCCCTAAAGAGATAATTAAGATAGAAAGTGGAAATAAATTTAAGAAAGCACTTATACTGTTTTTAACAAAAAATTGAATTTTATTCCTTGGAACAATTTTATGAATTAAGTAATGTGAATGATGTTTAACTATTTCTAAAAATTATCCGAAGTGTACTGAAATGCCTGAAATGTACTGAGTTAGTTTTAAGCTTGACACTATTTACTGTATTATATGTACATGAACAAATAAATAGGATTTGAATTGAATTGAATGGATCCTGTTTTTGGCTTCTAGGGACCTCAAAAAAAAAAAAAAAAAATAAATAAATAAATAAATATATAAATAAATAAATAAATAAAAATAAAAAAATAAATAGAAATAATATAAAAAATGATTTTAGGTGATTAAAAAAGAATTTTGGTTTAATGGAGATTCAGCAGTGGTGTTGTGAAGCATGTCACTTGTGTTTACTTTTCAGTTTTCTTCTGCGCAGGTGACGGCTTGCTGCCGCTGGCGTGGGCGGCCGGGTCAAGCGGTTTCCTCCGCCCGTCCGTCTGGCTCCGGATCATTTCCATCTTGCGGCCGACCATAAAGTCGAAGCTCTCATCGGGGAACGGAATCTTCAGCTCGGTGAAGTAGTTGCGCAGCTCGTTGCGCGACCGGAACTTGCGTCCATCTTGGCTGCAACCCACAACAAGTATTTACAACATACTTGAAAATAACTGTTATCAGAAAAGAATAAAACAACCTTCCAACCAAGTTTTATTTTGTTTTATCAGAGTCTCTAAGAAGTATGAGATATTTCACGATTCATCTTCCCCAGAAAGGTGGCATTTAAAAGTGAAGTGTTTTTTTTTATACCAAAATATCATACTTAGGGGGGAAGATCAATATACATGCAAAGGAGTCACTATATTATTGTAAACAAAGACAGATAACGTGCAAACATCATAATTATTCCGTTAATTTGAAACTTTTAGCAGTTTGTTTTCAATCTGTATGAAACATTTATTGCATGACATTACGAGCATTAGAAGGCATTTTGTACAGGATGTAAATCATTGTATGAAAATGAAGTGCTAAACTACAAGGATTACATGTTATAAGCATAATACAGGGTGTTTCCGAACAACCTGGAAATATTTTGTGTATTTGTTCCTTGGGTCGAGACAATAAAAAAACATCATATAAACATATGCCCTAAAATGCTTTGTTAAGCCGCTAGCTGCCATTTTGTTCATTACACATACTATTTTTTTTATTTTGGTAACGTATGGTTGTATTAGGTTCATATTTGGTGTGAACCTTAATGACATCAATGTTTATTTGCAGAAAAAAATTGTTTTTGACCAATGTTTATTTTCAAAATTGTGGCCATTTAAAATTGTAAACCCACATATCATGAAAACAAAAAAGTTATCAAAATTTTACGAGGGGCCAAAAAGTTTACAAAATTAAAATATAGAACTAACAATATCTAGATTGTAAGGATTGGACAAGTAATACTTCCTCTATTCCGGCACGTCCGGGACTTGACATGTACAGGATTACAGGATGACTATCAGGAAAAATGTAAATTGAACAAAAACATGAATATAAAACACGTATTGTATTATTAAAACAGCTTTTAAAGAATAAAACTATTGTATAACGGACTCTACTGTAATGAAAAATACATTAATGAAAAATACGAGGTACAATAATTGGGAACCGTATCCGAGGCCACCTCGGATACGGGAAAAACTCGGATACAGTAATATGGAGGTTATGTACTATAGCGTAACTAATCGAATCATTTAGTTTAGTGTATATTTTGTTGTTATTTAATAAAGCTTTTGAAATTTACAAACAGCGTCATATTAAAGAGAAGTACGCTGGCATACACGAAGATGAAAGTAAACAAACCTACAGTGACAATACAGTATCGGCTGAAGACGACTAGTCTCCCCTCCACGCATTCCAATACAGAATACGCCACAGTCAATGTTATTGGAAGACAGTCATGACTTTTGTAATGAAGCTCCATGTTAAATGTTGTCCATGGGGCAATTAGCGCTTTAAGCGGATGGAACCGACATGACTGGAGTCCCCGCCCGGTCGTTCTCGCCATGGATGGGAACTTTAAATGTATCTCCAATTCAAAAATTCATCCGATTCTAAAATTCATTTTGGCAGTTATCATTTGATTGGGATTTAATTTGACAATTTTTTTTATGAGCATTGTATATTCAATGGTATTTTCAGCAGTGTTCGTGTTAAGCTGATGGCTGCAATCACATTTGATTTTGCTAACTCGGACGCCAACCACAACGAGCGCTAGTAAATCCACACTAGCGCTTCAAGCCACTGTTCCTTGCGTAACTTCAGGTCCCGGGCGGTTTAGGCGGACAACCTTAGTGACGGAGTGTCATGACTGTCTCACAATAACTTATGTTAGACTGTGGAATAGGCTTTGTACGATACAGTGTTGCTTCGTGGCAACTTTCGATCCCAATTAAACTCGAACGCTCAATTGTTATTTTTGTTTCTGTCAATATAATTGTTCTTAAAGTCGTGCCGGATCATAGGATGCCGGATTAGAGGAAGTTTACTGTAATGCCATTATTCAGAATTTTCTGCATAAAAAAATTGATTTTCCATTATAATTAAATAATTGCAAATTTAGGTTATTTTAGTAGAAAAATCACAACTCAGTACCTTAAACTTTAAACTTGGTGTCATTAGTTGGATAACTTTATTTGTCAACTTTTTTGGGTTTAGTAAAATTTTGATAAAATATACCGGTTTCAAGATATTTGAGTTAAAAAATTTCAAATGGCCACCATTTTGAATTTATACATTGACAAAAATAATTTTTCCCCTGAAAATGGACACTGGCATCATAAAGGTTCATACCAAATATGAACTTGATACAACCATCTGTCACGGAAATAAAAATTATTATGTAAAAAACAAAATGGCGGTTATCGGGTTAACGAAACATTTTAGGACATATGACTATATGATGTTTCTTAAGCGTCTCGAGCTAAGGAACAAATATACAAAATATTTTCAGGTTGTTCGGAAACACCATGTATGTTAGAATTGGTATGGACGGTTTTGACCCAACTCACTTGACCAGGAAGACATCCCACTTTTGACCGGTTTTGCGCCGCATCGTGTGTTTGGTCCAACCGGGTGGCAACTTCTTATCAGGGATGATGATGGACTCACGGTAGTAGCCTGCGGCAAAATACAAGATTAACAGCACATAGTAATTTTTTTTTATAATAAATAAAAAATATTTAAAATAAACATACTTTTTTATTACGGTTTTAGTGAAGGAAAATTTTTAAATGTAGGTACTCAATATTTGCAACCCAACACCCGACACAGTAGCAGTTAAAAATCTATAGCAAGTAAGGGTTTCAGTGAATCTAGATTTTTTCAAGGTAGATTTTAGTCATCCCATTTTATTGTTTATAAATTTTAATGAGCAATTTACGAAAAGCCTTCATAAAACCAATAAGGTGTTTCTGCTCCAAAATAGCTACTTTCTGCCTGTCTAATTTAGAATATGAAAGATGTTTGGCACATTTTGAGCTGGATTAACTGTCTTTAACCAGAATTTGAAGGGTTTCTTAACTTTTATAAGCTTTATAAACTCTTAATATTTTAATTGTTTTACTTCTTCAACGGAAGTTGGTCAGATGTCGCTGGTTCTGAGGCGGCCGCGTTTTTAGGCTCGCCTTAGAAACCAAACATGCCGATGGGCAACCATCGAAAAAAGCGTAGAAGACTATGAAATAGTGTTGTCATCTTAAAACCGGAAGGCCCCGACTCCGGTGACCTCAAACAACGGGCTCCCCGATGTAATGTTATAAATGGTTACAGGGAGAACAAAGCCTGGGAGAGGTGTGGGTTTAGTGGGTATGGCTCAGGCAAGTCCGACCCAACATCCGTGAAGACGATTCCTACCTCCTTCTTACAAAATAAATAAATAAATATAAAAAATTTCAAAAATGCTGATTGGCCATAAATTTTAGGAGCAACATTTGGAGATTGCGCCAAAGTCTGAAGAAGACAAACCCTGCCACTTTTTTAGTCAGGTTTTGTCGGTTACGTCAGGCGTCAAGCCTCAACTGTTTTTAAAAACGTCATGGTTTGTCGCCTCATACAACCGTCAATTTTAGATCATTATTTCTGGTGCACTTCTTTTGTGACATTGACTTGTTTATAATACTCCATGCAGTTTTGGAAATATTATTACAGGTATATTTGACGGTGTTCCAACATTTTTAGTCTCTAGCAGACATTTAATAAATTTTAACAAAGAATACCAAAGTGCAAACTTGTTCCTATTAGTTTCTGTCAAAATTTAATTGCAATTTTGCCCACTGTAATGATTTGATTGCTATTTGATAACTTTTAGTTCAAAATAAATAACGGACACATCATTAGTTCAAACTATTATTGGTATTGTGTAGATGTAATGAATTGAGTACCTTCTGTGTCTTTGATCTGCACTGGTAGGACGCCCTCAGGGATTTCTACGTTCCACCGTTCGGAGTCCTCTTCGGTGCCGGGCTTGTAACGGACGCTGAGCAGGTCGCCGTCACCCGCTGACCTCTGTAACGGTGACCAACAGTGTCACTCTCACACATTAATGCCCGACAAACTAGTTTCAATTACAGATCGACAATCAGGCAGTTAAAAAAAGTGAGGAACATAAGATCAAGTTTTAGAAAATAGTGATTGAGGGTATTAAGAAATATCAAAGCAACATAATTTTTAATTTAAACAATACCGATATTTATTGGAAATCCAAAAAGCTAACTAGAAGAGGAATCAAAAACGGGAATATAGGAAATAAAGTGAGAAGATTGTGAGGTGAACCATGTTGGACAGATTAGAAGGAATCCAAAAACTAGAATGAAAGAGAAAAAAATCACTCTAAAAATGTGACTTGGCAAAACATATGTATTAGTGTTGGTCAATATTTTACTCAAAGAAGTAGGTAAGAGATTATTAAAACTAATTATGAGACCAAACCTCTTAAATGCTTGAAAATTCTTATTGTAGGAAAAATGAAACACTTTTCAAATATTTACATTAGACTAATAATTTACAAATTCACTAATATTAAACTGAAATTTTACAAAGATTAGTTAATATGACATTCTAAATTATACTTCATTATATATCATACTAGAATGTATGGGTATCTTCCATACATTAATATACTTAAAAGGCTTAATCTTGTTTTAAATTTAGACCATTGCAATCTGTCGTTTAATGTTTTTTTCTTTTTTTAATGTCGGTTTAACACAGCCAATTCATTATCTGGCCACAGTCTGGTCCCAAGATGGCCAGATAGTAGGGGCTCTACAGTATAACTTTAAAATAATTTATGGTGCTTTTAACCCTTAAGAAGCCAAGTAGCCTTTATCACCTCTGGCCTCACCTTCTTCTTGAACTTCCTGCGCCGCTTGTCTGCATCAGACGGCCCCTGGTCTGAGTCGTCGGCGTCGTCCCAACTGCCCTCATCGCCCTCGCTGTCGTCGGAGTCGCCCCGCCGCCCCTTCAGCACCACCCGGAAGGTCTCCTTGGGTTTGGCGGGAGGTGTGCGGGTGGGCGACGGCGACGCGGACCGCGGCTCCGTCTTCACCTCGGTTTCCAAGTGATCTGGCCTATCAAACAAAAAAATTCACTTTTTTTAAGCCTTAAACTACTTTTTATATTGTAAATATGATGCATAATTTTTATTTTTAATCTTGGACAACTACTATAAGGGCTATTAATGCTAGAGATACTGAAATCTGTGTATTTTGGTATAATTTTCACAAGAAACCTATTTTGTCTACGGTGCTAAAATTTTTGCAGTGCATGGGATTTTAAATTTAATTACAGAAAATTTCAAATAACCACTCAAAAGCCATTTTTTATTTTCTTAGATCTAAATAAATTAATTTTGAAATTATGTCATCTTGAAGACCAACAGATGGAAAATAAAATACAAAAAATTATGGATCTATTCAATATACTTTTCCCAAGAGAACTGTACCTCAAAATATGTAAACTGCGCGACAAGGGTAGGCCACCCTTGCTTCAGCCAATACAAAGTGAATAAAAATGCAACACCAGTGGCATACGGGGAACTTATGCTGCCATCGCCAGAGTAAGCTGCAATAAGGATCTGCACAATATTAAAAGAGGAGATTTACAGTATAAATCCAGTTATCTGAGCCACCTGGTTGACCAAACCAAATTTCAAAATTATAATTAGCAGATTTTTAACAAATATGAAGGAATATTTTTACAATCATTGTGAATCCTATACTATAGTAGGAGGAGAATCTGTGGCGATGTATTTTTATTTAAGTCTCAAAGATTTTATTTTGTTTAAAATTTGGATTTGGGTATTTTGGTTCAAAAATAAGTTTTGAAACCGCCTAAGCCTCACTACAAGTTGTTTTTAGTCAAAAAAAGGATTTGAAGTCAAAGTCAAATTTTTATTTTTAACATTGGTCCTAGAGGTTGCCATTCTGGCAACAAAATAACAACCAAAGGTAAAAAATGAGAAATGAACTACTAGGAGCATTTGTTTTGAAACAACTATTATCTGTAAAAAGGTATATTAGGTTATTGGTGAAAACTTTATAGCCTGTTTACAATGATAAATCCACAAAAGTTTTAACTACCAACATAACAAGCAAGGCCTAGTAAACGTGGTACTTTTAAATTAATTACGATACTGAAAAAATGACGTGCTTGCTAAATTATTCCCAGTGGAGAATTTGAGGATTTTTATTTTACTATTGCATACTGCAAACGTAAGAGTTAGTTACGGGTATTGCATGGAACTTGCCTGAGCCTAATCCTACATCTTCACCTTGCTCTGTTCTCCCGGGACAGTTTATCACATGACTGTAGGAAGCTCCTGTTTTTCATGAGTAATGGATAAAGTTGAAATACTTCTATACATAATTAAATTTTCAATAAAAAGTCCATACAATACTTACAGACCTGAATTACATATGTACGCTGGTAAAATAAACTATAAAAGGTTACAATACTTGAGTCAGCCTGCTGATCCGGTTGTCAACTTATTATTGATGACGTGTTTCGAAGATTTAGTTCTTCATTATGAAATCACGACACAAAAACACATGAATTTTCACTCGTGAGAGATCGTCAAGGTTATTAAAATAGGCCTATACATTTAAAACAACTTCCGTCGACACTGATCGTGTGTACGGTCAAGACCGTTCCAGCGCTGGGCGTTGTTCTAAATGTACAGGCCTTTTTTAATAACCTTGACCTCTCACGAGTGAAAATCCATGTGTTTTGGTGTTGTGATTTGATAATGAAGAACTAAATCTTCTAAACGCGTCATCAACAATAAGTTGACAACCGGATCAGCAGGCTGACTCGGGTATTGTAACCTTTTATAGTTGAATTGCTTGATCCAGAAGACAAGAAATGAAAAAAGGTAAAATAAATGTTTTACATTTTTATAAAATAAGAAGTACCTGTGCCTTTTATGTGGCAATAAGGCTTCGTAGACGTCGGTTCTGCGTTTTTTCAGCCTCCTCTCTTCTTTAGGTCCAAGATCGGGATCCAGGGGGTCGGCACCCATTGGGGGCGCAGGTTTCTTGGGCGGCGGAAGCTGAACAATAAATATTATAAAGTTGACACTTTCTTGGTTACTTGAGTTATTTTTAATCCCATTTTAATCCAACATAGACAGTGACATTACCTACAAAGGCCTTCTGGCAGATAACTTTCCTGTAAAGGGCAAACACCTTTTGGCAGATAACTTTTCTACAAAGGGCAAAGGCCTTTTGGCAGGTAACTTTCCTACAAAGGGGAAATGCCTTCTGGCAGGTAACTTTTCTACAAAGGGGTAATGCCTTCTGGCAGGTAACTTTTCTACAAAGGGGAAATGCCTTCTGGCAGGTAACTTTTCTACAAAGGGGAAATGCCTTCTGGCAGGTAACTTTTCTACAAAGGGGAAATGCCTTCTGGCAGGTAACTTTTCTACAAAGGGGAAATGCCTTCTGGCAGGTAACTTTTCTACAAAGGGGAAATGCCTTCTGGCAGGTAACTTTTCTAAAAAGGGCAAACACCTTTTGGCAGGTAACTTTTCTAAAAAGGGCAAACACCTTTTGGCAGGTAACTTTTCTATAAAGGGGAAATGCCTTCTGGCAGGTAACTTTTCTAAAAAGGGCAAACACCTTTTGGCAGGTAACTTTTCTACAAAGGGCTAAGGCCTTCACGCAGGTAACGTTTCTACAAAGGGCAAAGACATTTTGGCAGGTAACTTTTCTACAAAGGGCAAATGCCTTCTGGCAGGTAATTTTTCTAAAAAGGGAAAATACTCTCTGGCACGTAACTTTTCGATTGAAAAGGCCATTTGACAAGTAACTTTTATAAAAAGGGCAATTGCTTTCTGGAAGGTAACTTTTCTGTAAAGGGCAAATGCCTTTTGGCAACTTTTCTGTAAAGCACAAAGACCTTTTCAGGTAACTTTTCTACAAAGGGCAAAGGCCTTTTATCAGGTAACTTTTCAACAAAGGGCTAAGACCTTTTGGCAGGTAACGTTTATACAAAGGGCAAAGACCTTTTGGCAGGTAACTTTTCTACAAAGGGCAAAGGCCTTCAGGCAGGTAACTTGTCTACAAAAGGCAAAGACCTTTTGGGTGTAACTTTTCTACAAAGGGCAATAATGACCTTTTGGCAGGTAACTTTTCTACAAAGGGCAAAGACCTTCTGCAATGGAAGCTTTTCTTGGTGATAACTCTTCTTGATGGAAACATAAAAGATTATATTATTTAGGTTAAGGTTGCCCGTCTGCCAATCATATAACAGAGAAGTTGCCCTCCCTCCTTCCCTCCCCAGAGAATTTTTTCCTATTTGTGTACCAACCTGTTCGTGAAAATTTCTCCTTTTCCTCAGAATTACATACAGCACCTCTTTAACTTTCCTTGGGAATATCTGAGTTACCCAATTGTAATTTGGTATGAGTGATCAAGTGCAGTTTATCAATTTAACTTTCCTTTAGAAATGTTTACTGTTTTTGAATGTATGGTAATGAATTAATAAATGTTAATGGTTATTACATTATGTATGATAATGTTATTTTGAATGTATTATTTTGAGTGTATCGTTAAAAATAATTCAAAATCTTCATGTATATTTATTGTTAAAAAAAGAAAGAACACTATTACTGTAGCAGTCCAGGACAGATCAAAGCCAAATTCCATCTTAACTTTTCGTTTTGAGGTTCCCAGCAGAAATAAACAATTATATACAGGGTGGTTATAAAGTCCCTTCCCCCCTAGGATTTTTCTACAATTTATATTAAAAGTGATTTTCAGTGACGGGATTCATTGTATAGGTACATACTCTAACTTTTGTAGTAATTAAAAGTTTTTGGAGTTTCCTGAGGTCTAAGATATAGGAGTCAACTTCAAAATTCCTTATGAGAAGCTAGTCATGCGACATGTCAAATAACACTGCCTTTTCCCCCTGAAAACAGTGGTGCAATCTAAATTCAAAAGGGTTATATCGTTTTCAAGATATCTGTAGGTCTAAGATGTAGGAGTCAACTTAAAAATTTTAACTAGAAGCTAGTCATGCGACATGTGACATGACTCCTACATCTTAGACCTACAGATATCTTGAAAACGGTATAACCCTTTTGAATTTAGATTGCACCACTGTTTTCAGGGGGGAAAGGCAGTGTTATTCGACATGTCGCATGACTAGCTTCTAGTTAAAATTTCTATGTCGACTCCTACATCTTAGGCCTACAGATATCTTGAAAACGGTATAACCCTTTTGAATTTAGATTGCACCACTGTTTTCAGGGGGAAAAGGCAGTGTTATTCGACATGTCGCATGACTAGCTTCTAGTTAAAATTTCTATGTCGACTCCTACATCTTAGGCCTACAGATATCTTGAAAACGGTATAACCCTTTTGAATTTAGATTGCACCACTGTTTTCAGGGGGAAAAGGCAGTGTTATTCAACATGTCGCATGACTAGCTTCTAGTTAAAATTTTTATGTCGACTCCTACATCTTAGGCCTACAGATATCTTGAAAACGGTATAACCCTTTTGAATTTAGATTGCACTACTGTTATCAGGGGGAAAAGGCAGTGTTATTTGACATGTCGCATGACTAGCTTCTCATATGGAATTTTGAAGTTGACTCCTACATCTTAGACCTCAGGTAACTCCCATAATTTTAAATTACTACAAAAGTTAGAGTATGTACCTATACAATGAATCCCGTCATTGAAAATCGATTTTAATATAAATTGTAGAAAAATCCTAGGGGGGAAGGGACTTTATAACCACCCTGTATAAGTTTAAATTATGTTTCAAAGTCATGGTTGGTTAAGTTCAGTTGGGTTTGGTTAAGTTAATTAACGTTGGTATATATTACTAGATTGTACATTTTATGACTGAACTTCGGTAATATGATACACCCGGAACATCAGATAATATGAACTTCGTATAATCAATTTATCTTTGCAATGAAATCTGTTCACAATCTCTTACAACATACAAAACATATAACATACAAAAATAACAAACTCAGTAAAACGTTAAACAAATTAAAAATAGCCCACATTTTATAACATAATAAGCTATTGTTATTGTAAAATACAAAACCCCGTAACTGAAAAAAATCATTAACACTACCATAAAAAAATATGACTTCATCAGCAAACGTTCTTCAAAGTAAATTAACAAAGAGAGATGTTTTTTGTTGAAACTTTTTCAGTCGGCAAACTTGCTTCCTACATTAAAATCTTATTCCCCACCTGATTTATTTCAGTCTACGCTTTAAATCACTAAAATAACCCACAAAAATCTGCGAGATCAGTTACTGACGGGTAACTGTTATATGGGACGGGTTTTCATATCTCTAGAATAAATACTGCGGCCCTCTACCGGAAGTCAAACAATTAGATAGCCAAACAATAAATTCTCGTTCAAGTTAAAGAATTTAACACCATATTTTTTTTAAAGTGAGATATAACAGAGTGCCGATAAGTAAACAATATTGGAATTGACTATTAAGTACAAATATCCTTTTGTACTATCCATAGCGTGCATCTTCTTCCTAAAAGCCAGTTTACAAATTTGTCCGTCGTAACTGTTATAACTCTGTTCTTTCATGCTTTTTTTAACCCTAATTTTAGTTTTGGAGTAAGCGGACTTTTGGAGTACCGAAGTTCGGATTAACGGGATCTACTGTAATTGTTAAAAAATAAAGTGTACAAGTCAACCTCCAAATTCAGTCCTGATCCTATCACACTCTTTGATAGCATTATAACTCATAGCATAACCATACCAGTCCTCATTAGAACGGTGTTTTGTCCCCTCCCTGTGTATTTCCACCAGGCATAAATGGAAAATATATTTTTTCAGTATAGTGTGGAGGGTTAAGTGGAGGAATTACATATTCATACAAATGTTTTATGTATATTTCACAGAAAAAATGTACAATTTTTTTCATTTACATAAGTTATATTACAGAAGTACTTACACATACTGTACATACGTTTGTTTATTTATACCATAAGATTTTTTTTTTTTAAATAGAATCAAATCAAAATATTTTGATTCAACTATATTTACATGTAAATACAAATAAATTAAACAGATAATTCATACATTGGCTTTAACTACATACAAATACACTGTCGTACTAAACGGTACAAAAATTTGATCATCATGATCTGAAGTTGTTACAATATAATGTTTGTAACAAAACTGGTAATGACAGATTTTGAGTTGCTTGTAACCTTAAAATTTGTATTGAATGGAACTAAATGTAAGAAAACGTAAATGTGTAAGAAAAATCAAATAGTCCATGCCATAGCTGAATTAACAAAAGAAGCAATTTTGTAGCTAGTTTACAATGACAATGAATATGACACAAACTAAAGAATATTTCCCATGTTAAAATTTAGCAATTTTTTCACTAAGAGTCCTGTAAACTTAAATTAGGCATTAAAACAAGCAATGACACATGTAGGCCTAGAGCACAATATAGTGTACAATAAAGAGAGGGATATGTTAAATTCTTCAGTATTAAAATATATGATAAATCACTTAGGAAAACTTATTTGGTATTTAGAAAGCTTTTTCGATCAAAGTTCTTAAATGGTATTCACTTGTAGGCTCTTGAGATTCTAATGTTATTCTTATGGCGTTTATTTTAATTGATTGAATCAGAGTCTTAAAAAAGAAACTTTCAAATTGTGCCAGATAAGGTTATGTATGCTTTTTTAATGTGCATGTGCATGTGTGTGAAAGAGAACCTAATAAATGACTAGCTCCACTTAAGTCAGAATGTAAAATGACTAATAAGTTTCTGTCACACACTCTTTCAAGGTGGAGTGCCCTATTCCATCGGAGAAAACTTTCAACATGGTTCAATCTAAAGGTGTGCAGATATCCAAAAAGTTGGTTCGGTTTTGGATCAGGTTGGATATCCGAATCCTGTATATTTTGTATATACTGATGAATAAAGTTTGAATTGAATACAGGAAAATTTTATTGATATCCTTATATTCACGTTGGATATCCAATTTTTCAGGATGGACTGTATCTCTAGTGTTGAAGACAAAATCAATGCACAAATATTGTGTTTTGCCCAATGGAAATTCTGTTCGGCTGGTGAGTTGCTTTGGCCTATTTAAAACCCCCTTAACAAACCCACATAATCATGACTGCATAAAAATCCGAAGCTGAAAACTATTCAATCTAAACCTGAATCCTCACCTGAATTCTCTGAACTGAAGCTTATCACAAAAAATTTCCCGATCCGCACACCTCTAGTTTTATCCAAGAGGAGGGCCCTCCTTTTTTTCTTTTTTTTTTATCCATTGATGAAGAAAGTTACTGGTCTTAACAAATATTGTAACCATGAAATTTGTTTTTAAAGGCAAAAGAAATTGGTTGACCATTTTCGTAATTAAAGTTAGGTGGTCCCAGTATTTGTTCAATCTGATTGTATCCAACAGAACATTGATCTTCCGGATCCGGCCATTTGAAGGTGAAATCACCGTTGTTTCGGGCACAGATTACGGAGAGTTCTGTAGTTTTCTCTGCAACGAATGCGACATGGTAACTTGTACAGAGCTTTCCAGGGAACTTGACCAAAAGCCAGTCACCAACTTCCGGATCTCTGAAGACCGAATGTGTATCGTTTACAGGCTCCTCAGCCCACTCATCACACGAGTCCTTTATAGAAAAATCCAATGGATCATCAGTATCTGAGCTTATATCGTCCTCCCGATCCCACTTCCTATTTACTAGGTCCTTTGTTGGTGCTTGAAGGTCAGTACTTGTGGATGGTCCACACTCATTTAAGGAATTTGTGGTAAGAAATTTAGACTTTGATCTAATTACATTCTTGTGAGAAATGCTCTTTTCCACAAAGAAGTTTACTATCTTCTTTCTGGTTTTTGGAGCTCCACCTGGTGAATCATGATGCAGTTTGTGGAAGTAAGTGATGCTTTCGCTCACAAGATTTCTCGCCTTTTTGGTCGGCAACTCCTCAACATTTAATGGGATCTTCCTCTTCAACACAACTTCTGGGTCAAGTGGGCTGATCCCACACTCCTTGAATCCTGATTCAAGATTCTTAGCTCCATTGGATATTATTTCCTCAAACAATATCTTTAGGAACGAAGGGAAACGGTTTTTTGGCAGGTTCTGTAGTTGTGAGCCTGTATTGACCTTCCACTCACTTAAAATATTTTTCCAGGCTCCTTTTAGTAGCTGGAAGAATGCCACAGCCAAAGGCTGCAGCAGGAGCATTGTGTTTGGAGGAAGACACACAAATCTTATATTGTTATCTTCACACAGCCTTATGACCTCTGGTGAAATATGTGTAGAAAAATAGTCTCCAATTAACACTTTGATACCATTTTTGGTTTTGGACCATGGTAGGATGATGGTACTAAACCAATCAGTAAATGTTGCCTCGTCAATCCAACCACTTGTTGAACGATTGTAGCAGGTACCTTCGGGGCCACCGACAAACCAAGTGCTTTGCAGTTTTTCGGCTTTATAACACACATAAGGGGCGAGAATTTCTCCGGCTGCACTTCCTGCAAGCATGATGGAAGTGGAGCTTTTGAACGAATTGAGAACCTGCTCCGGATATTTGGTGTCCCTTTTAAGAATACATTCTTCGGACCCAGAGTCGTCAGAGAAATTCATCTCATCGTAGTTGAGTATGTTTTCTCTTGGAACATTATCCAGCGTAATTCTAAGGCTGCTGAAGTACTCTGACACTCTGACTGGATCAATCTGCAAGAAAAAACGACATTCAATGAATTCAATAACAAAGAAAAATCCCAAAAGTATTCACAATTTTAGTTTAGGTACATGTTACCTGTTACCTCCTTCATCCGATCCCTAGAACCGGAGAGGAATGGGTCCCGTCATTTCTTCTTCTAATTCTAATTTTCCGTCCACTGAAATGGTAAAATCAGGTGTGGGTAAGGATTATAGAGTGATCGTGTTCAATAAGGAATTAACAGTTAAGAAAGATGAGGAAGACTGTAGTAACATTGTTCCAAGAGATGTGATTTTAGTACTCTCTTTAACTTATTGAATTGTACTATTTCTTTAATTGCAACTGGACGTTTTAAAAAAACTTTATACCAGCATAGCTGGGCTTGGTTTCAAAAAGTCTTGAAATATGTTGAACAAATGGATATACATTTCTATTTCTTGTGAAATATGAGAGTTGATGAGCCTGTATAAAATTGTTTTATTTTACATCTAAAATAGTTTCAAACATGGTTAAAGATGGAACGGTTAAAATATGCAATTCTTGTAAATTTTCCTATACAAGAATCTCCTGGCTGAAGCCGCGAGATGCAATGTATGGCTTTCTTCTGATGATAAAAATTCGGTTCAAATTTTTTTGACTTGACAAACCCGAAAAAGCACTATAGAATACCTTATGTGACTTCCTATTTAGCTGTGATGAATTAGTTTACTTAAGGCTACATTATTAAAAACTACTAAATTTCTGAGTACAAAAACATTTGAATTTTAAGTGGATGCTAATTTTTCTACAAGATATGACCACCCCATACTATCGTCCAATCTTACTCCCAAGTAATCCACATGAGGCATATTATTAAGAATATCCTTATTTAAAACTACAGAAGATGTAAAAGTACCAGCTCTCACTACACTATTTTTCTTTCGAGTTGTTGCTATAAACATAGATTGGGTTTTGTTTGAGATAATAATTAAGTTAATATTAGAAAAATACTGAGAGATGGCATTGAGCTGGCTAAAGTTCTCCCTTCCAAGGTCGGGGATACTATGATTTTGTTTGAGTTAAGAGGGAGAGTTTGAGTTATCATCTGCAAAGATGGTAAGAGATCTTGCAGGAGAGGAAATGGTGGTTGAAATGTTGTTGAAGAAATAAACCATAAACAAAATAGGGCCTAATATTGATCCCCACGGAACGCGAACTGTATTTGGAGCTATTTTAGAATAAAATCTTTGACTTGAACCACACTAAAAAGTGTAATTAACAACTGTTTGTTGATTTCTATTATTTAGGTAAGACCTCAGCCACCTCAACGCCAAACTCCTTATACCCAACTGCTCTAATTTCCTTAACAAAATTAAGTGATCAACACAATCGAATGCCTTGGAGAGGTCAATAGAGCAGCCAACTGCCGTATCTGCCACTTCCAAGACGTCGATGCATTTACTTACAAAGTCTATGAGAGCTACCTTTGCTGATTGTTTTTTTTTTTTTTTTTTTTTTTTTTTTTTTTTTTTTTAATAGCCAAATTGCTTTGTAAAAAAAATTTGATCCTGCAAGTACTCCATTATTTCTGACAAACAACTTTCTCAAGAATCTTGGATACTGTTGGAAGGAGTGAGATTGGGCGTTAGTTCTGAAGAAGAAGCTTGTTGTCCTTCTTGTACAATTGTTTAAATGCCCGGTCGGAGAGAGGTGTTAATCAGGTGCAACAAGGGATGTTCTATTTCTTCAGAGCATGATTTGAGAATCTTATTTGAAATCCCATCATAACCAGTTTTCATTTGAGTTTTTAATTTTTAAGGAGCAAATTATCTGTATAAGTTCTTGTAAGTTAATAGGCTCAAAAATATTTATTTGAATATCTGACTCTACTTCTATTTCAAACGATTTGGATAAATTAGTGTTTAGTAATAAAACTAAGAAAAAAAATTTAAAATATTGCTAACTTCTTCAGGGTCTTGTTTAATACTACGATAAACATTTGAACTAATATTAAAATTATTCACAGTTTTTTATTTGCCCTGTAATTATTAATGGTGTTCTATGAAGTTTTACTGGGATTGTCTGAGAGCTTAAGCTTCTTTAGTTTGTTATAGTCATTTCTTTTCTTGACACACCTGGTCAACACCCACTCCAAGTAGGACTCCCGCACACAATCTTCCATTTGTCTTATTTTATCAGTTAACCATTTTGCCATTTTTATCTCTCCTTTTTGTTTTCTTTAAAGGACAAGAAAACTCTAAACAATATGAAATTCTATTAATGAAGTCATCATAAATATCATCCACTGAATCGAATCCATAAACATCTGTCCAATTCTCCCTTTTAAGACGGGTTTTTAGTTCCAAAATACATATTTTACCTAAATTTCACACTATGTTTATCCTACTAATAATTGTACCCACAATAAATCTGGTACATTATACCTAAGTCATCTTTAATATCTGTAGACTCCACATGTTAACTGCTCTAATTCCTCAACTGATTAAAGAGGAAGGTTAATTAAATATGTCTTTAAGCTTTTCTTATTCTTTATTTATTTTTTAACTTATAGGCCTACCCGGATTTGGAAAAAATAATACATCTTAGGAAAATTGTTGAAAAAATTTTATGAAGTTATATCATCGCAACTCTTTTGCTAACAAAAAAAAAAAAGATAACTTTCCTACAAAAAACTTTTTTACATAAATTTTTTGGGTTGAAAAAAAATTCAATACTATAATAAAATATTTGCTAAGCAATTGATATAGTCATTATTAATTTTAAATTATATTAATCCTTTCTTAACGGTATATTCTATGATTATGCTAAATTTCAAGAATTATCATGTACTATTACTATTTCCAATGACAAAGAATAATTCATCATGATGTTTGTTACAAATTTAACTCCCGTGCCTGAGATTACAGCCTTTATGACAGTCCAAGATGTCAGATTTAGCCTCGCTTTTAATGCATGGCATATACAGTGGACTCCCCCTTAACCGGCAACCTTTTAGCCGGTCTCCGCTTTAAACGGCCTACCCTGCCACAAAAACAACTTCTTTTTAACCAGCCATTTTTTATCTCAACGTTGCTTTAAACGACCATGTTTCGCCGGAAACTTTGTTTTCTTATCTACTGTATCATTCAGTTCAACATTATATCATGATGTTCTCAAACCAACTAAAATGTACTGTCCTGGACGGAAGTGTATGCCACCAGAAGTGAATGTGTTTGGACCTGCTAACCAGTAGACAAAATAGGAAACAAATTATTATTAGTTTTTTTTTTTTTTTTTAGTCACGGATTTCATGGGTGTTGGATGTTAGCTATAAATTATATAGAGTAATATATTTAGTTTTTTTTCCAAGCCATAAAAAAGGCATTAAGGCCATTTGAAATTGTAGGTTGGCATTTTTAAATGTACATCGGTTTAACCGGTTAAATAATTATCCGGCCGAGGCCTGGTCCCGAGTTGGCCGGTTAAGAGGGAGTCTATTGTAAGTGCTTGTAATTTTCACACATAAACAATGGGAGTAAACAGATCATATCTCGCTTTATTCATAAAATCCGCCAAGACTTATGCTGAAATTATCGAATCCGAACAAGGCCAGGTCCTAATTATCTTGGTATACAGGGTGTCTACTGCCAAAGTGATAAAAAAGTCAGTGACTCTTTGGTGACTTTTGGGGGTGAAAATTAATAAAAATCAGTGGCTTTTCCGTCTCTAAGATAGAAAATGTTGGGGGAAAATTGTAAAAGTGTACAAAATATGAGCAAAAATTTGGCTCGTAATCACATTATTTTTGCAATTATTTACTAAAAATGTGTGACTTTTCCTGAATTTTAAAGAAAAATCAGTGACTTTTTGGTGACCTTAACTTAAATCAGTGACTTTTGGTGACTTCAGTGACCAGTAGACACCCTGGTATAGTGAAAATCCACAGCAGATAGAACATTTTCCCTGGTGCATTTAGGTACGAATAATCCAAGTTTCACCATAGTAGGTAGGCTATATTAAAAAAATCTAATATGGAGTATATTTGCTTACCTTCTTATGTCGTCGAACAATCATATTAAGATGTTTGCTTAGCCGATGATTGTTCCTTTTTAAGAAGCTATTAACCCAGTCTTTTCCAGGCAAATTATTTTTGAAAATTGCAATGTTTCTGCCGTTCTTATCGAGGTAGAGTTTTGCTAGCATGCGCAAATCAAATCGGGTAAAGGGGAAACCCCATTCTGAGACTTTTTCTACATGGGCAACAATCACTTTTTCTTCCTGTTCGGTTAAAACTGGCTCTCTCCCTGAGGTCCATTTGCATTTCCTGGTTACATGGTCGTTCAAAGTGGACTTGGCCAATGAGAATTTCTTTGCAGCCCGCCTTAAACTCAATCTGCCTTCTTTCACTTCTTTTACAGCTTGTTCAATTAACCTCAGTTTTTTGTTGTAGGGGTGCGCAAGTTGACTTGAGTGTAGCAGAGTAGGTGAAGGCTAAAAACAATGTTAGGTTTTTAATGGTGTTTACAATAACAATAAATCCTAGAAATTAACTAGAAAATTATCTCAATCAAGAGGTATTATGGGATGATATTGAGTGAAAGTAAAAATGTTTATTGTTTTATCATTACGATAAGAGTAGTGTCATAGTACTAATTATTTTAGTGTAGAAAAGGTTAAAAGTTTAATGTTTGGCTAGAAAGAATAAATTAAAGAACCGATAAATATATAATTTTTTAACAGTTAATGAGTAAAGTAAATTATAAAAAATACAAGCTATTAGATAACATTAGTGATAATAGTGATGAGCTACAGCTTAAATGTTCATAATAAGATTTTTAATTTAACCCTAGGACTGCCCTATGGGAAAAAAAAGAAACAAGATATAACAAATATTACTAATAACTCATTATTTTTCAATAAACTTGATTATGAATAAAACAAAAACAAGTGATAGTAAAATATGGATTGTAACTCACACAGAAATCTGACATCGGCACCACCAATTGGACGGAATCACTTGACACTGTTTTTTCTCTCTTCTTCCACAAGTCATGAAAAGGAAGGAGCAGGGCTACAAATACGAATAACTTTTTCCTGGCTAAAAAGTTGTATGACTTAGCCTACCTTAGGCTAAATCAATTATAAACATTCTAGTTTTAATTGTGATTTGTAATTTCCTGTATTTCTGGCAAATGAGGCAATTCTCTGCACATGACAGCTGATTATATATATTTTTGTAATATTTTCCCAAGTCATATGAGAAATTTATCCTAGCAGCAGTAAAAGAAGAAATTAATTTTTTTAATGACACCAGCGGCTTCTGGATTGTGCCAAAATAGTACAGTAGAACCTCGATATATCGAACCTGAAGGGGAGTTATATATCACGACCACCTCATAATTCCATTACTTATTTCCAACAGGACTAGCAACTGAGGCAACTGATGTTTAGGCCTACTGTGATTATGTAATCAACCAACATTTTGTTATTGCACAAAAGAATATAAGTCAACTATAACATTATAAGTTTTTTTATAAGCCCTTCTATGGAATGTTTATTACAAGCTGTTCAGGAAAACTAATCAGTGCTGCAAACACACAAAATTTATTTAATACGCATCGATTGGGACTAGAAGATGTTTGTACTCTTAAACATGCAGTAAACATGGGGTTGTAGTAAAATTAGTACTCAGAGAATATTGTAAAATGCACTGAAACAAAATGCTAACGGCCCCTTAACAGACACTTAGTTAATGAATGGAACAACACTAACACAATAAGTTAACTGCAAACGCGGGAAACAAGAACATTGCTGCAAATACAGGGCACAGCAAAAGTCAACGTCTTTTGACTTTTTAGCGACAGGTAAAAACAGAGACAGGTTGCAATGTGAAAGAAAATAGTGGGGTTCAATGATTTAAATTGTTGTTCTCTTTTAACTTCGATATGTTGAGGTTTTTCAGTCAAAACTTTGATATGTAAGGGGGGTTAGTTCGTGCATCGGCATTCCATAAGTTCGTTATATTAAGGTTATCTTCGCTAATCCGTCGATATATAGAGGTAGAAATAACATTAGATTGATAGGCAAGTTGAAGGGGAATGAGAAAACTTCGTTACATCGAGGATTTCGATATATATTGAGGTTCGATATAGGCTATCAAGGTTCCACTGCATAAACCACACTTTTTATACAAAGATTTTTTATGAGATTTCGTCATTTGCAAGTAAAAATGTTCCACACACAAAATTATATATATATATATATATATGCTCGATTTCTAAAAAAAGAGGTAAGGGAACTGTAAAGGAACTGGCTCACCATGGGCCCTCCCCCGGAAGATTTTTAAAAATTACTCTTAAGTTGCAGCGTTTTTAACGTACCAGAGAATATTTTTGCAGCTATAATGACACTCACAATACAGTTTTAAAGATTTAATAAAAATCATTAAGAGTTTCAGGAGCAGGCATGTTTCATACTGACTAACTTAACAATGTAAAATCTAGATAAGGCCTAATTTTCTGCAAGTTTAAAAATATCCGGGTTAAGAAGAACATCATATTGTATTAAAAAATTTTATTAAACATCCAATATTATTTGAAAGAAAACTAAATTAAAGGACTGGGATGAAACTAAAAATAGTATTAATGTTAATTTAACAAACTATACTTGACTTTAAGGTGTATACTTGACTTAAAGGCTTTTAGTTTCTAAAATTATTTTTTTTTTTTTATTTTTACTTTTTCATTTTTACAATTTTTTTTATATTTTGATTTTTTTTTAAAAAGGTATGGGAACGCCGTTCCGCCGCGTACCCCCCTGAAATCGAGCACTGTATATATATATATATATATATATATATATATATAGTTTGACATTTTAATACTTAGGTACAGTCTACAAAGTGCTGAACTATCGAGGTTCTACTGTATCAATATTATTACGCTTTTGGATAATTTTTGACACTTTATAAGCAATAAAAAAACAATTTGCAGGAAAGCGGCAGTACACTATTTGGTGCACACGTTAAATTACTAGACCTCCAGCAAAAGGCAGTTCTAGGGTTAAAGAAATATTGGTATGAGTTAAGAATATAGGTTTTAGAACAACAGTGAAGATCAACGGTTATTTTGTACATTGTCTTTGTCAGCTGCCTCTTGATAAAGGGCATGAGAAACTATGACTGCCTAACTTGACTTTTTCAAATAGTCTCAAGCTTTGAGTAGCACAAAATACTCTAATAAAAAATCAAATACTTGCACACCCCTAATTATTTGTAACACATATTAAAAAACTATTAAAAAAAATCAAACATCTTATAAAGAAACTAGTGCATAACGACGCGAAGGATAAAACAAAACAACAATGCCACATGGGTAGATTAGTATATTTCATCACTAGGGGGGAAAGTGTAAGTATTCTGAGCCGTGATTGAGTTTACGCACTTGGGAAACATGTCCACTGCGGCATATGACATGATTGACCTTCCTTTCATGCTGAAAAAGTTTACTGCATAAAACATGCCTTGTGGTTACTGAAGACCATCTGGTTGCATGAGAAGATTCATTTTCTTCCCGATACAGCCTGAGTCGTACATAAAATGCGGATTAAAGCTCTCCTAACCTCACCGGTGTGCTGCCACACAGCAACTTGAATGAAGTATACGATGCAATAACACTCACCGGTGAGCACGCAGCGTGGCGGAAAGGAACTAGACCACTCACCGGTGAGTGCCCCGCAGCAAACGTGTGAATGCCTTGTGCAGCATTGTGATCAAGGCAATTTATATGATAACAGTTGATAACCTGTTATATGATAACAGTTTTGACCCGAGTTATGAACAATATTTTTCATCACATTGTAATTAATTGATAGTAAACTTAATTAATTAAATAATGTAAGTTTTCAAAATAACCACGGTTGCTCAGTTGAATTTCTGCAGAACAATGAAAATAATACTGACGATGAAAACATCTGTTTTAGGTACATTGTGATAAAACCTTGTTTATGACATCGAACAACTAATCTCGTGTTAGTCGGCTTGAGAAGCTGAGAAGGCTGGCTAAAGTGTCCGAGTCAAAATTGGTATACATAAACACGGAAGTCGTATACAAATTTAGGCTACAAAATTTGATGTGCAATCAAATTCTGAATTAATATTACTACAACAAAATAAACTAGTAAAAAATGACACTTTTTAATTACATAGACATAGGCTACTTTTAATTCTTACTAGAGATGGACCGAAATGCCTTTTTTGATTCGGGACGGGGCGGGAATTTTTATCTCCCGTTCATATTCGGGATGGGATCGGGACAGGATTGCTCTTCTCAAAGCTATCGGGAAATATTTGTTTAGACTTTTACCTGAGTGCTGTATAAAGACAAATTAATGTTAAATATCAACTGGTTCTGTTTCCAAATTATTCTACTATTTTTTGTCAAAGCTTCATTGAACATCTTTTTATTGAAAAGATTTCAAACATATAATTTTTATATTTGTAGTATACAATGAGATCAGGGAAAAGTATACATTTTCTAGTAACCAAAGAAATTTAAATCAAATTAGTAAACAATATACATTTAAAGAAAAAATGTTGTCTGTTGCTGAACAATAGGCTGGCGTTCCCGGAATGTACAGTGTTTTCCTCATTCGCCGGACACAAAAATATCTATTGTTCAGTAGTTCCCGTACCAATAAATTCCCGAGTAAAAAAATCCCGCCAGATGATCAGGACAATTATGATCCCGAAAATTTTCCTGAAATTTCAGGACCCAACCAACCTTAATTCTTACAACAATTTCTAAAAGTTGGTGAATCCGAAAAGTAACATATAAAACGATATACGTTAAACCATAACAATAAAAATTACAAAAATGTTGTGTTGCAATAAAGTTAAAACATGTTACCTTGTATTTTTTTAGCTCCTCTTCTGTTGACTTGAACATTTTGCATCCCCGCAATATCTTCTTATAACCATCACAGAAAAGCACTTCATACTTATCTGAAATATCATAAAAGTATTGGTTAGGGCTGTTACATAGGCTGCGTAGATAAGTACTCATCAATGTTCTCGAGCATGGTGCAACAGTAAAATCTGATCGGTTGTGTCAAACTTTGCACCATATAAGGAGAGCAGTTCAGAAAAACTGCCAGAACAAGAAAAGTTATAGTAAAATTTATCACATTGAAAGCCACATCAAGAACTTCTTATAGCAGAGAAGTTTTCTCTAATCTGTCATGTAGTTCCGATCTAAGGTCTGTTTCAAATAAAAGTCTTGGTTCAATTCCCTCAATTTTTATTGTTCCTCCTGCTGCCAAAAATTCAACCAATCAGAATCAGAGAAAATTATTACAGCTGTTTGAACTCTCATTCCATTTTTTGCAATGTTTTACTTTTCTGTAAAAGAATATTTATATTTTGACATAATTAGGTTTACAAAGAAGTGGTTTCAACTGCAATCTTTGTAAGTAGAAGTAGTTTACTGGTGAAATTAAAATAACAACTGACTATGAAGAAAAATAGGAGAATTCCCGACAATAGGGAGGGACTTTTGCTCCGAATTAGTGAATAAAATTGTGTCTTTTGACCGCAGATTCATTTTTAATGGAGTATGGTACCAAGTGAAAGAAGGGCAAAAACTCTTATATGTCAAAAAATATCAAAGCTTGCCTAGCGCTTCAATGGGTACCTCAATTTGTTTATTGATTAGGGCCTATGTGAAAAATTAGTATTTGAGTCACACTTGCATATGTAAGTGCCGTACTGATAGAATATAACCTATTTTAAGTAATCTAGGGCATTTGTTACACTTAAACAATGATCACCTAAAGAACAACCAAAAAAGCTTGGTTTTTAACACAGTTAATTGTTTGGATGCACCTACTTCATCAGTCAAAATATTCTTTTTTTTATTTTAAACTCTTTTACGATTCCACTAAGAGTCTAAAAAATCTATTAACCAGATAAAACTGCTATTTAACTTACCGTTAGGAAGCACTTTCAGGACAGTAGCTGGGAATTTGAGGTTGTACGACCACACTGCTAGTACCTTCTCATTTTCTGCAAAAACTTTCTTGGAAGAATTACTGGAACAGGAAAAAATCAATGAATTATGTTTGGAGAAAAACATAGTCACAGTTTCTGCTATGAAAATATGTGAGTTCAGTGTAAAATACAAGGTAGCCCTACAAGGAAACTGGAATGCAATTAATCAGAATAGAGATTATAATTTTATAGGTAATCTACAATTTAAAATATTTCTACTTTTTAACAAATGCTTATGTTTATATTTTGTTTCAATGATTATGTGACATAATTTTTAATCAAATTTTCTTCATGATAGTGGGTGGTGTTAGTCTATTTGATAAAGGACATTTAACTATAAATTTATGATGAAAAAGACCCTATTTAAGATTTAAATTTGTTTGGTTTTTGGTGGAAATTGGTCGTTATAGAAATAAATAAAACTAAAGAAATTGCAACATTAGGAAAACATATAGATAATAAAGTTTATCATAATGGGAAATATGGTAATATGGTGTGGTCTCAAACTCTATTGACAGATCCAATACAAATGTGAGCTGGTTATTCATGCACATATACATAAACGGGCATTACTACGAACAAAGCAGCAAAATTATCAAAGTAATAAAGCTTTCTTAAAAATTTGTTGAGTAGGTTAGGCAGTCCTCGTCGATAGTCAGTCATTTCCAAATGCATGCCCCTCAGTTGATTTTGTTACCGTATGTCAGATTGCAAGTACCTGAGTGGCAACCGAGGCCGCCGTATTCTGCTGCTGTCCATCTTCACCCACTCGTCATAACGGTTCGACCACTTCTCAAAATGCACCAACACTTCACACTCCTCGTAGTCCACTTCCACAACTTTCACAGGATACCTGGAAGCAAACAATTACAATACTTAGATACTTTAGAACTACAAAATGGTCATCAAGTATTAAAAGAATTCAGTGGTAGGTTAGGGCACACTTTAATTTCCAGTTTATTTCCTAAAGTAGTTAATGTAGCCTAGTCTGTTTTCATGATTTTTTTTACGAAGGAACCATCATTAAACAAGTCAAGTCTACGCAGACTAGGCTTATAGGCTACTAGGTTAAGCAAATTTATATGGGGAATACAAATACCCATATCTATGTAGTAGGCCTAGTGATTTGCATGTAGGCTAGCAGAAAACACTTCAAAAATAATTTTTTTTATTTTTATTAGCGAATTTCCCATAGGGAATAAGCTATTACCGTAGGTCTCATGGTAAGACCTAAGCCCGGGACCATGTTACTTTTTTGTTTTTAGGTGCCCAGACACCAAAAATAATAGTCATTAAAATTTTTATATATATATATATGTATGTGTCCCTAGACACGATAACTCTCGTAAAAATGGTCCAATCGACACCAAATTTGGTAGAGACGTGTAATCCTACGTTTATTCGGATGAGTTCGTAAACCAGACATATCGACCTATGGGAATGGGTAGTTTTGGGGGGTTTTGTACCCCAAAAATGGGTTTTTTCATTTTTCATGTGTAATTAAAAAAAATTTCAGATTTTTGTTTTGACCATTGGATTTAGCTCAAAAAAACACACAATTTAGCATTTTGAAGCTTTGCTCTATCTCCATTGGTTACCGAGATATTACAAAGTCTAAAGACAGTACGTTGTATTTTGAGGCTCCAATGTTAATCTTATGAAGAATAAGGATGTGTTAATATTTCACTTATTAACCAATGTTTTTGGATGAAACTTGGTATTCAGCTTTATTTGGTTGAGATTCATCCATTTATGGTAAAAAATCTTGGTTTTTGTGCTTATCATGGCAGCAAACCTGCATACTCTTTTCCCATGTTAATCATATGGAGAATAGGCAAACTCCTTTAGCAATTGACAGATATTGATGAAATTTAGTGTATGGCTTCATATGGTCAAAATAATTTTTATTAATGCTAAAAACCTACTTTTAGTGTTCCCCATGGCAGCATACCTGCATACTCTTTCCCTACATTTATCATGAGGAGATAAACATTTATTTCCCTATTTATGAGCTTGTGGTGATTTTTGGTTTACAGGTTTATCTGGTCATAATTAACACTACTAATTTGGAAATTCGCTGAGTACGCAGGTATGCTGCGATGGGGGTATTTTGTCAATGAATCATTTAGACGTTCAAGATTTTTTATTTTTCATGAAATATTATTCAATTTCTCTGGACTGAGCCTAAATCCCCAAATACAATCTAGGCACAAAACTAAGTCTCTTGACCTACCTGAGTTATAGGCCTACTTTAACCCTCCTAAGTTCTCATTAGAAAACACTCAAATATAACAAATTTTTTGGTCGATTTTCAGAGCTATGAACAACATGCTTTAACAACCCCAAATGTAACTTTAAAGGTACGGTAAGTTATTTTAATTTTCTAAAACATGATTTTAAAATATAATTGTTTAGGTTGATTTTACTTTGTAGTTATTTGATGTGTCACTTTTAATCCGGACAATAAAAAATTTTGTTTTAAAATTTTACGTACGGGGTTTTATGCAAAATATTTACAAAAAAGTATTATTTTTTGTTAACATGGCCCAATTTACTCTAGGCTATTTAAACGACGTACAGTATATTAATAAATTTATTTAATAACTTTTACAATAAACTTATACGCTCCTCTTTAAAATGTGACAAAAAAGAAATGACATACATTTATTTGAAATACCTAAATAATTTAGATTGAAAAAATAGGCTATTTATTGCCAACATGGTTAAAGATTCTGTTTGATATGAAACAAATGAAAATATTGTTGTTATAAATAAAATTAGTAGAAGTGTTGAAAATAATTAAAAGCACAATAAAATAAATAGGAAAACTTACCTAACAAAAATATAACCTCAATTCAAAATGCTTTAGCCTACATGAAAACTGTAAATAATTGAAAACAACAATAAACTGTTATTCCATATTAAAAACAATATCAGCTGATTTAACAATTAATTCTTCATTTGGTGTAGGGCAGTTGGCAGAAAGCAGAAATATTAATTGATAACAATAATAATAATAATAATAATAGTAATTTATTTGCCATTTTACATGAAATGCATTGACAAAGTCATAGATACAGTCAGATACAGACAAGTCAAATATATACAAGTTAAAAAATAACTATGGTTAAAATACAAGAGAAGTTACAATTATGTATTTAGATATCATGGAGAATAAATAATAACTAAAAACAGATGTCTCTAAGGTCTAAAAACTCTGAGAGGGCATAAAAAGGATTTTTCAAAAGCCAATTGTAAAATTTTTTGACAAAAATGTTTATAGGGTATTTGTTAATAAGATGCTTTAATTTATTATAGATTTTTTGAGACATGATTATATGGCTGTTAAGAGTTTTAGTTAACCTACAATGTTCTATTGCTATTTTGCTTTTGTTTCTGGTATTATATTGATGGAAATCACTATTTAGGTTTAAAGACTAGAGGTTTTTTAGAGCAAATGAGACCAGATCAAGAATGTACAAGTTTATCACTGTTTGTAATTCTAATTTGATAAAAAGTGGCTTACAATGCTCCAAGGGATCAGCCTTTGCCATTACTCTGACTGCCCTCTTTTGAAGAATAAGAATATCTGTAATTTTTCTACAATTACCCCAAATAAGAAGACCATATTTAATTATTGATTGAAAAAAAGCAAAATAAACAGATCTAATGTAATTTTCAGGCACAACCTAACTTATAATAACTTTATGACATATGTCATATGAATGTTACATATATTTCTATGTTAGTGTATATATATATATATATGTTAGTATGTATATATTTCTATGTTTATATTTCTATGTTATATTTCTATGTTTCTATGTCTAGTATTTTATGTTACACTTTTTATATCTGGACGAATCACCTGTGAAAATATTGATGTTATGTGATTATTGTGAATAAATAAAAATAAATAAATAAAATTTTTTGAAACATCTCAAAGCAACAACACTTTACTAATAGAAAATACTTTTCTTCAGATTTATGTATAATAGTAATATGTGTGAAGTTAAAATTAAATACAAAACAATAATAAAAATCTTACATATGTTTGACATCCATGTTTTCAAACTATTTATCCTTATCTGTTTGACTAATTCTACTTGGTAACACATTCAATGATTTGCTGCTAAATTTTAAGTTCCCACATTATGACTTAAGACACAAAACCTTTGCTGTGTACTTAGCCTACATTATGATGTGTGGAACAAACTGGAACCCCCCCCCCCACCCCACCATTACTATTAAAGTAGTAACTTTAATCAATTTATACATAAGGACCCATAGCAAAGCAGGGCCGGCCTTAGCCTGTGCGGGGAACAGTGCAAACCTCCAGTGCGGGGATAACTGTTACTTTATGACAGAATGTTTTGAAACGAATATTCTATTAGTTATTACGTTCTAACACAAATACTTAAGGGTTATCTTTTATTATAATTATAAAGTTCAGAATGTAATCTTTCAAATCTATATATATAATACGTGATGCCCTTTTTTTGTTAACACTACTCCTCCCTTATTTCTGGACCAATTTTAAAGTTTGAGGTGTCAAAAGAATGGTCTCAGTTCGTAGTTTTGCAATAAGGTTTTAGATTTTTCATATCTTAATTCTTAAGCCCATGGGAAGCCTTCAAAGTTAATTTTTTGTCCATAAGATTAACATGGAAAACAATTTATATTGAATTGGAAAATAAAACAGCTGTTGATAGTAAAACAGTAAACACTTGTTAATAGCTAAATAGAAGAAATTGAACTATCAATTGTATAAAAATTGTACTGTAATATCAACACAATAAATTTATACTTTAATATGAGGAGTGTCTTTTGTGATGTTTGAACTTTTTCTGAAAATGTAGCGGGTAGATTTTAGTTGAACTTTTTAATTACGTGTATTTGGGCACAAAAATATCTTGAGTAACTTAACCCTAGAGACGAATTAATTTCTCTGCACGAAAGCAAGTTTTATATTGAGATTTTTGAAATGGGTATTATTTAGGTTGTCCGTTTGGTATTGAAACAATAATAAAACTCAACAAATATTAAAATAAAAAACTAAATTTGTGTGCATGGGTTTTCAAACTGTTAAGAACTATAGGAAAAGGGATAGGTTATCGGTGTAATAACCTGTTTGTTAACTATGATACTTTAACAAAATTTAATGCAGAATGCTACACATACTAAACACAAGTTTAAAAAGAGACAAAATTTTAAAAAATTTACCTCCATTATAAATAACAATCTTATTACAAAAATGGTTTGTGTTAGGAAACTTTTTAACCAAAATATAAATATCGCCTCATAAAAACAAAATGGACCACACCCACAAAGACGTAGATGTCTTAACTTTTGTGATTTATTTATTTAAATTTTTTAATCCCACGGAAAATTAAGTTAAAGAGGATTTAGTTCTTTAAATAGTGATATGGGCTCATTCACTATGTCGACAACTACCTCAAACGGTACTACAAAAACATCCGCAGTGAGTGCTGCATAACTCAACGGGGATGAGCTGTAATGAAATGTTGATTTTTTATGTTGTCATTAATGTTTTATGTGTGCTGAACTATTTAGATCTAGAATCTGTGAATTTATTCTAAATTTTATAAGAGTGTTTAGACAGAGGCCTAAAGAGATACCGGCATAAGAACAACCACGTAGAAGAATTAAGTAGTGATTAAGATCGATTGATGAAACACCAATATAGTATTATCTGATTTTCACTATAATTTAATTTTTATTTCCAAAGTAACTCGGTTTATTACCACGCTGGAGCAAGGTTTGATCACCCGGTACCTACTCTAATAAATGCAGCGCATAGCGCTGCACGGGGCCCCTAGTTACATATAATGCAACCACTCTTGAGAGGTTTTTCACTGGTTTTTTTAAAGTACAAAATGTTTAGACCCAAACGTCTGTCTCCCGCGGCATCTAAAAGTTGAAACAATCGTCTCATATTGCTTAAATTTTGGATAGTAATTTTTTTGCGGGACTTTGTAAGCGCGGGGCCCAGAGCGGTCACACCACTTGCACCGCCCCAAGGCCGGCCCTGTAGTAAAAGAGAGCAAGTTATCTAAAAATAAAATACTTTTTTACTTACCACTTATCATCATTGAAATCCATAACTTCGAGTTTTAAACCAGGCTGGAAATCTGTTGAATCGTTTTGACTTTCTTGGCTTTTATCGCAATCATCTGTATTCATGTTAGAACTGTCATCACTTGCTGGTGACGTGAGTACTACTTCTGGTGTATTTTTACTAACTGTCTGGCTTATGGATGATGTACTTGGAGTACTGCTAACAAATCCTTCAAACTCTTTTGGTTTTCGTTTTCTTTTTGGAGTGGAACTCCAATTGGAATCCACTGTTAACCTTGGTACTACAGCATTTGGTTTGTACACAACTGTATTCATTACTTTCTCGGTGAATCCCTAAACGTGATATTGTTGTATTAATTTTCAAATATATTAAAAATCAATATACCGGGTGTCCATAAAGTCTTGCCCTGATTTCATATAGCTTTGCTGTTTTGATACCATTACAGGAACATACAACTTACAATTCTTGTTTTCAAGGGAATTTAATCTTGTTTTTCTCTCATTAATTTGTTAATACCTACAGCTCAGCTGATTGACTACAAAGCAGTTTACATGAATGGACACCAAAATCAAATCGTGATGGACTGACTAAATTGCCACCTCGTTCACGACACTTGGCCTTTTTAGATTTCTTTATGTACAGGTTTTGAAGAGATTTCCTTTTATTCTTCCCCGGTTCTGAATTTAGAAACTCTAAAAGAGAGAGAATAATAAATGCAGTGATGCCATCACTCAGGAAATGTTAACTAAAATAAAAAAATAAAAATAAAAACTGTTGCTAATAAAATTAATTTAAAAAGTCGCCTAGAATATTTACATTTAACTCAAGGCGCACATGTAGAGCTGTGTTGAGTTTGTGCATAGCTGTAGAAAACTATTAAAACTTATTAAAACTGTATATAAAACGTCACCCTACCACTTAGCGTTTTCATACCATTCGGTATCTTTATCAAGGCAAGACTTTATGGACACCCAGAATTTATAAATATAGCAGAGTTCTAACAGTGCAATAAGACATTATAAAAAGGCTAATCAAATTATTTATAAAATATATTAACATATCGTTATGTGATATCATTATTTCATTCTTCTTACAGTTTTAACAGATAAAATAAATTGTATAGGCCTAGGCCTAAAAAAATTCAATTTGAACCAACTTGTTGAGTTCAAAAGAAAGTAGCCCCCTATACATTGGTATAAAGCTTTAAAGTAGGAATGTTTTTGTAGGTTTTAATCATTTATGTGCAGCCGCCATTGGGAATACATTCTTTTGTACCTATATATAGTTTTTACACAAACAAGCTCAAAATGTTACCCTATGCCCTATATTATGTGTATGTATTTTGTACATGTTGTATGTTTGTATACCTAAGTAGGCCTACACCTATATATTTACTTCAGAAAAAAAACTCAAATGAGACACTGAGTAGCCCCCTATAAATTAGAAAAAAACTTTAAAGTAGGAATGGTTTTATGGGTTTAAATTATAAATTAATGTGTAGCGGCTATTGGAAATACATTCTTATCCTTTACACTAATACGAGTAAGGTATACAGGGTGTTTTCGAACAACCTGGAAATATTTCGTGTATTTGTTCCTTAGGTCAAGACAATAAAAAAAAGATATAAACATATGTGATAAAATGGTTCGTTAAGAGTCATCTTCACCCCTGAGCCAGTAGCCCATTATTGCGCAATCGGCAATGTTAACCATACGGCTTTTCATGCAAAACATGGTATTGCATTCCCCTGTTTCGGACGCCGTTTTTCAACCGATTTTCTTTAAACTTGGTAAGTGTTTAGTTGAATAGTTATACTATGTCGCTCATACCTCGGAATTTTGAAAATTTAACAAATATTACTCTTTGAGACGTCGCAAAGTAACTCGATTTTCCTTAGTAATATTTGTTAAATTTTCAAAATTCCGAGGTATGAGCGACATAGTATAACTATTCAACTAAACACTTAACAAGTTTAAAGAAAATCGGTTGAAAAACGGCTTCCGAAACAAGGGAATGCAATACCATGTTTTGCATTAAAAGCCGTATAGTTAACATTGCCGACTGCGCAACAATGGGCTACTGGCCCAGGGGTGAAGATGACTCTTAAGCCGCTAGCCGCCATTTTGTTTTTTAAACATAATAATTTTTATTTCCGTGACGAATGGTTGCATTAAGTTCATATTTTGTATGAACCTTAACAACATCAAAATTAATTTTCAGGAAAAAAAATATTTTTTTCTAATATGTGTTTTCAAAATTGTGCCCATTTAAAATGTTTTGTAAACTTAATTATCTCAAAACATGGAAATGGTATAAAACTTT
Organism: Neoaliturus tenellus; assembly: GCA_030545055.2. Taxonomy (NCBI): domain Eukaryota; kingdom Metazoa; phylum Arthropoda; class Insecta; order Hemiptera; family Cicadellidae; genus Neoaliturus; species Neoaliturus tenellus. The sequence continues at coordinate 26,755,138 of CM061532.1, read as the reverse complement.
TATAAAAGGCAAAAAAGATAAAGAATTTAATTATCTAACCAATGATACCAAGTTTGTGAGGATCTGATGACAAATGAAAGAGAAATCACCATTTTCCTGCATAAAAACATTGATTTTTCATTAAGATGCATTCAAATTTAGGTTATTTTAGAAGAAAAATATCGATAACTCCGTTATTGTTTGACCGATCCTTACAAACTTGGTGTCATTAGTTAGATAATTTTATTTGTAAACTTTGTTGTATCGTGTAAAATTTTGATAAAATTGACCGTTTTTGAAATATTTGAGGTTAAAAAATTTAAATGACCGCCATTTTGAAAATTCACATTGGACAAAAATATAATTTTTTTCCTGAAAATGGACATTGATGCCATAAAGGTTTTATACCAAATTTAACTTATTACAACCATCCGCCATGGAAATAAAAATTTTTATGTGTAAAAAAAAATGGCGGCTAGCAGAAAAACGAAGCATTTTAGGGCATATGTTTATATGATATTTTGTATTTTCTCAACCTAAGGAACAAAATACACCAAATATTTCCAGGTTGTTCGGAAACACCCTGTATTTGTATGTGAGCACACAGATCTCAAAAATGGCTTGAAAAACTTTTTCTGATTTTGCAAATAACTAAATTCTGGTATAAAATTAAAATGTGTACCATATAGGTCTCTACGCTAGGAAAATTCTTATTTTGTTATAATCTTGAATTTAAATTAAAATAAATTAATATTGGCCTTATGGAGTTTAAATTAAAAACAAGAGTTACTGCTATCAGCTGACGCAACTCTCAATAGAAAAAGCAGGAACCAAGGAATCTAGAATACATTCTGTATTCTGTGGCATGAACCATGTGCTCCAGGATAAACATAAGGTTTTTCCATTGTAGCCAGTAAATGAATTACTAAATGATACAATAATAAAAATAATTTATCAGTTGTTAAATAGTAGTATATACGGTTGATTATGATTATTTAGTAAGATAAAAATAAAGTAAAGGATAAAAAACTAAGCAATTAGTATAATTGCAATTAAATTAAAAAACAGAAAAATTAGCAGCAATGATCAAATTAGCTGTTCATTTTAGAGGTAAATTAAACGTGCTATAGTTTAAACAAACTCATGCCAGAGCGCAACGACCTTAGTCCTACATCAAAACATCCTGAAAAGCGAATGAGCAAAGCAAACAAGCTCGTCTTGGAAGAAAAATCATTTTAGGCTTAGCATTTTAGAGTATAGTCTTTGACTAATATTACTATTACCATGGACTTTGTACACTACGTGAGTAAGACTTCTCATAGCATAGGCATGTGTGAAGCATATTGACGGTGGTGCGATCTCATGCGGCGTTCATGGAAGTACACGTAACATATGATAGATAAATCAGTTTTCCCACTCTTCTAAACCAAGGATAAAACATTTTATAACTGCAAGTTATGTTTATGTTTTGGTAAAATGTTTTGGCAGCACTGTAAATTCAGCTGAATAATAACAACATCGATGGCAGCGACTCTGATGCGGCATCCATTGAACTTCCAAATTTTTGCCTCAAACTAAATGCATTGGATGAGAGGTCTATTCACGTTAGTGTACTTAGTCAATGCTATTACTACAAAAAATTGTTTAAGTTTACCGAGCAAATGCTCGGCCCCCAGGCACTGTTTGTATAAATAGTTTTCACACATATGTATATTTTTAAACAAGCTCATGTTACCATATATTATGTGTATTACCTAAGTATATCAATATGTTTACAAAAAAAAGAGAAAATACCCCTGTTGCAGCAGACCTGTGTATTCAGCGAATTTCCAAAGGAATTTGGTATTTTTTTATGTCCCCATATACACCATTGGAATGAGGATGAAGGTTTGCTGCCATGGGGGTGTTGTAAGTCAAAGACGATAATTTCTTCCCATTTTGTTCAATTTCTTCAAATTTTGATATTTTTTATGTTCCCCATAAACCCCATTGCCATATGTAAATTTGCCACCATATGGGTGTTGTAAGCAAATATAGGCCTAAGTTACACTCTACCTAGTGATATACATACCTAAATTTTATAAAGTTATGTCATTAAGTGAGATAGTTCTCCATTTGGATGGATTTACCAATTTACTTTGAAAACAACCTTACGCCAAGCTCTATCCAATGACACCAAAATCATCAAAATTGGTTGAAAACTGAAGGAGGAGTTTATAGTACAAAAAACTGTGTCGCCTATTAAATATGTATAGATAACACAATTGTGTAGCAAAACCAAATTAGTAAAGACCTTATGGTGAAAGTGAAAACGCGTGACGTGACGTGATCGTGAGGTTCCAGTGAGCTGGAAGAGCCCACTGCGGCTGTTTTAGGGTGTTGCCCTCTTCAGCCTTGGATAGGGTTTGTGGATGTGGTTTGACACTATGGCAGGACTTTTTTTGTTTTTTCTTTCGTTGCCTGCTTTCGTGCCGGGGTGGGGTTAGGCGTAGCGGTTGACTCCCGACGTTACGGTAGGACTTTTTTTGTTTTTTCTTTGGTTGCCTACTTTCATGCCGGAGGGGAGGGGGGAGGGGAGGAGTTCTGACACTACGGTAGGGCTTTTTTTATTTTTTCTTTCGGTGCCTACTTTTGCGCCAGAGGGGGAAGGGAGCCACTGCGACCAGGACTTTGAGTAGCCAGAAGACTGCTAAACGAGATACCTGACGCAGTGGGGGTAGGGTTGTGGTTTGCTACGGTCGTTATGGAGTTACTGTGTGGGTGTTCAGTTTTTGGTTATTGGTTGGTTATGGAGGCAGATCTAGGTTAGAAAGGTGTAAGGTTGTAAGGTTTTGGCGGTCGGTGAAGTAGGGATCGAAGTAAGGTGTTAGGATTTCTGAGTGGCGGGCTTTGTTGAGGTATCGGGTGTTGAGGTGAAGGAGGAAGTCGCGGAGCGGTGGGATGGTATGGGCTTTGTTTCCATAAGACGTCTTTTTTCAAATTAGAGAAAGTATTTCAGGCGAATTGAGTATTAAAATACCTTCCCTAACAGCAGCAGGGTGCTATAACCTTATGGCATCCGCATAAAAAATTAGAAGGCCTACCCAACAGTCTTTGGTGTGAACTTGATATGAAAGACAGCTACTGTAAGTAAGCAAAGTTTCCGTCGCCAATTCAGAAAAACATGACAGGTTACTATGTTGAAAGTAGGCTCCAAATACGTTTATTAACTGCCAAATAGGCTCTTACATGCAGTTGCTTGCCTGGCAAGGTAAGCTGGTTAAGAGGGAATCTTCTGTACCATTTCTTCTCTCAATTTAGAGTTTTAACATTTATTCAACGAAAACCTTAGCAGGGGATATTCCGGCAACTAATTGATTAGTTTACAACGAAGAATCTGTTTTAGTAACCTCCAAACAATTGCCATAACTCCTAATAGGCCTAAGTCAAAGACGTTGAAAAAACTATATAGGGCCTACTGTGTTATGTTTTGAAAAAATAAATATAAATTTTGATGTGCTTAAAATTAAAAGACTACAGTTTTCTACTACTTATGTATATAAATAAAAATATTAATCAATCACAAAAAAATCGGATAGAAAGTGATATTTTATTGTTAAATTATGACACTTTTAATCTTGTTACTTACTAAATATAATAATCAACATAGAATTACAAAAAAAGTTTTATTTGAATAAAAGTAACATCTTAATGGAAAAATATAAGTAATAAAATTAAATTTAATTTATGAATCCCAGATTTTAATGATTTGTTTAGATTCTTGTTTGGTCATCAGTTCCTCTAAGTATATTTTGTTTGAAAGGGAGTATTAAACAACAATAGCCTATGAAACTTTAAACCTTCAGTAAGTTGTGACTTGTTTTCACCAACAAAAATAAAAGGTTGCCTGTTTTCCTTTTTGCAGTGTGAGACAACAGCTGTTTTGTTTTCAAAGAAACATCATTGGGTCAATCCTTAAAATAACAGGTTACTAACCTTTAAAACCATCAACGATTCTTGTTGAATCACAGGGACCTTTATATGCTAAATAAAGGTTAGTAGGGCCTAACCTGTTATTTAGATCAATACGATTCTGGAGGCATAAACCATGAATCAATTCTTTATCGTCATTCCATCTTGCAGATTTCATCAATTATTAAAAACATAAATAACACCATCCCAAAACACCATTAAAACCATACGACAGTTAACATTTAAATAAAAAGACAACAAAAAAACTTTCACCAAAGAATGTGGACACGAATAGGCACTGAATATTGATAGGTCATGACTAATAACTTGATAGTCATGACCTATCGAGATTCGGCCCCCCCTCGTGTCTGTATGCTTTAAAAATGCTTTGGCAAAAGTTTTTTGTTGTCTTTTTATATAAATGTTCCATGTCGTGTGTTTTGTGTTGGTGTTGGGCCTATTTATGTTTTAATAATTGACAAAATCTGCAAGATGAAATGACGTTTTAAAGGATTGATCTAATGATGTTTCTTTGAACTAAAAGGATCAATGATGGAAAACAGGTAACCTAAACCTTTAATTTTTGAAAATGAGTGATCCAGAGGCTACCCACTCTTTCGCCATCACCATAAAATTGCAAAATGAATACCATCATATTCGAAAGACAAAGCATTCCTTGTCAAAAGATTATTGAAATCAGAACTCGAAAAACCACTTAAATACTGTAAGATAGAAAATTATTTTTTTATAGGAAAGTACTAAGAATTAGTCCTAATGCTTGTTACTTTTAAGTCTTGCACACTGTTTAAAGCTGTTAAACCTGATGTGATGTGTTTATTGTTCCTCTTTGGAATGTCAGGGGTAAATACTAAGTTATGGGCCTAGAGAAGATATTTCACAATCAGCATGAGCACAAAAACTTACAATTCGTTCAAGAATTTTCAGATTGTCCTTTTCAAGCTTAAAAAATTCACTGTTGTGTCTTCTTCTAAAGAGAGAAAACCATTTATCTCCAGGAGTGCCATTCCTAAAAGGATTTTTGCGGTTGTCAGATTTTAAAAATTTAACAACTAGTTCTATTACTTCATCACGGAGCACCACTTCTCCCTTCTTTGCTTTTTCAATAATGTAATTAAGAATTTCTTTTTCTTCATTTTCTCTTAAAACTGGAGGTTTCATTTTTTTTATCGGTGTGTTCTTCTCCATTTTTGAAGTTGTGATTGCCTTTCACAAAAATCTTCAACCACAGTACCTATAAAATTATTTAAAAACCTGAAATCAAGACACAAAAATTATAGCCTATTAATAAAATTAAATTATTCCAGTATCTATTTTGAAATTCCAGTATAATTCCAGTATTTCCAGTAATTCCAGTATTAGTAGACACCCTGCAATGCTAAATTAGTACCATAGTGATCGCCTTCCTGCGGTCCGATCTTCCTTTGAACCTATTTTTCACGGGCTGATCAAGTAAATAACTTAAGGCACATTAGTGTAAGCTACTCAAAACGTACATCCACCAAACTCGTCTAGTCTACATTGAGTCGTCTTTGTGGAGTTTTACTGCAATTAAAACGGCACGATTGTAAGTGGTGCAAAGGGCCAAAAAATAAATGTTCAGGGAAACCCAAAAATCAATTATGCCACTGCCGGCATACAGTAGTGTATAATAAAAAATGGCCTATGCATGTTTTATTTCATTTCTGGAAAACTATCTTCACGCAAATTACACAATGTAGGTACCGGTAGGCCTATAATAAGCAAGAAATCTATACCCAATCCTCATAATGACCTGACTTTTGCAACAAACATCAATATTATGAAATTTTTAATTAAAATACCTTTAAAATTCATTTAGAGAAACAAATATTATTCAAAAATTGCTCAAGTTAACCGTAAGTAAACCAAACTCCTAGATTTTTTGATATTTTTTAACTAGGCCTATTGCAATATGAGTTATAATAAACTAAGGAAATTATTATTGTTGGATAAAGTCATCTAGCTTTAAAACCTTACAATGTAACATTTATACATTTAAATTAGGATTTAAATAGTGATGATTAGTTCTTCCATGCAAATATTTTGGCGACCTCGCACCTCCAGATACTAAGATCTGAATTCCCCCATAAAAACTCGTGTAAGTTTAAAGGATCTGAAAGAAATTGTTGGCTATGGCAATCAAAGTAAATAATCTTGAAAATATGATTTTAAATCTTTTAAAAAAATATGACATTATTATTAAATCTGTGGTCCCCGGTAGAATGGCACGTCTATAGCAATTCTGCTGATTAATTCCAATTTTTTATCACTAGCATCGCTAGGGCGGACAGGGTCGGCCGGTGACATCACGATTCCAGCTGACACTGTCTATATAGGCCATAAGAGAATGAGACAACCTCTTCTGTTTCTTATTTAATAGCCTTGAATCCAACCATAATATGGTTAAAATTATGCAACATTTTATGGTATGTGAAATAAGAATAGGCCTATATACTTGTAGGCTTAGTCACATGAATTAAAACAAACCAAGTTAGTAACTTACCTACATGATTGTTAGGTTAAGTTAGGTTAGGTTCCCTATAGTAGGATTCACGAAAATAGTCCGATGAGAGCCGATGCATTGTTGCCAGATTTATTCTAAAACACATTTTTATATTGTATTACACATGGTAAATATAACCACAAATGACAACATTGCTGGGCGAGAGGGGGTGAGGGGGGACACAGATGTTAAAATTTCCATCGGACTATTTTCGTGCATCTTACTATAGTTAGGTTATGTATGTTAGGCCTTTATTAATAAGTAATAACGATAATAACGATGGAGTCGGATATCGACGTTTCACCAGTTAGCCTAGACTATGCTTTTTAAAAATTAATTGCTCATTACTGTAGGGATCATAATATTACGATTAGGCCTACACAAATTGATAATAGCAATAAAGTCCGATAGGCATAAACTTAATGAACTTTGCCGACTGGCCTAGGCCTGCTTTACCGATAAACGACTGGTTTAGTTTTACCTTACTAGGCTACAATACCATATAAGTTTTAGGCCTAGGCCTATATAAAATTTTCAACTTGTGAGTTTTACTGTGACTGCGGCTAGGCCTATGAAAGATTGAAAAAATTTAGATAAACAAAACAAAGGCCTAGGATTACAACAAATCTTAAAATAGGCCTAGATTTCTACACGAAAATATTTACTAGGTAAGTTACCTACTGATAAAAACAACCTCTCGATTGAAGTGGACGGAATTAGGCTACCAAACTTAGTTAATCTTGGCTTTCCAAATCGGCTATTTATTATTGTAACTTAGGTGTTCGGAAAACTAACAAACTAAACTAGCCTAACTTAACTCTTGCAGATGCTTTTCATAAAACTAGGGCCTATTTTAAACGAAAAAGCACACAAAATACGATTCAATGTTTAAATAAAATTACTATACCTGGAGTGCAAGACAATCACTAAGAGCTATCTTAATCCGAACACAATTAACTTTAACACGACTTGTTAAAAATTGAAATTTTTAATTCCATCTCCGTCTTCATTATCGAACTTATTTCTTTATTTATAACCCTACACAAACTACAAACTTACTTGAGTCGAGTCGTTTTTTATAATCTTCGTTCTTCGTTTGCTTCGCAGGCTTAGGTTTTCTATGCAGCCTTGATGTTCGATAGTGGTTTAGTCGAGTCCAATGTATCTAGAACAAACCGTCCATAGACAATAGACATAAACATCCTGATCGGTAACACAATGTTGAAATAAAGGGCCGTTACCCCCACCACTAGTTGGGGTTAATCGGAGTCGATCCACCAATAATAACGATTTCAGCTTAAATAAAAAGAATGTAAACAAACCAGACGCATCAATACAGTAATAGCAATGCTGACATGATGCTACCATTTTAGTATATGAGCCGGTTGGAATGAAAGTGGCGTAAGTCCAAAATTTGAAAAAATTGAGATAAGTACAGTTTCTTATAGTAGAAAGACTGTTTTGTTTAGAATGAAAGTGATGTAAGTCCCTAGTTCAATATTGTGCCACCAGGAGCAGCACAAACTAAGTCCACTTAGCAGAATTTCTGTTCCATTGAGTATGACAGTGAAGCAAGTCCTTCAGAGTTTTCAGCTGTTGATTCCAGTTGTTTTTATCATGCGACTTTTGTATTATTAAAGTGTTTTATGTTGTGTTTAGTAATTGTTATTGTTTTATAGTGTTTTAGTCAGTGTTTTTAAGTATTGTGAGTAGTGGTTTTTTAAATAAACTGTCTATAAGGTACAACTGGATTCGATGAAATCTCAAATAAAGTTATTAAACATTGTCAACAAGAAATTGCCCAACCTTTACTTCACATCATCAACTCTTCAATAGATCAAGCAATAGTACCATACAGAATGAAACTGGCCACAGTCTACCCCAAACACAAGAAAGGCGACAGCACTCAGATGGAAAACTACCGACCCATATCAGTATTACCAACACTCTCCAAGTATCTAGAGAAGATTATCTACAACCAAATCATGGAACACTTAAATAATTTAGAAATTCTCTCACAACAACAACACGGTTTCAGGAAGAACAAATCCATCAATACAGCTTTAAACAAACTTTGCGAAACAATCACATCCTTTTGGGAAAATAAACAACAAGCTTCTGGAATTTTCTTAGATTTACAAAAGGCCTTTGACAGTCTAGACCGAGATATTCTAATAAACAAGCTAGAACAAATAAATATCAAAGGCCAAGCCCTAAACTGGATTAAAAATTATTTTACAGACCGAAACCAACAAGTTGAGGTAACTCATTACAAAAACTACATCGAAACAAAAGTCAAATCAGCAACAAAACTTACTCAACAAGGAATCCCGCAAGGCTCAGTCCTTGGACCTCTGTACTTCATTATTTACATTAATAGCTTTCCAGACTACATGCCGACAGAAAAAACATGTATAATGTTCGCTGATGATACAACCATTCTCTATCCAGTAACTACAACACCCAACATTGAAACAGAAGAAACCCTACAATTGGCTTCAGAAATATGTTCTTCACTAAACCTCAAGATAAACAAAACCAAAACAGTCAATATCAATTTCTCAATAAAAAATCAAGCTAACCTTCAGACTGCAAGCCCAACATCAATTACACTAGTATCAGAAACAAAATTTCTAGGGATCATCTTGGATGAAAATTTGTCATGGCAAAAACACATTGAAGCTCTGGAAAATAAATTATCTTCAGCACTCTTTGCAATAAGAAGAATACGTTCTATAACTGACAAGAAAACTGCAAAAATAGCTTACTTTGCTCTATTCGAAAGCCATTTAAGATTTGGTATCATCTCATGGGGCTCTGCTGCAGACTACCTCATACAGAAACTTCTCATAATCCAGAAGAGGGCCATAAGATCAATAGAACAAATTCAATATACCGAACACTGCAAACCTTTTTTTATATCCAACGAGATCCTCACTCTACCATCCCTCTACATCCTGGAATCAATCAAATTTTTAAAACTCAACCCCCCAAAAATAAGAAACGATTGCCACAAACTTAACCTTAGAAACTCTAAACTTAACTATAATATTCAGCAGCACAGATTAACTAAAACCAGTAAAAATCCTCAAATAATAGGATCCAAACTTTTTAACATGTTGCCTGAGAACTTAAAATTAATTGACAATAACAGAACTTTTTTCAATAAATTAAAAAAATACTTACTAAATAAACCATACTACAACTTAAATGAATTTCTTGAAGACCATAGCATCTATAATAGATTAAACTCCTAAACTGCTCACAACCTACACTAACACACACACACATATACACAAACAAAAGAAGAATGACGATTCCCTGGTCTCGACGACTACGGCGAAGAGGACCTAGGTAAAAGGTAAAAGGTAAAAGGCAACTTTATTCAATTTACACATTTGAGGTTAGGCCTATGTTTTATCTTCACAAATTTAATTTTTTAACATTAGAATAGCCTATTTATGTGTTATGTGCCTATATAAGTGTTCATTAGTACTACCAATGAATACAAAAACGTTAAGAAGGTCACATCTTATGGAAGAAATGGTTAAGAAAGTTTGTGTTGACTTAGTAGCGCACTCCACCATGAGAGCGCGCACGAGACAATGACCTATTAGTCAGATTACATTCTGACTTTGTTGCAGATGGTCACCAGCAAAGAATCTCGTCCTCACGCTGCACTCACATATACATAACCTATAACAGTTTAACCATTACTGGACCAATTCTCACTATTAATGTAGGAACACTATTTCCGTCCGCCTACATTAGTGCTCATTTTGGAACCTAAGTAAACAAATTTGAAAATAGCAGGATACCATGACGACGTTTAAATCTTAGTTTATTTTTGTAAACATATGATTCAATAAAATATCTTCATTAGAATAACATTAAAGTTGAAAGCCCATACGACAAAGTCTTAACAATAAAAGGATATGATGAATTAAAATAACGATTCTTCTTGAAAAAAGCTTTCCAATGATACCAAATAAGCTAGGTAACTAATGTTTAAAATAGTGTTTTAACGACACAATACTAATAAGAAATTTTATATTTCCCTGTCTCTCGTACTATGTTTAGGCCTATTCCTCTGGCGCTATCTCTATTTGGAGTGCTCAAGTTCAGTTTACAGCGCTCCTAGCGGAATAAAATGTTGGCCAATTTTTAACATGGGATGTGACCTTCTTAACGTTTTTGTATTCATTGGTACTACCATCTTAAAACTTCTGTAACCGTAATTAAAATATGTTGAGAATGACAGTGGCGTAAGTCACATTTTTTATTTATTTTTTATAAAAAGAGACCAAGTATGAATATGGTTATAATGCAAAAAAAAATTAACCATACCCAAACAATTAATAAGATAGATAAGAAAATTAAAAAATAATAAATATTTTTTTTATCAAACAAAACGTAAAACCTTTAATATCTCAAAACTAGCTCTGCTGGACTTAAGCCACTTTCATTCCAACCGGCTCATATATCTATGGGTGTTACGCGGCGGTGGCGATAACCCAAACTAGTGGTGGGGGGAAACCGGCTCGTTTTTAGCACTATTCCGCCATCTCAGTTGCTAATACATATGTAATTGTTTATATCTATGGTCGAGTCTTGATCATAGATATAAACAAAACATCTGGATCGGTAACTGAAATGATGGAATAGTGCTAAAAACGAGCCGGCTTCCCCCACCTATAGTTGGGATTACCACCGCCGCATTATTAGCTGGCATCGCTATTATTCGTGCGTCTGGTTTGTTTACATTCTTTTATTTCAGCTGAAATCGTTATTATTGGTGTATCAACTCCGACTAACCCCAACTAGTGGTGGGGGTAATGGCTCGTTTATGCAGCATTGTGTTAGCGATTCAGATGTAATAATGTATATCTATGGTCTTGAGTCATGTCGTGATGAGGTTCCTTATAATCAACGTTGGTTATAATAGATTTTTTACCACATCAACTTTAGCTTTTAGCGTGCAGCTGCAATGTCCGTTGGTAACTTTGATAAATGTTGCACCTTTTCCTCCTTTTTCGCCACGCCAATGTTAATATCATCATTGATTTTACACTTATATCATTTTTAATGCAATTGTATACTGTAAATTTATATTATTTCATCTTAATAAACTTTATTGATATTTCATACAAATCTTAATAATTCATCAGCAACAGCTCCGCTCAGGCGCGGGGTTCCATGTAACTACTCTCATAACTACTATATTCATTCGAAATCGTATGGCTTTTATAGCCAGCCACAAGGTTCTAAAATAATGGAACTCTGTAGTGCAGAGCACCTGCGTAAAACCATAGATGAAACATAATACATATTGTACATTGTTTCATCTATGGTAAGACTATAAAAAATAAAAATTTATGATCTCTATAATTTTTTTTACTCTGGATGCTAAGCCCAAGCCATACTAGATTATACAGGCCTAACTGCTAAATGGCCATGGCGTCATTATGGTATACTTATATGACGTAGTAGTAAGTTTGGACATCGTTTTCAGATCTTCAGCAGGAAACACCGTACGCATGGGTAGCGATTCCTCTCGGGTCGCTACCCGCTTGGACGGTGTTTCCAGCTAGAGATCAGAGGGCGATGTTCTCCAAACTTACCACGTCATATAAGCATTGACTATGTACGCGAATAGACCTCTCATCCAATGCAAAAATCAATTTGAGGCAAAAATTTGTAAGTTTCGTATACGGGTCGCCAGAGTCATCTCTGCCGTCCATGTTGTTATTATTTAGCAGAATTTACAGTGCTGCAACAACATTTCATCACAACAAAAAACAAAAACCTCCCATTATAAAATGTTTAATCTTTGATTGAGAAAAGTGGTAGTACCATTGACTATGTACACTAACGTGTTTGGTTTTATTTCATGCATAGACAAAATGGACAAAATTACCCGATCTGCCAGTAATAGTTGTATTGACCACATTTTTCGTAAAACTAAAAAAGGAAATTGATACTAAATCTGCTGTTGTTCACACAAATATTACTGATCATTATGCAACTGTTTTGCAAATGTCTTTATATAAGATCAATCAGAAACGACAATATAATTCTATAGTGAAGAAAATAACGAATTGGCATAAAGTGCAGGAAAGTTTATTTAATCGAAATTGGGAAGAAGTTATTTCTTATGACAACGTGAACCTAAGTTTAGAGAAATTTGTAACCATCATTCAAAATTTAATTTCATTAAATACTACCATTGACTATGTACACTAACGTGAATAGACCTCTCATCCAATGCATTTAGTTTGAGGCAAAAATCTGGAAGTTCGGTGAACGCGGCACCAGAGTCGCTGCCATCGGTCTTGTTATCATTCAGTTGAATTTACAGTGCTGCAAAACACTTAACCAAAACATGAACATTGCTTTCAGTTATAAAATGTTTCATCCTTAGTTGAGAAGAGTGGTACTACTGATTTATCTATATTATATGTTACGTGTACTTCCATGTACGCCGCACGAGATCGCACCACCGTCAATAGGCTTCACACACGCCTATACAATGAGAAGTCTACTCACGTAGGGTACATAGTCAGTGGTAGCAAGGAATCTAAAATAAATAAAGAGAAGGTAGGGGTCATGACGCACGAAACGCCCTCTATGCACCACGTGTTCTTTTGCCAGGGCCTCCGAGAGAATTTTTGGGGCCCGGGGCAGAGTTCCGGTGTGAAGCCCGGATCCCCATCCCCCCGTTCGGCCCATATCTCTGCCCGCCGTCTGTGGTCAAACCAGATAAAATATACACACTTTTCTATTTTTATATATTATTTGGCCATTTATTCAGTATTATTGCACACAATCTGCTTTTTCTCTTTGATGTTTCATAAATATTTTATCATCATTATTGTAAGGTACAGATTTAGGTATTTAGGTCTACAGTATATGAAATATTGTATCAAACTTGCACTTTGGCTGGGTCCGAGAGTCCTTATTGGAGAGCTACCTCGTAGTTTTAGGCCTAAGTATTTTGAAATGACTAAGCTTACAGGGAACATCAGAAATACAATTCATTTTAAAATGGTTTAATTACCTTATTTTGTTTACAACAGTATTAAACGTCTAATGAAATAATCTGAAGAAACTACGCTCATTTCAATAAAACCACGAAATATTGAGGAAATGTTAACTTCTTTTTAGATGTATTACATACTTCCTGCTCAAGAGCACTGATAAGGGCGCACCACAACATCGTGTCAACAGTTGGACTAGTGGCGCAGCTCTCCAATAGCGGTGCCGCGGCACAGACACAGGGCTAATCAAACCGCGGGGACTCATAAAGGCTGATCACTACTTAGGTCATAGGCTATACGTTTTTATGGTTTGATGATTTTGATAGGTCTTCAAAAATACATATATGGTGTTACTACATAAGCTATGCAGCAAAAAATTTGCTGTTGTAAAAAAATACACCTGAAGATGAGGCCCCCTGTCTCTTGAGGCCCAGGGCAAACTGCCCCCCCTGCCACCCCTCTTGGCGGCCCTGTCTTTTGCACCTATGACGTCATCATTAGCATTAACAGTATTAGTAAATGGTGATGTCATTGGTACAAAAGAATACTTGGTGCAAAGAGGTCGTTTGCATGTCTTCACCCCTACCTTGTCTTTATTTTATTTTATTTTAGATTCCTTGAGTAGTAGTACTGATTTGCCTATAACATGACTCTTGTACTTCCATGTACGCTGCACGAGATCGCACCACCGTCAATAGGTTTCAAACACGCCTATGCTATAAGGAGTCTACTCACGTGTACATAGTCAATGATATAAGTGTACCAGAATGACGTCATGGCCATTTATCAGTTAGGCCTGCATAATCTAGTATGGCTTTGGATGCTATTGAAGTCCAGCTTTACTAACAATCATAGGTACTGTATTACAAATGGAATGTCAATGTGAACAAAAAATCGTATACTTTAATACAAGCTCTGTACGGGCAAAGTTTTTTTTCGCTCCAAGGATTGCTCCAAGGATTTTTGATTTTTTGATTGAATATGGAGGTTTTGGCCACCAGAAATGGATTGGAATTGGAGCTGTTTCCATGTCTCGGAAAAATCCGGTTTGTGCACTAGAGCCCTTCAAATTTTCCATGTTATCCTTATGGAGATATTTTATTAAGTGAACAAAAATCAGCTGATAACTGTAGATATAAACCAATGTGTTACATCTTTAACCTGTAGTTTAAGAAAATTATATCAAAGTGCAGCACCCGTAGGCTTGGCGAGTGAGCGAAGCCAACGAGCTTTGTGTGAGAACGAAAGTAATAATTTTGCTGAGCTTAAGCTCGGTCCCCCTGGTACTAGTCTATAAATTAAAGAGTCTATGAGCAACTACAATAAATAGTGTCGGCGCTATTACAAAATGTCAAATTTGTGTTTTTGTCAAAAGTTTTTTGACCTATACTTCTCGAAAATTTATCGGTGAGTTTAGTTGGATAAAGTATAGTATGAATCTTAGAGCAACTATACTGATTAAAAATATATACATAAATTGTATAGCAAGTTCTACTATTTAAATGTTTTATGTTCTGTTATATGGTTAATTATTTTATATGGAACTTTTCTACATAATGATGTCCCTTATAAAAATGATAATAATAAAAAACCAGGAAAGTAACCTTTTAAAGAATCTTTTAAAAAGAAACTAACTGTTAGCACCGATGAGCAAAGTAGCACCAATAGATCTTCTCGTTGTGTTAGCCTCATAGACCTGTAATGTCAAGACTCCTCAGTTGGGTCGTGGGATTCGTCAAATGAAAGGAGAGACGCTGCTTTGAATACAAAAGGTCTTTTCAACCTCCAACAAAGGAAATTGTCTGAGTCAAGAGGAACCTTATTAAAACCCAGGCCAATATGTTATCAAGCAGAAGATACGAGATACGTCATTGTGAAAAAATTATAAATTAAGTATCACGCTTCAAGACAATAAGCTATTTTAGAGAGTTGTGGAACAAATAAATAGGAATGAATCAATGATGATGGTGGATTTGAAAGGTTTTATCAATTTCAGATGATGACTCTTTTAATTGGTGATTCGGTAAATTTTTATGATGCGTGGACCAATGAAAGAATATCACTGATTCCAAATGGGTACATATAGCAGAATTAGAAAGTTCAATGCCTATTTATATGTAATACTAATTCCCCATGGGGTTTATGGGGAAAATTAAATACTCCCCGTCGCAGCAGACCTGCGTACTCAGCGAATTTCCAAATTAGTAATATTAATTTTGACCACATAAAACTTTAAACCAATTAAAATCACATGCTCATAAATAGGGAAATAACTATTCTTTTGAAATCCAAAATATCAACCCTACGCACATCTTTAAGAGTGAAAAAGTTCAATTCAACAATTCCGGCTAACCTATAACCAATTCCACCCAAGCAAATTTTTATATTTTCTTTTTATTGATTTTTACATACTAATTTTGTATTAGGCTGGTTTGTGAAATTTGTTTCGATCTTTGTCAATAATTGCTCTTTTTAGAATTCTATTTATTTTAAGCTCTTTACAAGCGTATAAAGAGTTAAAATTTTGACAGTTAAAACTCTGGCACGTAAGTATGTAATTTTAACGATTTAGTGTTTACCTAAATAGTGCAACAAAACCCTCTATTACATTTGGTCTAGTAGAATTGAATTTATTTAAGTATATGTAAATGTAAGTTTTTAATTGTCTGTATTTAATGGCTTTGGCCTGACTGAAACACGGTTATAGCTAGTTAACCTTTACGAATATCCGTTAACTTGTAATACTACGATAGTAGGCATAAAGAAGTTTATAATAATTTTTTATAAAAAATTTCAACCATTAAATTGTGTTTATTTATAAAAAACGTAAGGTGTGAACATTTTATAAACTCAAACTTATTTATTTGTTCAATGAATCACAATTTGAGTACGTCATAGTTTTATATACATAAAGCATAATCGAAAACATTTGAATTAAGAGCAATATATTAATTAGATGTTGTTATAATTAATTTTACTTTTTTCAATTTAGCCTACATGAACGCTTTCATATCCCGAACAAGGCTGCATAGTAAATTTTCACAGTGCGGGCTCTTGGTAAAAAAGCTCGCTAAGTTTTGTTTAAAATTTTCATTAAAACTTTTTAAGTTCCCGAATCCTAAAGTATAAATAAACTCAGGCAAAGGCAGCTCAACCAATAAAAGCAGTCAGGTCTGTTACTTCAAAACTTTTCGTTGAACCAAGGTTTATGAACTTACAATACCGAACAGTCCGAGTTATAACCTTCATTAAAAGCTGTTTTAGTTTACTTTTATATTTCTAGGATATTTATGTAACTGTACATTTAATAAATGCAATAAATGAGAAACCTAACATAAAAATATAATAAAGGGATTAAACAACGTCTTCATATTGGTTTATTATCAGCATCTATACATATTTAATACGCGACATGGTTTTTTGTACAATGAACTCCTCCAACAGTTTTCAACCAATTTTAATTATTTTGGTATCATTGGATAGAGCTCGGCGTGAAGTTGTTTCCAAAGTGAATTTGTAAATATCCATCCAAATGGAGGGTCCCTACAACGCCTTAATGTTTTTATATATTTTCTATTTAATTAACACTAATCAGGAAATTGAACGATTTTAAAGTTTAATGTAACAAGTAAACACAGTACACCAGCGAAAGCAAATGTTTATTCATACCACCGATGATAATCTTAAATAAATCAAACAACGAGGAAATACTGGTCAACAAATTACATTAAAATAGCTTCAACAGTAAAGCAGTTTTGAAACTAAATTGCTCGATTTCGAGCCACAAGTAGAAGCATTGATGTCTATCTTTACAACATTGTTTTTAATTTCCTTTGGATCCCTTGTCTATATTAACTTCATTTTTTTACTTGATAAAAAAAAAAAAAAAAAAAAAAAAAAAAAACTTAACACAGACTATATTTAATGGGTTTCAGAAAACCTACCATTATAGTTATACAAGGTGGAAAAAAGGCTGGTAACGACTTATTTTAAAAAGTATTTGAATAACAAACTAAGACTTTGCAAATTGATTTTGAGTGACTAAGTATCTATTGTCCTTGGACCTCCAAGGGGGGGGGGGGCGGTACACAAGGGGTCAGAAGAAAATCTTAAATTTAAGCATCTTAAATGTAAATCATAAATGTCAATAAATTAAAGGTCTCAAGAAATATAGAACAATGCCACAAGCCCGGCCTGAAAAGTGTGATCGAGTAAAAAATAGCAGGCGATCAAACTGGAATTAAAATTATATTGCTGAAAAAAAGCAATAACTCCCGATCACTCGACCTTTTGAGGTCATGTTTGTGGCAAATTACTCAGAATGCAAAGCCCTTTAAAATGATGTATCATATGACGTATTGCAATGGGCTATGCCATATGAAACATAATTTCAAAGGACTTTTCATTTTGAGCAATTTGCCACAAACCCGACTTCAAAAAGTCGAATGGATCAGGAGTTATTGCATTTTTTGTTTTGAGCAACATGATTTTAATGCAAAGATCGATCGCCTGCCATTTTTTACTCGCTCACCCTTTTGAGTCCGGGTTTGTGGCATTGTTCTTTATTCATAAATACCTTTGATTTGATGTACTTATTGTTCTATGCTTACATTTAAGATTTTCATCTGACACCTTGTGGACCGCCCCCCCCCCCCTTGGACGTCCAAGGACAATAAGTAGTTTAGGAAGTAGACTTTGTCACTTAAAACCAATTTGCAATCTTAGTTTTGTTACTTAGATACTTTTAAAAATATTAAGTCGTTTCCAGCCTTTTTTCCACCCTGTAGTCTAAAAGAGGTTTTTATCCATTAATATACTATGGTACATTTAGTGAGATAACTGAAAAATTGTAAATAAGTGAAGTTACTTCTGTTCTGTATACATTGACCTGAAACATCTTGATATATCAAAATGATCAATCAAAGCTAATTATTATGAAATATGCAGTAATTACTTAGGTAATTAGTTATTTGAACATTTGTCATGTATCTTGATAAACAAACATTACAACATTTTGTTGAAAAACTTTAAATATAGTGGGATTCACGAAAATAGTCCTATGAGAGTCGTTGCCAGATTTATTCTAGAACACATTTTTATACTGTATTACACATGGTAAACAAAACCACAAATGACAACATTGCAGGGCGAGAGGGGATGAGGGGGGTCACAGCTGTTAAAATTTCCATCGGACTATTTTCGTGCATCTTACTATAGTTGTAGCTGTTATTATAGTGTTGTGTTTTTAAGGTTACTGTACTTAAATTTGGAAAACTGAAGAGGAGTTTGACCATAAATTGATAAGGGATATATATTTAGCTATAAGTTATCATATTGAAAAAATGAAACATCATGTATTACGTTTTCATTAGGCCTATTTATTTTTTGTCGCCATCTACTTCTTCGTAATAAAGATAAATGCACAGTCAACAGAATCTGTCTGGCGAGTTGAAAGAGTCAAGGATGTAGATGCAAGTAGTGCACAAAAGGTTAAAACCATTCCTGGACTGTATGATTTAAAACTTTACGAAACAAGTAATACTAAAGAACGCTGTGCCCAATTTAAAAACAAACATGCCTCTCTCTCATCTCTGAATTTCGAACTCTACTACGTTGAACTGTTTTATCAAGATACATTTTTAGACTCATTTTGTTCCGTGGATTTGGATAAGGGACTGAGAAGAAAACTACAGTACTGGTGCCACGTGGTGAGGAATGGAATTAGTGAACACGTGTTTGATTTGAACTACGATCTGCGAGACAACTATGCTTCCCAGTGTTTAAGAGTTACCTACCTATACTATTTCAAAGAACGGCGTCAGTTCAAAACAATTTCAGTGCATGATTTGGAGTGGGAATCAAATGGCGATGGGATTTCTGAAGAAGAACGGATTGAGCTGGTGGAGAAGAAATTTAAGTTGAAGGAGTGGGATTTTAAAGACTGGCAGTAAAGGAACAGGTAACCTATGAAACCAGTTAGTTATCCATTTCTAAAACAAACTTTATCAAATGAACACCGCTTATGCTTGTAATTTTATTTTTTATTGGATTAATATTTTATTTTTGTATTACGTTGGCAAATTGGTCGACATAATTATAAAATTACTGCAATAAGGGGAAGTAAAAATCAGACTAGTTGCTATTTGACAAAACCTCTTGTTGTTTTCGAAAAAAATATGGTTACCGTAACTTATTATTTTAAACACCCGAAAATATTTCGACATTCCAGTAGTAGGATATGAATTCAAATTTAAACACCCGACATGAAAGCAAGATGGCTGTAAATATCTATACAACTTTCATAAATTATTTTGTATGAAAATATTTGATTTTTAAAATGATTGTGTTAATCTTGTAGCTATTATTTTCTTACTTAAAATCCTATATGGATATTTATATAGGATTAATAATATACAGGGTGTCACTCAACTATGTACCGACCTTTTCAGGTAATTATTCATTGTCTAAATACAATAGAATACATCACTATATAAATTCCCAAAACTTCGTAGCTAACCCAGAGCTAACCACATAGCTACATTTTGTAACTTATAAAGGGTGTCTCTGAACTCTCTACCTGCCTTAACAGGTATCATTCCTGGACCAAAGACAAGCCAAAATATCATATTTAAAATTTCAAAAACTCCATAGTTACCCGTACATCCGCCGTATTTTGTATTTTTTAAAGAATAATTATTAGTTTTAGAATGGCACTACGTAATAATTTGAAAGTCGGTACACAGCTTTGTAAGTAAAGACCTAGCTCGAAAAAAATGATCAACTTTTTATCATTCACATTTTCAAAATGGCGGCTGTTTCAAATCTGTAACCTTAAATTGCATAAAAACTCCATAAGGTAGCAAAGTTTATGTCCTTATGTGTTTTATGGAAAATTTAATTTTAAACCAACGATTTAAAATTATGAAAATCAGTTCATAAATAAGCGAGATAGAATGATTTCAATACAAATAGTCACGCATCTGAGCTGGATGCCGTGCGAAAAGCGCGGTCGCGGCGCCAGCTCAACAATGTTTTTTTACCAAAACTGCTCCCGGTGAAGCGGTACGACAGTGACTAGCCTCAGAAAAATTGCTCCATCTCCCTTAAAGGAGTTCCACTCTACAGGCTGGCCCCGTGTGTGCGTAATGCATTTTCCTGCCTCTCCTTAAAAAATCTATTTATTTCATGAAGTTATTGTATTAATTTAAGTTTCAATTAGCAGTAAGTTAAAGTGCCGTATTAAAACATGTTGGTTTAACCCCAATCAAAAATAGTTGAGGTTTTTAAATGAAAATTCAAAAGAATTGAAGTGATGCTAAACGAAGTTTGCCATTTACAAAACTTGTATATAAAACTTTATGATAGCCTCTATGTAATTTTCACACTCAATTAAACTCGTCTGTCAAAGTAGGCAGGTTTTATAAACTTAATATTATGCCTTAATAGCTTTAATAATATCGATGATTGATGTTAAAAGCATAAATCCCTCCATGAATAACATTCTGAATCACTTACTTATTCATATATAACATTGTAATTTGCAAGTTTGGTACAGTGGTAAAATTAGGCACAGTGAATCTTAACAAAAGCAAATTCATATTTAATTAAAGTTGTTGTAAGGTAGTTTTATTAATATTTGATCTCATGGCTGCACCCCAAACCGTTGGTTTTTATTCCGCGTGACAACATTAAAAGATAGATGATTATGGGGTTAATAGGACTATATTTTTTGTACGGGATAGTCAAGCAAGCATACAACAGAATGTGAAACGCTTTTAATTACCGTAATTTAGCAATGAAAAAAGACTGAGAGGAGCACTAATAATATTTTTAAACATTTTAAAGCAATCACATTTTTCTTTGCCTACTTTTTCCCCAGTTTTTGTACATCGTGGTAGACATCCGTGCATGCCGTTAGAAAGGTAATATCGTGACTCTTCGCCCCCACCGGCGATCATTCGCATGTTCCGATAACTGACCAGTTCAGTGTTTTAAATGTATTGTTTCCGTGTTAAGTATTGTTTATGTTTTCGTGTTTTTATTTTATGCTGACTGATTTAAATTTATTTAATCAAGACCTTTAACCTTGGTGTCTGAAGACTTGAAAATAAGGGTGTAAGTGCTCGAAACCACTGGTAGTAAAAAAAAAAAAAAACTACAGGATCACTTGGCAAAATTAAAGGTATTTTAATTTATCTGATTAATATTAAGCAATATGGAGGCTATTCCACAATGAGATAATCTTATCACGATCAGAAGATCATACTCAATCCATTGACCATCGTAGAGGCCTGCCACACATTAACCAGATATCTGTTTTAGTAGCATAAATAAAACTTAAAACAACACTGACCTATAGCCCTTACTTAATTTATAGCAGTAATTGCTTCCTTACCCTGCTGGCAAAAACATGGAAAAGTTTCATTTTCACAAAAAAAGAAAGAAAATTGAAAGTCAATGGAGAGTTCTAATATTAAACCGTCATTGTAGTACCAACATTTTGGGAGATTTACCCTTTTAGAATATTTAATTATGTAATTTCATAATTATCAAACCTAATATTATGCAAGTATTTCTATTCAATGTAAGAAAAAATTGGGTACTTCTTTTATAAGTATTTAGATTTAGATTTAATTTTTAAATATGATTTCCACTCCTTCATTTTATTGGTTTCGACAAACTTAGATGTTGGGTAGAAGTTTACTTTAATATATACAAAAATCAGCTGAAATTCCGATAATAAGAGCTTGCTAAGTTGAAGTTAAGTTTTTCATTAAAAGTTTTTAAAGTGCCCAAATATAAACTCTACTAACAAAACTCTACCGAAAACAGCCCAGACAATAAAATTGGCCAGATTTCTTACTTGAAAACTTTCTCAGTATCAAAGTAAACAAACATTATCATACATTCCCTGTATAAAAGCCATTAAAAACTACTTTTTGTTACATTTATAGGATTTTTGCCACTCCTGGGGAATGGCCCATAGGGGTTATGAAGAAAATAAAAAATGGCAGTCAGTCAAACTTTGCATTCAAATCATATTGCCAAAGTAAAAAATTCAATAACCCCCGATACATTGGACCTCATGAGGTCGAGTTTGTGGCAAATCGATTAGAATGCAAAGACCTTTAAAATTATGTATCGTATGACGTATACCAATGCAGTTTCCCTGACGACTTCCAACAGGGTTATCCTCTAAAAGAACTCTTGTAGTTATTTAATTTTTTTTGGCCTGTTTGATTTTCATGCACCGTTTGATCACCAGCCGTTTTTGACTCGGTCATGCTTAAAAGGCTGGGTTCGAGGCACTTTTCACTAATTAAAGAGACCTTTAATTTTATGTATATATATATTGATCTATCTATGCTTACATATAAGATTTTCTTCATACTCCCTAATAGCTGTCCTCCTGAAAAGAGGTAAAAATCTTATAAATCTTATAAATAACAAAAACTTAGGTTTTAATGGCTTATACACATGTACTGATATAGTTTCGTTACTTAAAATAAATTAGTTAAAAACTTATAAAGCAGTTTTTCAATGCAACTTTGTTAACACAGTTTATATGAAAATAAATTAATTCCAATGATTGCAGGTGTAACGTTACAACTAGTCCATTCCGTCATGTGTGGCGTGACAAGCCATGTGTTATTGACAGACGCTTATTTGACAGAGTCTGTCGTTGATTGATAGTGTCTGTGTTGCTGCTAAGACCAAGCCTCTACATTGGTGATCAAGACATCGCATCTTGTACTTTTTGTCATGAAGTTACTAGCAAGAGGTTATTGACAGACGCCATGTCATCAATGCCTGTAATTGATTGATAAAGGATGTAATGTTCCTGATAAGGCCAAGCCTCTGCTTTGATTGACAAGTTGGAAAATCTTGTCATTTTTGTCTTGAACTTTCTATCAAGGGTTTATTGACAGGAAAAATGCCATCGCCTCTACTTTGATTTGTCGAGGTACCAAATCTAGCCATTTTTTGTTAAGAAGTTAGTATCAAGGAGTAATTAACATACATCATGTCATCAGTGCCATTAATTGATAGAGGATATACTGTTCCTAATAACGACAGTATACTTTGATTTCGAGATACCAAATCTTGTCATTTTTGTCATGAAGTTAATATCAAAGTGTTATTGACAGACACCACATCATGAGTGCGTGGCATTAAGTGACATAGGATGTACAGCTGCTGATAAGGCCACTTCTATATGGGATGGATGGGACATCGCATATTGTAACTTTTGTCATGAACTTACTACTGTAACCTTATTGCCAGTGTTATTGACAGACACCATGTTATCAGTGTCTGACATTGATTGATAGCGGCTGTGCTGCTGCTGATTAGGTCACTCCTCTACATTGATGGTTGGAACGCACAAAATCTTGTCATTTTTGCAATGAAGGTGATAGATCCTTTGAGGTTTATAAAATTCTTATTGATTTATACCACTAAATAAATAATAAAATAACATTTCATTCCCAATTAAGTACTAAAATTAATAACGTTCATTCAGAATATACAAAACTAATATTTATTTTGGTTTTTTTATGTAGAAGATCAAAGAAAATTTTTAAACATTTGTGGTTAAATTACATATTTTACATTTATCACATTAAAGAGCATTTATATTCTTTAACATGGACTATTTATATGAGACTTTAAACAAAAGGAAGTTTGTAAGTAACTTTAAGCGATTTTACAGGTAATTGAAAGTTCACCAGCAGTAGAACTCATTCTGGTTGGGACCGTTTAAGTGATAAAGTGCCTCATTTTTCTTTTAACTCGCAGTTCTGTTTGGGCAGAAAATCAATTTCCGAACTTTCAAAAAGTTTCTAAGGAAGTTATGACAATTATTTCTGCACCGAAGTGATCAATAAAAGATGTTTGTACGACTTACTGCGTAACTCAAATGAATAAAGATGTTTGACGAAGTTCTTTATGTCTAAAAATGTCATGACCATTCACTGTAAAAAAATAATAATATTAATAAAAAATAAAAAAAACTGATCAACAAAATCAAATATTTTTATCTTAACCTGTAAAATATAAGTTATTATCAAATCTATTTAATTTGTAATACGTTAAGCCACGTCTATACTGGCCGAACATGTTCGCCGAATAAAGTTCTTCCGAACTTTTGTTTGTTCGTTGCCAACCTTTTAGAACGTAAACCATATGGCCGGTAATTGTGCGTTAGGAATGTTTGTTGATTTTTTTGTGTTCGCTGAACAAGTTCGCCACGAATGTTCAGCCAGTGCGGACGCGGCTTAACAAACCTCTTTTGGTTGACCATCATGTTGAATTCTACCTTATTTTACACATCATTGTTTACAAGCGCATCTCATATGACTCATCAGGAAGGAAGTTCATGAGGAGATTTGTTTTTCAGAAGCACAATGAACAGTAAATTTCATTACAGTTAATAAGATGTGGAATTAAAATCCACATAAGCATTTTCAAAATGTTTGCTATCAAATACTGTATTACTACACTGAGAAAAATGCAATATACGTATGTAATGGTATAACAGTTTTATCATTATGAAGTATGAATCATTCTTAAATATCTATGTAACACATAATGTAAGTAATAATCTTACGTATCAAAAAATTCGTGAATGTATGTTTCACCATGTCAAATAAGTATGTTTCAATTATTTCGTATAAATACATGAAACATACCTAATACCAGTGAAACATGATTTCATGATATTTGTAATGTTGAAACATACTCCTAATAAAGTTTAAGTCCTAAAACGGTGACGTCACCGGTTGGTGACATCATATCAGTTTTCCGTTGAAACCGTGTTACATACTTATTAACTGACTTGAAAGTATGCAACTTACTTATGGTGAGACTACAATTATGCATTTTACTTAAATCTATACTGGACACAATTACAAAATGCAATAAGTAAGAAACATCATTAACAAGGAAAATAAGTATGCAACCACAGTTTTTCTTTCTCTCATTCTGTGTCAGTCTGCAGTGAATTCGTGTAGTGACAGCTTCGTCGCGCCGCGCCGGTCGGTCAGTGTTTTAGGTGTTGGGCGTTTTTTCGCGGTTTATGGTGTTGTGTTTGTGTTTGTGTGTAGCTGTGAAAAAAACTCTTTCAATCATACATTGGAAATGAGCGGATTTGTAAGTGTATAAAATACATGTTTAATAAATATTTTCTTTTAAATTAATTTGTTTTATTTCTGCCTACACCTCCATAGCTATTTAATTTTTTTATCTTATCTAGATTTTTTTTAAATAGTATTAACCTGTAATTTGAAACAATAAATTTTAAAATCTGATTTGTTATACTTTTTCGAAATTCTATTGTAATTGTTAAGTACCATAGTATGAGGACAAGACTTGAATAAGGTTTGATTTTTAACTGGATTTACTATTTATTTATAATTGTTCAGGTTAGATCTCTTTAGGCTGTATGATATTTGATTGCTGTAAAATTGTATTTATTTAAAAAAATATAAACCGTAAAAAATTAATGGTTTCAGGATATAAAACTGAGTATCACATAACATAGCATTAAAATTGCAATAGTCGAAATCAGATATAAAACATACAGCCAAAAATATTCTTATTTCAAGTTTTGAAACAGCTTGTCTGCCACTTAACTTTTAAAAATAATAAGAGGTGGAATAGTATTCAAATTTTGATGTATTTGTAGTATCATATAACATGGCTTCATACACAACAAAGCATCTGTATATGATACTAAGATAAAATAGTAAATGCCAACAACAATCACATTTCAGAACTTAATTTGAAATAGTATTTTTCCTTAACGGTCAACTACAAAATGTACGCAAAAGCATAAGCCAACATGATGAAACATAATTACAGGAAGTATATTTCATTTAGTGACAAGTAGGTAACGTACGACAAAGATTAGTTTATCTTTATGAAACACAATTACAATAAATATGTTTCATATAATTGAAAGTAAGTTACATACGTCAAACGAAAAACTATAATGATGAAACACCATAATAATAATTATGTTTCATATATAGTTTCAAGTATGTTACATACGACCAAGAATAATTAATCAGGATAAAACATGGTTACAATAAGTATGTTTCATACAGTGGAAAGTAAGTAACATACGGCAAAGACTAAATCATCAGTATAAAAACCTATTACAATAAGTATGTTTCATGTGTTGGCAAAGAAGTTACATACAACAAAGAATGGTCCATGATGACTGATCATCTTTATAATACGTATGTTTCATACAGTGGTAAGTAAGTTGCAGTGACGTCACACAGTGTGACGTCATCAAACTACTGCCGGACTGTACGTATGTTACTTACTTATGCATTTAGAATGTCTGAACATGCAGTAACATACTTATAGCATTAAGTAATGAAAAAGCCATTATTTAAGAGTGTTTCATCATATTTTAAGTATGTTTCAACACCTTTTTTCTCTCAGTGTATTTAATTAATTTACGTTATATTATTATTAACATTTATTATTCAGTTTCCTTTCGTATTATAGATTTCATCACCCTAAACTGATGGATAAATAAAAGTAAGTAATAAATGTGATTAATCCGTCGTATGAAATGTTTTTGGTAGAATGAAGAATTCGAACGAATAATCAACAGGCCACATCTCCCTTTGCGGCTGTTTTTATTTAATTTGTGTGAATCCAATTATTCATCGCCAAGAAAAATAAACAATGTTGTGTCAATATTATTTCAACATATAAACACGGTCTTGTTTATTTTTAAATTTGATTTACTCGCAATATAAAATAAAATACTGTACACAAAACTCTACGATTTTTCGGTTTTGGTGTAGATATTTTTAATGTAATGTAAGCTAAAAAGTTTACAAAATTCAGCACTAAGAGTTTTTTTTTACAACTTTGAAACGGTGACTAAAGTCGATGTCATGGTCGGTTGGAGTGTGAGTAGTGTCAAATTGTTGGTGCTGGCTCAGTTCAAGGTCACCTGAGGGATGACGTCATCGAGGTCAATGACCTCACCGATGACGTCATCGATGACGTCATCGATTGCGTCATCGATGACGTCATCACTAATGACGTCATTTCTATGACGTCACACTCATGACGTCACAGAAATGACGTGCTGATGACGTCATCACCCCTTACGTCATCAAAATGACGTCACCGACGCCACTAAGGTCAAGGTCACGCCGAAACTTAAAATTTTTTGGCACTTTTGCCGTTTCTCGCACTACGCTCCGAGTTTCAGTCAGAGTCCCCGTGACCTTGACCACTTGGAGCGAATTTGCGACGAGAAACGGCAAAAGTGCCAAGTTAAACTCGAGTTTCTGACATGACTCTGCCTAAATGGGCAATCGGTAATCCCTCAGGTGACCTTGAACCAGCACAACACCAACAATTTGATATTACTGTGACCTTGAAAACTTAACTTAACAATGGAGTGCCGACACCGATGCGCACCCCACGACAGTCACCGAGCGACTGACTGTTAGGCTATGTGTATTCTAGGTATATGGGGAAGTGGAGGGGGAAATCTCAAGGTCATCCAAACGGAGTTTTAAAAAGTTAAAGAGTAGAAAGACTACTCTTGTGCTTCCTGGGCAACTTCATCAATTTCCAACGGATCTGTAAACCAATCCGATCTGTAGCGGCAGGAGTCCAGAAAATGGTTGCACCATCCATCAGGTTGTCCGTAGCACTTCCGACAATTGGTAAGATTTGAGAAGTGAAACTTAACACACCGCTGCGGACAACAAGTATAAAAGTATTTTGATTTGTAGATTTTGAAAGTTTGTAGTACCGGTGGTGGCAGCTGTTGGTTCTTGCATCTACACCTGCAACATCCGAAGCATTCACATTGCCGGCAGGCCAGCCCATCCACTTGCCACTTTGGTAAGAGGAAACACTTATCCTCACAGCAATAGGTTGTCCCCGTCTCTTCCTCCCACCGCTTCTTTGCACAATACGTGACGCCTGGCTTCTCCAAACACTTATGCTCGCAACATGAGACACGCTTAGTTTCCATACTTGATGTTGCTTCAGTGAGGGAGCAAGATGAAGTGATGCCGTGGTCAGTGGGAATGGAGCTTATATAAACTAAGGCGAGTGAAGGGGGAAAGGTCAAGGTCATTCAAACGGAGTTTTAAAAAAAGTCAAAGAGTAGAAAGACTACTCTTGTGAGTCTATAGCGATTTCATTGATAGTGAGTGCTTCGGTATGCCAAGTTGATCTGTACTGACACGCTCCTAAATAATGTTTGCAAAAACCTGCAAAATGATTGTTGCACATTTTGCAGCCAGTTACCTGTTTTAGATTAAATTCAATGCAACGTTCAGGGCAACAAGTGTACTTATGCCCTCTCATCTGGTACACATGGAATGTCTTCAACTCCAATTTCGGCTTCTTCCAAGACTTGCATTTACACATGCACTGACCAAAAGCTTCACATTTTCTACATGCCAGGTCATCCACCACATCAATGTCATTTGGCCATGAAAAACATTTCTGTTCGCAACAGTAGTTGAGTTAACTCTCCATGTTGCTGTGGTGAAGGTGCGCGATGAAATGATGCTGCAGTCAGTGAGAGTGCACCTTAAATAAACTCAGTGGAGGGGGAAAGGTCAAGGCCATTCAAACGGAGTTTTAAAAAAGATGACTAGTCATCCTCCTCCTCCTCGTCCGTCGTACTTGGAGAGCTGTCAGACGAAGAGCCCCGCGCAGGTGCTCCCCAGATGAAAAACATATCAATTTTAAAACGAAGACCAGGATCTTGCATCATCAACTCCTTTAATTTATCACACACCAAGTCGACCTTGTGTAAGGTGTCAACAACAAGCTTCCAATTTGTTGGCTCAATATAACTTGTAGTTGAGTCCGCCTCGCTGATAACTACATCCTCCGGCCGTATTGGAGTGTAAAGATGTGTAAAGTTCTTTGGCTGAAGCTGAGGCTCAGGCTGGCTGGGAGTGCAAGGTTGAGTGTGGACCCCTGTCGCATCGAAATCCATAGTCATCCTACATTCAATGTTAGGGTTTTCGTTTAAAACGTATACCAATTTTTCATGCAACATATCCACTTCTGCTGAATCTTGCAGATGAACATTCCACGAAAATGGCCATTCTTCATCCGTAGTTGAGTCAACTTGAGAAAGAGTGCTGTTCGCCATGATAGCTAAGCAAGGAATGAGGTGAGCTACAGACTGTGGTAACAGTATTGAAAAGTATAGGGGGTAAACCAAAAGTATGTGGAGGGGGTATTTTCAAGGTCATTCAATTTGGGTTTAAAAAAAGGAAATACTGGAGGGGGAATTCTCAAGGTCATCCAATTTGGGTTTAAAAAAAAGGAATGAAGGTTACTCCTCTTCAGCCTCGTTGTCTCCCACATCTTCATGAGCCTCGTCCCCCACATCTTCTTCGACATCAGACTCACCGTAAGGATAGATCGGTGAATATTGTGGTGAGTTCTGGCCGTCGTCATCCTGGCGCAATCCAACTTGCGACCAATCGTAATTCAAATTCATCTGAATTACAATCCCAGGGTTGTCCCGGAGTATTTCCTTCATCCGTTCGCAAACCGTTTCCAAATAGTGTACACTATCGATCGACAGTGTCCAACCAGTACTTGTACCGACATCAGTTGTGGAGTCAGCTTGGCTGATGGTGTTGTCTGCCATGGTTGCTTGTCGGACAAGGAATGACGGTTGATGTGATGCTCATGCAGGAACATGGTGAAGTGGTGGGGGGCGTGGTGGAGTAGTGGGGGAAGTTTCAAGGTCATCCAAACGGAGTTTTAAAAAAAAGGAAAACCTACAAAGTAACATTAAAACTTTCCAATTGATGGTGACGAGCGTTTTCTTCTGCAACCTTGCCGACACATGTGACTATGCCATACAGTATGAAAAGTACAACCATAATAAGGCCGAACAATAAAAGATAGCCGTTGACTATCATGATATTTTCTGAGTGGATCTGCTTTCTTCGTATCGCCCTCTCCTGCATCCTCTTCTCCAACTCGTGGACGAAGTCACAGCAAACGTGAGGACATGTTTTATCTGTTGGTAGGTTTGCCATTGTTGATGTTGTCGGTTTGGCTGTTGAAGATGGAATGAGGTTTCCAATTGTGATGTGCCATGTACATCAATAGTCAAGTGGTGGGGGTAGCAAAGCAGTGGAGGGGGAAGTTTCAAGGTCATTCAAACCGTGTTTTAAAAAAACCTATCTTGTTACTGAGCTCATATGTCAGTAACAAGATAGGTGTTTTTGCTCATTTACTTCTTTAATATAATGAAAAAATAAACATATTCTAAAATGGTTAGAACAAGAAATACAACTGCTAGTCAGCTGAAGTAATCTAAGTTGTCCGGCTCGGTCTTCATGGACGTCGGTGAGGAAGCTGTCGAGGAGTGTCCAGGCTCTTCCTTTGGCTGCCGGGTGTTCCGTATATTGCAAGCGTAAACTTGCACGTTTATACGGTAGCCTCGTGCCACCATCAGCTGCAACTCCTTGTACAAGTCGTTTAGCTCCTGCTGAGTCTTGATGCTCACCTCCTCGTAACTTGCGCAACTGACGTTCAGAGACATCCTGATGTTGCTAGGTTGGCTGCTGGAGTAGAAATGAAGCCGAGGCACAGCGTTTGGAGGTACATGAAAAAGTGGTGGGGGTAATGGCGGTGGGGGTAACGGTGGTGGGGGTATGGAAGATCCAATTAAACACTTCTAAACTTTTTCCATCGATACAATGGGATGGAACAAATAGCACAGGTGTCCTTGTAGTTTTCAAATCTAAACATCGGTGCTAGAAATCCGAACTGTTTTCTACCACCTTCCTGTACGAACCGTCGAAGGTCTCTGACGGCAGCATCGCCACAAGGCCTACAAAACTTTTCCCCGTCTTGGAACCTATACCAGGAGTATCCCGAATACCCTCTATTATCTTTCTTGTACTCTTCGATATCCTGCTTTACTGTTATAGGGATATTATCTTGTAAAGCCGTATGGAATAAAGATGCGTCAGTTATAACTCGTTGTAAGCAAAGCTCGTACAAGGTGCTCATCGTTTGCTAGTTGGCAACAGACTGACCGTTTTTCGCATCCAAGCAGGTTTGAATCCTAGTGCGGTAGTGGGGGTAATTACGGTAGTGGGGGTAATTGTGAAATGCAAAGGTCAAAGGTCAAGGTCACCCGCGAAGTTTAAAAAAAAAATGCAACATATCAATATGTGACAAACTTCACATATTGATATGTTGCATTTTTTTGTTTTTTTTATATTTTTTTTGTCTTTTATGATTTATTTATTTATAAAACATTACAATAACATATGTACAACATTAAAACTTAAATCTAACACTGCTGCTTGTCAGCGATATGGATGGTCAACTCTGTAGAATTGCTACCCGTGCAGCCGTGGGACACCAGGTATAGACACCCGGGTTGAATAGAGCGAAGATCCTCGTTTTGTAGAAGATGGACGAATCTCTTGGGCAGGTACACCTGGAACTTTGGTTCATCCCCCGGAGTAAACGGTGCCTCGCTGAGACTGCAGCAGATGGCCTCCCCAACTGTAGTCTCCATCTTCTTCATAGCATGGATTATGTAGTGCTTTTCATCTTTTAGTTCCGAGCACTACTTTACAGGTAATATTGTTGACTTGGAGTGAGCATTGAACTGCTCGACCAAAGTCTGAAGGAACTGGTGAGATGCCATGGTCAGGTTACAGATCGTCTTCTTGCTCGGAGATGTTGTCGTTTCGGAATCTCGAGTAATACTCATGCCAGGTCCCGGTCTGCTCCCCACTTATATAACCCCCGTTACCCCCACCACTCCCCACTTCCCCACTTTGAAGGTAAGAGGCGAGTTTATAGGCGTTTTTCAAAGCGCAATGTCTATCCTTATCATGTTCTGGGCTTTTTGTACAAATACATATGGTTTCCAGCATGTATTGGTAATTCTTATCCAATTCCACGTCATTAACCGGAACATGAGTAAATCCTTCGATCCATCTTTTCTTTTCCAGTCCCTTTGTGTAAATATTGGTAAACTTGTCTGAAAAGTGATGCATAATGTGATACAAGTCCGTGTAACTTGTAAAACCATCATACCAATCGATATGATGGAAATGTTTTAAAATCCATCTGTTGGTAGTAGCGGCTTTACTAGTTAAAGATGAATAAGAACATGGTGGTTTAAATAAAAACGAATAAGGAACACTTATATTCATGTCCAAAAACACAAGTTCTTTTATAATAAATCTATCATCAATACCACGAAACGCTTGAAACTCAATAGTACCAGGCTTGGACTTTACTTGTTCTTCTTCTTCCTTGTCCATTTCGAAGATCCCACGTCTGCTCATTATGAAGTCAGGAGGTCAACTGATTTCCACACCACGGTAGGTACTACTTTTATACCAGGCCGTACAGTTGTTGGCGCGTTGGTGTATATTTAACGTGGGCACCGTCCCCAATAGGCCTAACCCCACAAAATGTTGGTTATTGTTTTAAAAACTAACCATTATCATTTAAGTTTCCATCTTTATATTTTCCTTGTTTTCGTTTTCATCACTAACACTTGATTCTTCTCCTCCATCTTCCTCTTCTTCCTGTTTTACTGATTTCTTATGTAGTTGAGCGTACTTTTCCAATTGTCTCCACATCTGTACTTCATGAGGAACTCTATTAAATATAGAAGTATCCACAGGTCCGTATAATATAGGTGCGTCCGGTTGTTTGTCCAAAGTGTCTTCCAGATAATCTTTAATAATCGAACTTGAAAACACCAGTTGTCTCAAGTATCTTGTTATAGGTTCAGTAGCACAAGTTAAAATGAAAAACTCCTCTCGATTAAGTTGAATTTTGTTATCATGTCTTGTTGTGTCTCTAAACCGCAGCTGATGATCACCACGTTGTTTAATAATATCGATTTCCACATTTGAATCCAAAAGTCCTACTCTTGTCTTTCTTCCAAACATGTTACTACTTAAATAGCATTCTAGCAGATGCAAGTGTTTCATAAACGATTCCCAAGCACTGTCCGTAAACAAAATCATTTTGGGTCCATGAGTTAAAATTACAGTAGGGGAATAATCTGTCGATTTCATAACACCGATTAAAACACTTTTGTCCAAACTGGAAGAGATTGGGTAAAATATTCGCAAAAATACCTCACTCAATATGTTTGGAGAAATATTATCTTCAATATCCCTTTTTCTCTTTTGTATATTCTTTCTTCTTTTACCTGTTTCTTCAACATTATTACTGGCGTGAAGTTGTCCACAAACGTTTTGTTCACCTCCTTCCTGGTGACCTTGAAGATCTAAAAACTCAGATATCTCCTTCTCAATATCTACCACATTTTCAGGTGTACCACTAGGAGAAGCCATATTGAATACGATGCTACCCATACAACAGTATGCAACAAACTGATGAGGAGCGGCCTGTACGCTCTGCTTTTATACTCGCGGAATGAAACAAAACCGGTTTTTACAGTACATTCTTAACAATTCCAGTTAGAGGTGTGTATGTTACAATTTTATCATGTAGAATTAAACAGTATGCAGTTGTATTAGCCGGTATAGCCACGTTGAATTCCATTTCTATTTTTATATCCACACTTGATGATTTTACTGATTCATTTTGTTTAGAACAATCAATTACAACTATTGGGTAGGCATCGAAATATTTTTCAGGTGATAATAAAGGTGTATTTGCTTTGCCGTAATATGAACTTTGGAATCTTGCGTACATATCGTACAATATACTGTATTTCTTCTTAGTGAATGACACATTTAAATTGTCGTATGGAAAGAATTGTGAATTTAAATAAACTTTAATATTTTTCAAGTCACAATGATCAAATTGTCCTGCATGTTTAGTGATGTCGTCTCTTCTACCTGTTTGTAAACCAAATATAATATACCTGGCTCGTTCTACATAATTTGATGTTTTAACCGTCCAAGTGTGTCGATCCGTAGTAGGTAAACTGGGATGCTCATGGAATTCCCAACTTCTAAATGGAATAACAATATCACGATCGGCTTTTAATTTTCTTAAAAGTAGCATTCTATGCTCGTCAGCTAATTTAATATGTGGAACTCTCCATACAATTTTGTCTAATTTTAATTTCCATTCTAAAGTTGCATCAGTCGTATTATCTGCAGCTTTAATAATGTCTTTATCGTTAGAAGACCTCAACAAAACTAATTCTTGTTTAACGTTTAATATTATTTTCCTATAATCTTCAGCAAAACCAAGCAACAAACGTAATGGAATATGAAAATCAAATCAAAATATCCATCTGAATTTGGAGTGATTGTGTCAATTGTAGGTAATACCCATCCGGCAGGTTTAAGTAAATTGGTTTCATTGGGTGTTATAGATGTTAGTCCTTTTAAAGTCGTTGTAATACCTACTTTTTTAGTGGAATCAACTGTTACACCTGATATTTCATATCTAATTTCATCAAACAGGAAAGCCATAGGATTATTTATAAATGGAACTGTTGTACCAGCAGTAGTACCGTCCTTTTTAGTAACTTTTCCTTCAATATACAAGTAACTTTCACATGGTAGTGTGTAAATGTCTTGATGTTGTATGGGAATACGAATTTCATCGTTATTGTTTAATTTCGATGAAGTGTAAGGGTTGTGGGTGTGATATTCTTTTTCCAATAGGGTTTCGTCGAATGTTGGACCCTGCGCTATATCCAGTATATCCATAATCGGTTAATTTTAATCAAACTCTCTATAAGAAACGAATGTTCTCGCGTGTTAACTCCTCCACAACTGAAGAGCTACTAATGCGGTTTACCGTAGGTTGTTCGCTTTTAAATGTTAAACCCATGGTTTTTGTATTAAAGTGTCGATTTTAAATGTAATCTAATCGTAATAGGCTCTTCTCTGAAGTCTACCAAGTTACCGTCTTGATCCAATACGCTCAACACGATGTCTGAAATGAAAGTGGTGTTCAACGGTAGATATACCAGATTTTGTGGCTTTTCAACAATTTTAAATCCAGGTGGTACACTTGGGTAAAATGTATGTATGATATGGGTGTTAGCCCCATCACTGTAAGCTCCTTGTATAATGTTACAAGTTATGTCTATACTATTGACTTTTAATATTGTTACTGTTTTCTTACCGGAATGTGTTACATCTGGTTCTAAAACAGGCTCATCGTTGGAAAATCCTAATAAATCACCAATTGAGTTTGGTTGAGTAAAATCTATATAATATTTGGAAGTAATTTCAGCTTTCATCGTATTATTATTACCTTTTAATGTTATATTGTCTTTTCCCATTTTAGTTTGCAAAAATTCATTTATATGATCAATTTCATAAGAACCTGTGGGTAACCTGCACTCTTGTAAGTCTGTAAATTTTCCACTGGCATCTTTTCCCTTATAATAATGCAATACGTTATTTTTACCTTCCGTAACATTGGGAATAGAGTTGTAAGCTGTAAAATCCAATAGTGCCGCCTCCCAAAATCTTCCTTTTTGCAAGCGTAAAGCTGGAAAAAGGATACTTCGTAAAGTGGACGATTTTCCTGTTAATGATACCGTATAGGAAGACATCTCAATAGTGACTGATACTTTTAGCTAGAAATTCCAAACATAAATGGCCACATATTGAAGTATTATCAGGTTGTTCTCTTTTATAGTTGAGCCGGTTGGAATGAAAGTGGCTTAAGTCCAGCAGAGCTAGTTTTGAGATATTAAAGGTTTTACGTTTTGTTTGATAAAAAAATTATTTACTATTTTTTAATTTTCTTATTTATCTTATTAATTGTTTGGGTATGGTTAATTTTTTTTTTGCATTATAACCATATTCATAAAAAATAAATAAAAAATGTGACTTACGCCACTGTCATTCTCAACATATTTTAGGTACGGTTACAGAAGTTTTAGGATGGTAGTACTAATGAACACTTATATAGGCACATAACACATAAATAGGCTATTCTAATGTTAAAAAATTTAATTTGTGAAGATAAAACATAGGCCTAAACTCAAATGTGTAAATTGAATAAAGTTGTACCTTATAGACAGTTTATTTAAAAAACCACTACTCACAATACTTTAAAACACTGACTAAAACACTATAAAACAATAACAATTACTAAACACAACATAAAACACTTTAATAATACAAAAGTCGCATGATAAAAACAACTGGAATCAACAGCTGAAAACAAGTGAAAACTCTGAAGGACTTACTTCACTGTCATTCTCAATGGAACAGAAATTCTGCTAAGTGGACTTAGTTTGTGCTGCTCCTGGTGGCACAATATTGAACTAGGTACTTACATCACTTTCATTCTAAACAAAACAGTCTTTCTACTATAAGAAACTGTACTTATCTAATTTTTTTCAAATTTTGGACCTACGCCACTTTCATTCCAACCGGCTCAGTTATAATATATGTTTTTAGCAGATTTAAAGTAATTTTGAAGTTCTTTTGGTGGTGGCAAATTACCGAAACTATCAAAATAATATACATTGTTATTTAGTTTCTTATAACAAACCCAATGGGTGCCAGGCCCTTCAGTATTATCCAAATTTACAATTCCAGTCTCATTTTGCCACATTTTCTTTGGTAAACTGTCTTTCATAAACACACCGCGGAAAAATGGCATTTTTAAACAGGAAATATATTTAAATAATTCAATATTGGTTAATGCTTTATGTGGTATGACCAATTGATTTCTTTCATTTAATATGCACGATAAGGTCTTAGGTAAAGTCCTGCCCCGTTTTTTACCATTGACCACACGGTGGGCTTCTTCCTGCCTTTTCTTGTAGATCGCCGTCTTCTTTTAGCGAATTTCCCATAGGGAATAAGCTATTACCGTAGGTCTCATGGAAAGACCTAAGCCCGGGACCATGTTACTTTTTCGTTTTGAGGTGCCCAGAGACCAAAATTAATAGTCATTAAAAATTTTATATATATATATATATATATATATGTATATATGTATATATATATATATATATATATATATATATATATATATATATATATATATATATATGTATGTGTCCCTAGACACGATAACTCTCGTAAAAATGGTCCGATCGACACCAAATTTGGTAGAGATGTGTAATCCTACGTTTATTCGGATGAGTTCGAAAACCAGACATATCGACCTACCGGAAGGGGTAGTTTTGGGGGTTTTGTACCCTAAAAATGGGTTTTTTGCATTTTTCATATGTAAATTTAAAAAATTTTTAATTTTTATTTTAACCATTGGATGTAGCTCAAAAAAACACACAATTTAGTATCTCGAAGCTTTGCTCTATCTCCATTGGTTACCGAGATATTACAAAGTCTAAAGACAGTACATTGTCTTTTGGGGCTCCAATGTTAATCTTATGAAGAATAAGGATGTGTTAATATTTCACTTATTAACCAATATTTTTGGATGAAACTTAGTATTTAGCTTCATTTGGTTGAGATTCATCCATTTAAGGTAAAAATCTTGGTTTTTTTTACTTATCATGGCAGCAAACCTGCATACTCTGTTCCCATGTTAATCATATGGAGAATAGGCAAACTCTTTTATTTATGGACAGATATTGATGAAACTTACTATATGGCTTTATATGGTCGAAATAATTTTTTTCTAAGCTAAAAACCTACTTTTAGTGTCCCCCATGGCAGCATACCTGCATACTCTTTCCCTATATCTTAAGGAGAATAGACATTTATTTCCCTATTTATTTTGCACTAATGAAATTTTGTTTACAAGTTTAGCTGGTCAAAATTAATATTACTAATTTGGAAATTCGCTGAGTACGCAGGTCTGCTGCGACGGGGGGTATTTATATTTCCTCCATGTTTTCTTGTGGTTGACCTCCTTTTTACTCTCCTTCTCCTCCTTCTTCCACCTCCTACTGCTGTTTTAGCCTTCATACCTGCTGTTACTGCTAAAGCTGCTGCTTTTTCTGCTATGCTAGCGTCACTTGATTTTACTCGTTGCCAAGCTATGTCCGCAAGCTTTCTGTCTGCTATCGATCTATTTTTTGAATCGGCAAACGTGGAATATGCGATATCGTGTTCTTTACAAGCCTGATCTAACTTATTTATGCCAGGATCGCCTCTTTCCAGTCGTTTTTTCAATTTAGTTCCTGGTCCGCAATACTGATAACCTCCCTGTATATGGAATTCGTATGGTAATGCGTCTATTGCTCTATTTACGATGGATCCTACTGGAAGTCGTTTTAAAGCTTTAATTAACAGAGAAACCGCTGTGGACGTGATCCCACCTCCTCTCCTTACAGTGTCACGATATGGACTGATGTACTGGAACGTCATTATTGTCCTTTTATAATCGAAATGTACAACTTATGTGTTACCTCTATGACGAGTTGGACATAAATGAAGTCGTTTATTGTGATCTTATATTAAATATCAATATCACCCCAATCTGATGATCTAAATTTTTGCGTATTAGGGTTAATAAAGTATTTATTAAAAATTTCCCTTTTAATCCAACCACCTCTCGCGGATTCAGCATAAGTATTATGACCCGATTTTCCTTGAAGAATATCCGGTGTAAAATGATTGTGCAAATCAAATAACGCATTACCTAAGACTTTTACAAGAAAATTAACAGTGACGGCATTATCCACATGTTCAGGGTCTTTAAGGTCTGTTATACGTTTATTATTACAAGTATACACTTTACTATCCTTTAATGATCGGACTGCATTTATTGCCCGGGTGTTCCCGACGATGCGGAACACACATTCTTCCGCTGTCCCCGTTGGGAAGGGCCCCGCCTGGAGGCCACACAAATCTTTGGTGTATTTTCGGTGGACTCGGTCTGCCAAAAGATTTTGGAGGATGAGGGCAACTGGGATTGTTTGTCACAGTTCGTCCGGGGCATCCTCCTGGAAAAGAAAACCGATCTGGACCGCGAAGTGGCCCAGATCCCTTGATCGAGCGGCTGGATAAGGAGCGAGCCCCACGGGCGTAAGCCAAATTTAGGCCTAGCCTGACGTAATGTGACAAACAATTCCAGGTTAGATTCCTAAAGAGTAGAGGAGGTTTTTTAGTGGGTAAACCCGTTTTTTGGGGAGCCCCACACTACAGGCTGGCCACCTGTGTGCGTAATGCATTTTTCCGCCTCTCCCTCAAAAAAAAAAAAAAAAAAAAAAAAAAATCCTTTAATGATGTTGTGATGGTTTGTCCTACAGTTGCAGCATCATTTGGATCTCTTCCATTATGCAAGTTTTTTATTACTTTGTTATTACATGTAAAAAATCTAAAAGAATGATCTGGATCTAGATGTACGGTTTGTGATAAAGCAGCTGCATCTCGAGCATTATAACCCAATCTCATATTTGATAACGGTTTACCCATGCAATCCCAAGCATTATTTTTGTATGTTAATAAATTAAATTTTTCATTACCTTGAACAAAGTCATCCCCTTGCTTCGATACTACTTGATCTTGTTTTACAAAAGAGGTTGTTTCTTGTTTTAAGGTTTCCATCATTTGACCCACTGTTGCACCATCTGATGGCGCCGAACCATCTTTAACATTTGCTAAACAATTATTAAAACAATCTATAACCCCTACATCACGTATGATACAATGATCTTTAATATATTTTAGATTTACAGCATCGTTTTCAGTTTTTGGATAACCTATATCATTAATAACAAATTTATAAAAAGAAAATCCATCTTTTGTCTTTTCAGGTATCAAGGAATGTAAATAGCGTCTATTTACGCTGTCTTTTGCATCTTTAGGGTCATCTACGTTGGATATACGTTTATTGTTGGCACTATACGTTTTCCCATTGAATTTTAACGTATTTTTTAATTCAGATGACAAATAACCTTTGTTTATCGCATCACCGTTTTGATTTGGTTTACCAACGTTGATAATTCTATGATCTTCTGCGTCATATGTGTTATTTTGTAGTTTTAATGTTGGCGATATCTTTTCCTTTAATATTTTTAAGTTTATTGCATCGTTTTCGTCTGTGGGATCTTTTATGTTTTTTAACCTTTTATTACTAATATCATAATCTCCTTCAGGTGTCTGTTGTAAACCAGCACTTCTTTTTAAACTATTCGCGTAATATAATCCATCTGCGGAATACCGTCCGAACTTGTCGACACTCATGGTGCAACTGAATAGTAATCTAGGAAGTAACGCATTTTTATGTGATTACCCCACGGTTTCGGAGTTCATCCACTAAAGCCACCCATTCGTTATCCAATCCAGTATGACCCGCTTCTTTAGCTTCATGTATTAGTTTCATTCTATCCACCAATTTATTGATATTATTGTAATAAATTACATTTGTGTTATATAATTTCTTCATTAAACCTGTACCCGTAACAGATTTGTTTCTTTTTCTTGGTTCTGCAGCACTTATATCCAAAGTGGATGACACAAACCTTCGTTTTACAGATTTTCTTGGCATTATCGGCATTGGTTGTCTTCTCGTTGTTGGTATTAACTTGGATACAAATACTCTATATTTTAAAGACCTAGATCTAAAAACTGGTTGGTCAGCTAAATATTTTCTCCTGTATGCATTGGTGTGTTCCAAAATCTGTTTATATGCTTCCATGTCTTCTTCTTTAACTAACAATTCTAAAGGCTTTTTTCAAATAATAATTCAAATAATCCTCTTGTGCCCTTATATCTTTGATTACCAACAATAATATTATCATGTTCATCAATGTTTACCGGACTATTACCAACCATTAAACCTTCTTCTGTTAATCTTACTCCATAACTATGGTAGTTTTTATTAGGATTTATTCCAGCTAACATTTTTATCATGTATTTCCTTCCTAAAGGTCCTTTGCTATGAATGTTTTCACCCAACAAGCTTATGTTTGACGGACCTTCCCTAGCTTCTTCTTCTTTTTCCTCTTCACTAGCGGTTGATACATCCTCATGTCCTCTTTTAGCTTTTACTTCA
This sequence comes from Neoaliturus tenellus, assembly GCA_030545055.2. Classification (NCBI taxonomy): domain Eukaryota; kingdom Metazoa; phylum Arthropoda; class Insecta; order Hemiptera; family Cicadellidae; genus Neoaliturus; species Neoaliturus tenellus. The sequence goes on along the minus strand of CM061532.1, from coordinate 26,713,699 downwards.
TATAATTCTCTTATACCACTATAGTCTGGTGATTCTAGCTCTCTTTCGGGTTTTCCACCGGTAAAACCACTATATGTAGAGGATTCCAGGTCTTCATCACTAAAACCTTCATATTTTACATTTTCTCTTTCAAACTTTGTGATAGGTGCAATCGCATCTCCTTCCAATACAGGTTTAGCGAATTTTTTGTTTAATTGTTTCAAGGGTTCAGTAATAGGTTTAAAAGTAGATTCAAGGAATTTCTCCCTCTCGCTAATACCTAGTTTTAATGCTCTGTTTTTAGCCCGAATAGAATCACTAAGTGATTTTATTTCTTTTACTAATTTTTCTTGGTTAACCATGTTTGTAGCAAGACGTGTTGTACAACAATGAATATTTCATACCACGTTCAATGTATTAATATAAATTTATCAAATCCTATTCTGTATCGACCATTGTTTAGCGGTTGTTCCTTCATAATTGTTAGGAACCCATACTTTTCAGCCCAAGCCTTTCCACATAACTCTTTAAATCGTTCAAATGTCATATCCGCATTTACATGATCAAAATATATATGTTTTAGGTTGGTTTGGTCCTGTTTAAATACAATTAACATGTTTGCATTGTCTCTAATGAGTTGTTTAGGTATTTTGCTGTAAGTTTGGCCAATATAAATGCTATCTATGTTGTTATGTCGACCCATAGCGAAGTAATTCCTTATTGTGTTTTGGTTTTCACAAGATACATCGTCAAATATGAACACAGAGAATGGTTTAGCTTCTTGTGGTTGCATGACACTCTCGCTTGCATTAAATTTTAAGTATTTAACTTCAGGCACATTATTCAGTATCTTTTCCAATAATTGATATTTTGGTTGTTGTAGTGATTTTGAAAATACATATAGATTATTAAAACGTAATCCTTTAGGGTTTGTAATTAAATTGAATACTACATTAGTTTTTCCACAGTTGGAAGGTCCGGTAACCAGACAGCGCACGGTGTTTGGTAACAAATTGGGAAATTGCCATGTTTCCCACTATTGAATTCTGAATTATCCACTGTGAGTTCATCTATATTATTAATAGTAAAACTCTCCTTTTGTGGTATTATCTCCATCCTTTGTAATGGTTCAACCTAAAATGATTCTCTATCGTTATATCAAATCCTTTTTAGGTATCCAAGAATCTGCCGTCTTATTAAATCCTAACCATCGTACTTTAACCTTATCTTTTTTCCGTTGCAACACCTTTTCAACTAAATATACATCGCCTACTGTTGATTAACATTTCATGTCCATAAAACCCTCCTTCAAGCAATTATCCTTTATTATCTTTTAAAATATATGTCTCAGGTACTGTAGGTTGTACTTTGAATACAGTAAAAACCTCATTGGTCCAATTTGGCAGATATCTTTTACTGAATACACCTTTATATTTACTTATTCGCACTTTATCACCCACATTAAATTTTTTAGGCTTTAGTTTTTCAACTTTTGGTTTAGTATTCATTTTTATACGTTTTAATACAAGGTTTTCATTTTTACTAGTTACTTGGTTTGGTTTCATCCCGATAGTCCTATGAAATTTGTTATTGTAATCGTTTATAAGTTTTGGTAACATATCAATCCATATGTGCGATCCTCTGTTGGAAAACATTTTATACATTGCACTTTTTAAAGTTCTGTTGAATCTTTCGATTATTGAGGCTTTTACCTCTGAATTGGTTGAGTAATGGTTTATATTGTGTTTTTTCATTAAATTTGCAAATTCCTTATTAAAATATTCTTTTCCATCATCTGTTTGTAAATGTTTAATAGTATGTTTGTCTCTTTGTATAGCTATTTCCATTGCTTTTGTAACACTTTTGCCGCTTTTATCTTTTAGCGGTAAAGCATCAGCCATTTTTGAAAAACAGTTAATAACAGTCAATATGTATTTATATCCTTTATTTTGTTTGCTATAAGGAATCATTTCGATTAAATCCGCTTGATATAAATCATTAATTCCTTTTATCACCGTATTTCTTCGTGGAAACTTTCTTCTTGCAGGTTTATGAAGTTCGTTGACAATTTGTTGCTTCAAGTCCTTCATATTGCAGGTTTCAATGTTTGTTGTGTCACATGTATAATCACAATGAATGTTGTTTTAAATATTCACATCATTTATATGGGTCAAGGTCATCCAAACTTGTGTAAAAAATGGGGAACACGGCGTTGGACTTGCCGTGTTCCCCATTTTTTTACGGAAGGAGAAAGGAATAAGGTCGAAGTTGTAGAAGGACGAAGAATAGGTTACTAGTTGATAGGGTTTAGGGAGTAATGACCAAAAGGAAGAGTGTGGATTTTGTCGGGCATTATGTGTCTTTTATCATCCCGAGCTGACAGTGCTTTTTTAATTTCGGTGACACTGTAGACTTGATGCTTGAAGCTTCGGATATTGTTGAATGTTGCTGATATTGTAGTATCTTCAAACAAACAAGTCTTGTAGTGGTCAAATGTCACGTGTTTTTTTCAAATAAGATGTCTTCACTCCTTTTGCTTTCTTGACTGTCGGTGTGTTGTTCTCGTGGTACATCTTAAATGAATACAATTTCGCCATCAGCGCCACTATTTCTTCTAAAGGCATTCCATTTGCTTCATCTTTGAATTTTCCAATTACTTTTTTATTTCTTTCATTAAAATTTGGATGGTTCTTCGGATAATCAAAAAAGTCGAAATCTTCTTTGTATGGAAAAGTCCTTAGGTCTTCATACATGTCCAAAGTCTTTATCCAGTAGATAAACGCGTCCGTATCCATGTATGCGACTCCAATGTTTTCCCTTCCGTAGTGTTTAACCATTTTGTTATAATGGAAATCATACATCAGGGTTTTACTTATGTCCAAAATCGACATACCTATGTATAACGGACGGTCCATGACTATTGTTGTTTTCTTCATACTGACAGCGACTAGATTTTCGTTTATAATCATGGATGTTCCGAAATTTGGTTTTTGCACTAATTTTTCCAATTTCCTAGGATCACTCACTAATTTTACATTTTTATGTTTTCTCTTGTTCTCCAAGGTTTTCCCAAAGATGGCGTTATTCATTAATTTATAGAAGTCCTTTTCAAATGCTGTTGTCGCTGCAGCTCTTCTTGTAGTGTTGGAATCAATATATGGTTTCAACCAACAAGACTGGGTGAATTCAATTGCTCTATGAATTCTCACTATACGTAGACCCAATTCAAGAGCCTGTTGAACTACCCAGTAGTGAGCCACATACCGATCTTTATTCTCCAAGGTCATCATCAATTTTGACCATCTTCCTGTCGGTGAAACTTCAGTCTTAGCTAGGAGAGGCAAGTCGTAGTGATGGTCATGAAGATTCTCCGGGTATTCAAAATCACAGTCCAAAATATAGCCTTTTGGACCATCCTTTGGAATCTGTGAGATGTCTCCGATGGTGGCCGGGTCGATCCATTTGAAGTCAGCGTAGGGAAGCGGATTTGACATTGCCCAACCATAAAGGTTGTTTGCGTCAAAGTAGCCAAGGTAGACCGATGGTTGTTGCTCGTCGAAGCCGGGGATGTACTTGTTGTTGGCTTTGACATGACGTGTTACAGCTTGTGTCAAACCGCCCCGTACACCAGATTCCATCATGAGCACCATATCTATATCTGTTAGAAGTTCCAATCGACAGTTGGTTGACTTTAGCATAGCTTGCCATGCTAATCCTGGAGATGTGTACGAGTGTAGAAGGTCCAGTCCATAGGCGGAGAAGCAGGTGTTTCGAAATTCTTCCATCACATCACACAGCAGAGTTACGTCCAATTTTATATAGAAGTCAGAATATTCCCCTAAGGTTTGAATGTTTAGTTGGTTCCAAACATTACAAGCATGATTGTAGTCTTCAACGGAGATTTCACTTTCGTTTAATTTGCTGTTGAAGGCTTCAATCGGTGGCAGACTGGTTTCTTCAAACTTTTCTGTAGATGTTATATAATCATAGGGGAAAACTCCTTTCCGTAATACTAGGTCCAATTTATCTTCAGATACAATTTTGCTGGTTTCTTTTAAGTCTTCTCTTCTTAGGTTCTCTGACAATTTGGCTAAACTAGATGGCATAAATCTGTAAGAGTCTACGAAGCAAAGTTTAATTTTACCTACTGTTTTTGAAAAGCTGATGTACTTTTCCAATGTTGTAGCAAGAACATCAATTTTACCGTCATCTCTTCCTATTTCTGGAATAATAAAGTGGGAGTCGTAGCCGCTAAGATTGTGTAAAACGACAGGAATAAAGTTTGGCAGTTTGTAATTTATATTGCATGAATTACAAGCAGCTCCTCTGTATAACCCTGTCAGGTGATCGTGATCTCTTACTTTTGGATTTTCTTCTTTTTGCATCATCTTCTTGCATAAATAGCATCTTGTCGCTACGTTGTATTCTTCTTGTTGATTTTGGTTTAAAGGTTCCATAGGTACAATATTACCGAACAAGCGTTGAACCTTTTCAGCAATATCGTACAGTTGGTCTACAAAATACTTAGCGGCTTCTTCACCACGGTAGAGTATTGGAGTGGATGTTAAACCATAGTCTTGCAATTGGTTTTCAGACAAGGTTGATTTAACTAGTAAACAAAAACTGTTGGGTTGATGCAACTGATATTTCGTTCTTCTAGTCACTTCGCCGTCCGGCAGCTCCTGTGGTACTAACGTTGATTCAAAATCTGCGTAGACCACTAGTGGAATTCGGTATTGGTGAACTGTCTTGTTAAATTGTATTGAAGCTCGGGTAGGAGGTGGAAGACTTATCTTTACTTCATAGTTCTCGTTGCAAAGTCTTTTATGTTCCAATAACCAGTCCAATCCTCCACGTCTTGAATCTTTCCAAGAAAAGCAGAAACATCTCTTGCAAACTGTAATCCTATTTACTCTTTTGGTCAATTGTTTTACAACTAAGGCTTCAAAGTCCTTTATCCATACATAATGGGAAATTTCACACTTAGTTATCAATAGCAAACCTTCTTTGCTATTGATAACTACCTTCTTGTGGTTTCTTTGCTCAACCTTTACTACCCGCAAAGGATAAACGTTGTTCGAATCATCCAGACCAAAAACATTGACTGAAACGCCAGGATTTTTCTTTTCAAATTTGTCAATATCTTTTAAAGTAACTGGGTAAGTAAGACCTTGAAAGTTGTAGCGGTGTTCATTCTCGTAGTATTCTCTACCAAATCTACAAGGATTGTTTTTAACATACTTGGTTAACATTGCATACTTGAAACATTCATTACCCTCATTTTGAACATTTCTACACGAGTTAGTGTTTTGGATTTTCTTTGGTAGAGGGATAAAACTACTACCTCTTAAACCATATCCATGTTTATGAACCCTAACATCCATACCTTCAATTGATGACAAAGTCCATCCAGATCCTCTTCCTTCATGTTCTTGGAGTTTGGTTATAAGTTCCTCCAAGCATTCTTCAATAATATCATCAATGTCGGAGGTGAAGTTAAGGGTTCGGTTTTTGGTAATGAATGCTCTCAATGCTGTTTCACCATCAGTATTGTTAAACATAGCCTCTAACACCATTCCAAATTTAATAAAATTTAGCCTTTGTAGTTCTTCCCTCAAAGTTTGACCAACAAGTTCCTTAGCCTGGGTTATGAATGTTTCCAGTTCCAATTGAACGTTATTAATTTTGAAATGTGTTACAACTCGTCCTGGCAAGGCCGTGGTGCGCAGTTGTCTTACATCTTCCAGTTCTTCTTCTTCCATATCCTCTTCTTCGGTGTCCTCTTCTTCAATAGGTCTTCCAGTAGTGGATGGTCCAGCACCAGCAAATTGGATCACACTATTTCTTCTTCTTTGCATTTGCTGTTGATAGCTGTCTCAGTAGTCCGTCTGCTTCTGGTGCTCTTCCAAAAACCGGTCAATTGAGTCTAAGTCTATTTCATCCATGGTAATATCTTCTTTTCTATCTTCGTCTTCATGTAATTCTCTGTGTAGGGTGAAAAGATCTTCGTCTTGAAAGATTTCCCCACAAACGTCGCAAAGAGCCATTTCAAACAGTTTGGCTTTGAATGCACACTCTGTGAATGTCCACGCAATAATGAGCAGCGCACTCAACCGGGTCCCTTTATATCTGAGGCAGATAGGTGGGGAAAGTGACGTCATATAGAAACAGGTTATCAATCATGTGCTAAATTTAGCCTTTAAACAACCATTTGTAATACATTTATCAGCAGGCTTGATAAAATCAATGGTATTTGGTCTAGATTCAATAATTTGTACGAGTTTTTTCAAAGACATCTGTTCCAACAAGTTTATATGGGTCAAGGTCGTTTGGAATTATTATTTTGAGCGGGGGATAGAGCACTAAGCAGCATCATTTACTACAAAGTGCTCTATCCCCCGCTCACATTCTTTTTTTTAACTTTTTGTTTAAACTTTTTACAAAGGTGAAACATCACCATCAGAGTCGGAATCATTCTCATCATGAAATAGGTAGCGATGACAATACATAATTCTTCTGGCTACTAACATCCTATCCATTGGACGATGAATAGTGTCTTGTTCTTCTTCTTCAATTTCCGACTCAGATGATGACTCTAATGTTTCGTAGGCGTGCAAGTCCACTTCATTGTCCATTGAACCAGCTTCGTCAGAGTCCGTTTCAATATCCATTATTTCTTCCTCCTCCTCTTCCTGATCAACCGCAGGTAGTTGGTCCTCTGCTTCTATAACTTCTACAGGTATTACCTCCAGAATTGAAAGAATTCTGTCGCGATGGAACACGGTGTTGTCAAGTGGAGCCATGGTATGAAAGTGGTGTATCTATCCAATTGGTTTGCCCTTTTTATACCCCCACCAACTATACATCTTATGTGGGTCAAGGTCACGTCAAGATACCCTTTGAGCGGGGGATAGACCACTAAGCGACATGCTAGTCCATTGTCGCAAAGTGATCTATCCCCCGCTCTATTCCGCAGATCACACTCAAGTCCAAGTCCAAGTCCAAGTCCAAGTCCAAGCCCAAGCCAAGAATTTTACACACTTTATTGCCACCAGGAAATAGTTATTCGCACATTTACTTGGTTTGCAAAGAGGTACTGAACAAACTCCATATTAGTTGTATTTTCGGTATGTAAATGCATCATGAAATATGCAATCTTATCGATTGCAGCATTGTCCAAAGGTTCACAGTTTACAAGTTCCAATGTACCTAAGCTTGTCTTCTCTTCGATCAATTCCACAACTTCATTAACATCTTCTTGCATAAGGATGAACTCAACGCTGTAGCTTTCCATTGTACCTGGTGTCTACACAATTGCTTGACTAAATCCGCTCTTCATCAATCCTACATATATACCAATTCCCCCTCCACATTACCCATTCCCCTCTACCTTTATATGGGTCAAGGTCACCCAATAATACCCTTTGAGCGGGGGATAGACCACTAAGCAGCATGCTAGTCCATTGCCACAAAGTGATCTATCCCCCTGCTCTGTATTCCACACAAGTCCTAGTCTTTACACACACATTAGCCCCCAGTCTTTAACACTTAGTCATATACTCTGTCCTCCCTGCCAATTAAGAGTTCCCCATGTTTGCCACTGTTTTCAATCAACCTTTCCAAGTCCCAAAACACAATGTCCAAATTAACCAAGTTCGCTCGTCCAATTTGAAACACACTATTCCCCCCAAAGTCACTTGCTCTCACTTGTTGTCCTGTATACTGCTTCTTCTTCCACGCTACAATCACTACCCTACCTTCTTCAACAACCATTCTTTTAACACTATCATACACCTTCTTCAACATCCCTCTACAGTTTACATAGTTAATGCTAACATACTCCCACTCCTTACCAATGATCAGTGAACCACTCATGTTTACAAACTCTACTTGTTACCTAGAAGGCTCAAAGCAGAATGAAATGGAGATGTAGAGACCCCCTCTTTTATACCAGTTAACCGGTTGTCCTTGGTTCGAAGTGGGTCAAGGTCATCCAATGCAACCCTTTGAGCGGGGGATAGACCACTAAGCAGCATGCTAGTCCATTGCCGCAAAGTAGTCTATCCCCCGCTCTGTACTGTACACACACACACACATGTCCCTGTCCAAATCTTTCATTACATACCTAATATATATTCACTTCCTTCATCATCACTATCACTCATCACTGCTTCCACAAACTCCATCGGGTTAAAGTTAAATTGTTTTAATTGTTCTTTTAGGTTTTCAATTTGTTGGTCCTTCACTTCCAAAACAGTGTGAAGGTGTGATATGTAGTCCGCTGCCTCGGTGACACTTGCTACTCTTGGGTCGCCTAACTTCAAGCTGGGAACTACACCCTGCAGCTTGAAGTACGCCATACGCCTCTCTTGCTCCTGCCGTTGACCAGGACTGAGCAAGCCTTGCCCGTCTTGACTCACCTCCAGCAAGGTCCGTAGCATCGGAGCTTTGCAGGCGTTTGCTCGAGCAACAGTTATGCTATGGAATGGTCGAACAGGTCCACGAGTAGCAGGCAGGACGTTGGCAGCACGCCTCCTTGAAGAAGAGGAAGCCTGAGAGTTGGAAGCCATGTTAAAGTGTAGTATTCAGCTAAGCGGTACAAAGCAGAATAACCAAACTGTACATCAATACCCGTATATATACACTTATCAGTGGTGGGGGTACTAGCTAACCTTGGTAATGTGGGTCAAGGCCATCCAAAAATATTACCAGAACGGGGGATAGATCACTAAGTGGCATGTTAGTCCATTGCCACAGAGTGATCTATCCCCCGCTCTGTATTCCGCATTCACACACACATTCATACAAACACGCAAGTCCCAGTCCGAGTCTTTACCCACACCTATCCACTCTCATCCTCACTATCATCACTATCATCTAACAATCTGTCACACTTCATAATTACACACACTTCATAATTAACACTTAACACACTTCATAACTCCCATTCTTTCCGGATCAAAAGTATTTCACTGCGTGCACTCTCCAACAACCTGTTCTTTTCCTCTATCATTACGTTACAACTTTTAATATATCTTATAGCAGCTCTAACAGTGTCTTCCTGTGAAGATGCACCAACCACTACACCTGGCACTATCTGCTGGAGCTCTTCATACAAGTTCGATTCTCTTCTGGAGGCTCCACTGCTGCACAACTCCGTCTTGCTCGGAGTGAATCCGAAGAACCGGACGCGACTCCTTGAAAGGCGGTCCCGCCGGATCGGTCCAGAGCTCGAGCCAGAGTTGGAGGCGGTCGGGGCAGAGGTAGAGGCTGGAACGTTCATGGCAGACATGGTAGTGTTCGGCTTAACAGTGTAAAGCAGAATGAGAGGACGGTTGATCACCACTCCTATATATACCCATTTTTAGTGGTGGGGGTAACCGGGGGGGGGGGGGGTAGCTTAAGGACTTCCACTACATTTCGCTTAGTCTTCGCGGTCATCGGTTTTACATACCTTTAGCACACCCATTATTTTGGGCTCATACAAGCTTAGTAAGAGCATTAGAGTGGGGGGTATCACATGATACACAACATTAGTTGTAAGGTTAGCACTTTACTTTAAACAGTAATTTATATGGGTCAAGGTCATTCAAACTTTGAAAAATTTTTACCTCCAAACACTTGTAGCAAGCTACAAGTGTTTGGAGGTAGGTTTTTATTTGTTAAAGATTTCTTTTTGTAACTTCGTCTTCACCCTCAAGGACACGGTTTGAGATTGTCCCAGTGATTTTACATCACCGCCAGGTTAAAGTATTATACAAGTCAAGTATCTTTTTTATTAGTTGACTTGTATAATACCCCTCTCCCTTACTTTAAGAGGGTTGAGACTAAATTTGGAAAAATAATTTGGAAGAAGAAATTTAATTAATGTCCAACACTTTTAAACAATTTTGATTTTTTAGTGAGCCCATGTCCTAATCCATTTCCCAAACAGATAGGCATCCTTTTCTTCGAATTAAATAAGCCCCGGGGACAAAAAATTCTCTTTGTACCATCGCAGCTGGTACTTTCATTCTATGAAGGCGGCCATCACCTTTTAGAATGATTTGCACATTTATATTAAATGCTCCATAAGCTTGAACAATGAAATAATATTTTTTGTCCCTCTTGAGCCTATTAATTTTCAGCTTCTGCGGACTGTTGGGGTGTTTGAACTTGGACTTTTCAGGCATAATATTAAGGCTATAGGGCTTTGGTGTCGGAATTTTGATTTTCTTATTTAAGTGTCGTTGGCAACGATCTTTTTCTGGAAGAGCAAAATTCGGACAACAAAGAACCACAGCCTCTCTGCTAAACCAAACATAATCGCATTTATCACGCTTGCCAGCAGGGCATTTAACACGATTACGTTTCTTTTGTGTTGGACTCTTAGTGTTTTGGAGCGGCGCTTGATCTAACTTAGGCTGGCTGGAAAGGATGGAGGGTGATGGTTTAGCACGGTCAAGGGGCAATTTGCAAACAATTTTGGGTTGGGTAGGAGAATGGGTTAGATCAATGGTGGTTTTAGGTGAGGTAGAATTGTCTGGGGAAAAGATCGATTTACGGGATGGTTTGACTGTAGATGGAATGTTGGCTTTGGGTGAGGTAGAATTGTCTGGGGAAAAGATCGATTTACGGGATGGTTTGACTGGTGTGGATGGCATTGGGGATACGGGTAGTGGACATTGGGTCTTTGTATAGGAAAGGATTTTCTTTGTACGTGAGTAGGGAATGATTTTGGACCTCGACTTCTTCTTCTCCTCAAAAACCGCTGACTCCGAATCAGAATCTGACAGCAGTGAGATTGGTGGTGATGCTATGAGCACTCGGCTGCTTGCAGGGTGAGCGTCAGCCCCTCTTGAAGTCGACGGAGCATCACCAGCACCACTGACACTTGGACTTGATCGTTCCGTTGGTAGCAACGGAGATAGGATGGGCATTGAAGGAGCCGACGGCATCTTCAAACAGTTGAGGATTGTGCCCATCAAACAGGATTGGAGAATCGTAGCAGCGGAGGTTGAAGTCGGAGTAGACGTGTTGGTCGGAGTAGACGTGTTGGTTGGATTCGATTTGATGTATGGGAGAACGGGTGGATAGTTCTTGAAGCGCATGTTGCGGTGGAGAGAGCGTTAATTGCAAGAAACGGAGAAGCACTTCCAACGAAGGCTGGAGCAAGAATGAGAAGTGCGTGCAACCCGGCCGCCTTATATCCCCACCAGCCAAGGGGACCCCACCCAGGGGGGGGTTCGCACTTTTTGTCGGGGGGGGGGGGGGGGTTCGCACTTTTTGTCGGGGGGGGGGGTTATTTAAAAAAATAAACCCTTATGGGCGTTCTTATGTTGCCATCGCTGTAGTCTCCGAAAAGATACAACTATGGGGAACTCCAGACTTGTGTGTTAGTAACACCTACTAGTTAAAATCCAAAGAAAAACTTTAATATTTGGTTCAAGGTCACGCGAAACTTTTAAAAAAATAAGCCCCACACCCCCCTATGGGGGTGTGGGGCACTTGGGTTGTCATCGCTGTAGCCTCCAAAGAGACCCAACTATGACAACAGGCAACATCCAATGTTGTCTAACCTTCACCACGCAAGACTTAAGCATTTACTGCATTGCTAACAAATAACTTTTCCAATAGCTAACAAAAAGTCATTTACATAATTTTGAAAGAGGTTGAGGACAGCCCTAGTGGCTTATGTCCCCGGTCCGAGTGCAGAGGCCATCGGCTCATTACCCCCGTATAAGCGTACAAACGGACCAACTCCCATTTCACAGCCGCATTGAAGCATGCATGAAGGAGTGTATTAACGTTGGAATAAAAAATACTTTTTTACACGGGGGCCTACTCCCGTTCCCTATCTTTAATATTTAAGTTCAGCAATGCAGTAAATTTGTATAAGTTCTTACTAGGTCAAGGCCATACGAACATTAAAGAATTTCGGCCCCCGTACATCCATGGCGAACCACGAATGTTCGGGGGCCTTGGGGACAAAAAACACAAATAGCTAACAAAGTTTCATTTACATAATTTTGAGTTTCCAGAAGGGAAACTAACTGAGGACACCCTAGTGGCTTACGTCCTCGGTCCGAGTGCAGAGGCCATCGGCTCATTACCCCCGTATAAGCGTACAAACGGACCAACTCAAATTTCTCAGCCGCATTGAAGCATGCATGAGAGGAGCCTAACAATTATAAAATAGGCTTTACACGGGGGCCTACTCCCGTTCCCTGTCTTTACAATTTACTTTGAGCATTGAAAAAGCTCAAGGGGGATTGCTAAAACAAGCGTATACACTTTAGAAAAATATAACACACTTACAACACACAATTGAGCTCAACGTAGTCAATGCTGGAACAAGCACATACACATTAAACACATATGACAAACAAGACACAAAGGATAAAAGACACACAGGAGACATAGGGTACAAGTAAAACACTCTCATATAAAACAATTCCAAATACCCAAACGCAAGCGCAATATCTTAGAACTAATACAAGTCTTAAAGTTAGAGTAGACTTCGCTAAACACTGAAGGCGCCATTCAGTGTTTAGTGAGGCCTATGGCGGTCCGTCCCGATCGTTCACGTTCAACGCGCGGGAGCGGACTGCGAGCCGGCTGTGGCCGGGCCGCCTTATATCCCCACCGGGGCTGCCACGCCCAGGATATCAGGGGTGGGGGAGGGGGTGGGGGTGGGGGGGTGGGGGGGGTCACTTTTTGTCGGGGGGGGGGCTCGCACTTTTTGTCGGGGGGGGTTAGGTAAGTTAAGTGGGTCAAGGTCACCCACGACACTTGTACTCTAAGTGTTGGCTATACCCCCACCACAACTGGGTCCCTAGGCTGCACAACACCGCTTCGCCAGTATGTCTCCGGCTTCCATGCGGTGCGTCTCGGTGTTCTCTAGCTCTCTATATGTAAGTACTTTTACAAGTTTTAAATGTAGGTCACTACACTTTAACTCTGGGACGATATCGACTTGTAGTATTTCAGTGTTTTGACTCAAGGTCATCACACTTTAACTCTAGCACGTCGGTTATCGTACCAGAGGGGCTCAATAACCTAACTTGTAATGTTTAGGGTGGCGTTTGCACGCCACGTGGTATCGCCATGAGTGTCCAGTCCAAATTTTAAGTTAAATTAATTTTACTGTAATCTTTTCCATTTCCAATTCGTTTTGCCAAAGAATAAGGTGTCGCTTTATAAAGTGGTATTTCTCCAGAGTTATAGGGGATTGCAGGGATACAATTAGTTTATTTAGGAGACTCTTCATCTTGGAGTTTAACGCAATTTCCACTTTGACTTTGCTTCCTCGGCTCTCACAGCCTAAGCTGTACAGAAATGTTTCTTCTAGTGCCAACTCGGGCCAAGAGAACAGTGTGTTAACTGTAGGACAGCTCATGGTGAAGTGATGCGATACTCCAGCGTACAACCTCACCTTCCCCCACCACTGTGACCTTCCCCCACTCCTGCTGTTTCCCCCACCTCTTTTCCCTTGACTCACGCGTTACAAGCAGTCTCTCAGTATTGTGCGGACTTTTGTGAGGGGAAGCCATGTCGCGGGACACTTTAGGTAAGAAACTTAGCCGTGTTAAGACTTTATTAGTTGCTCACTGTTTACCACTCAAAGTCAAAAGGGTTTCTACTTTAGCTAAGTGGCGCAAACTGTTGCGCGGACACCCTAAGTTTTATACCAAACAGACTAATGTAAGTTTTACTGATGAAGATTTGTTTAGAATATTGGATGAAATGACTTTTCCTTGCAAAATTCAGTTAGTTACTCCCATTCCTGACAGTTTAGAGTCTTAGTCTCTCAAGCCGATATACCTAGAGTACACAGAGCCTGACAGTCAGTCGCTCGGTGACTGTCGTGGGGTGCGCATCGGTGTCGGCACTCCATTGTTAAGTTAAGTTTTCAAGGTCACAGTAATATCAAATTGTTGGTGTTGTGCTGGTTCAAGGTCACCTGAGGGATTACCGATTGCCCATTTAGGCAGGGTTATGTCAGAAACTTGAGTTTAACTTGGCACTTTTGCCGTTTCTCGTCGAATATTCGCTCCAAGTGGTCAAGGTCACGGGGACTCAGACTGAAACTCGGAGCGTAGTGCGAGAAATGGCAAAAGTGCCAAAAAATTTTAAGTTTCGGCGTGACCTTGACCTTAGTGGTGTTGGTGACGTCATTTTGATGACGTAAGGGGTGATGACGTCATCAGCACGTCATTTCTGTGACGTCATGGGTGTGACGTCATAGAAACGACGTCATTAGTGATGACGTCATCGATGACGCAATCGATGACGTCATCGATGACGTCATCGGTGAGGTCATTGACCTCGATGACGTCATCCCTCAGGTGACCTTGAACTGAGCCAGTACCAACAATTTGACACTACTAGTGTGGCTTGAGAGGTTAAGTTTTACGACTACACACATATGACTGAGTAAACCATTTCATAAAACCACAAAAGTGAGGTATAGCTGTTTGTTTATTAAGAGCGTAAAGTGCGTCATTGCCACTCGGGAATTGTAGATGAAAAACATTTCGAGAACGTTTAGTTATAAATAAAACTCACCCGACCAACCCAATATTGAGATTATGACATTAACAAATGTTATAAATTCTCAACCCAAAGATACATTGTCTCAATCCAATCCCAACGTTATTTTAAGGAAATTTTAAAATTTCAATGATGGATAGCGTTTTTATTTTAGGACTAATTATCATCAGTTTTTGGCGAAAACAACTAATGATCAAGCAAATCCTATCTAACCACAGCAAACACTTGAAAACTGGACAAAAATTGTAGGAGATCCAATCATAAAAAAAGCACTACCTTATTAAATAATTTGCATCTGGGGGCCGAGCGTTTGATCGGTAAACTCAAATATTGATGTTATATAGAAATATTAGTTACAGGTAGAGCTCAGGAATGCTAAAGATAAACAGGCATATTTCTTGTTCAAGACGAGCTCATTCGCTCCGCTCACTCGCCTTCACGACGTGCTCGTTCGCTTCGCACATTCGCCTTTCAGACTGTTTCAATCGGGGTGCTGCACTCTGGTGTATATTTATTGAAACACATGTCAAATCTGTAACACGTGGAACTAATAATGTAGTTAACAGCTGTTTTCATAAATTGTTACTTATGATATTGTTTTAAAATTCCAATGCAATTTTACGAATTGATTAGTACTTCATACTTTTACATGACTTTAATTTATTTAAACATTCATTATCAGCAGTATGAAATACGATAAAAAAAAACGATAAATCATTTTTACTAAACAGTAGTACCATTTGTAATAATTTAGTAACTAGCTGTCATGCAAATCCACATGTTTTATTGGATACACGTGGTGTGCACTTTGACCGTTGAGTCAGCTGTTTTCATAAATTCTTTGTTTTAATTTTCAACTCCTTAAGACCAATGTTAAAATTTGTTTAATTTAAATTTGAGATTATAGATAAATAAGATTTTTACTTATATAAAGTCCTGTACTTACATAATTTTATTCCAGATTTCACAGATGTGCATACATACATACATACAAATATACCTTACTCGTATTAGAGTATAAGGTAAATCTGACAAATGTTTAATTTGTTTTAAAATTGTGAATAATATCTAAACTTAATGTATTTTTCAAGTTCATCCTCCGATTTAAGTAAGTTTAATAACTGATATTATTTAATCGGCGAAAAAAACAAAGCTAAGATTACCGTAGTACTTATTACAATTGTTTTTTTCATCTGTTGGGATAAACACTTAAAATTGTAAGTAGCTACTTTGTATTTTGAACTAATACAACAGATTACAAAATACCATATTCAATTAAAAATCGTGAACAGTCATTTCGAATTTAAATCTCAAAATAAAAACATACTTTGAATCTACAACTAATATAAATACCATTGAAGAGATTTAAATCAAATTATCAAAACTTTTAGTATTGTAGAGGTTTAATAAAAGATGAATAATACATGGGTCACATATAAGAAACAAGCATTACAGATCGTTTCTGATATGGAACCCCCATCGGGGGTAAACGGACTCATTCGCCTTGCCCCAGGGGGTCGCCGCCGATGTCAAAGTTTCCTCTCCAGTACCGTCTGAGTAGAAGCTGCTAAAATACGAAAGATAAAATAAATCAGTGTAATATTTTTTATTTATAAATGCATGAAATAACTCTGAATGTTGAGCAAAAAAATTATGGAACGAGTTTTTCACAACTTGCTCTATTTGTAAGTCATATTTTACGTAACAATAGCATACGGTGTGTTAAGGACGAAAATGTTGAACAACTCACTGAGGAAACTAGGTTTTAGGTCCTCCTTTATATACTCCATGGTATTGTTGAACATTATATGGGATCAACAAAAAATTATTTAGATGATTTTTACATTATTTACAGTTACTTTTCTCTTTTCAAGATTTTTCCATTGCTACTATATTACTTGTTCACAAATGTTATTTTTATCTCTGCATTTTATTTTCTTCTCTTTTTCTTTTCTCTTCGTCTTCTCCTCCTTTCTATTGTCTGTATCTTCCACTTTCCTCTCTTTATTCCTCTTTCACTACTCTCTCCACATTCTTAAACTTCCTAATTAGAACATCTCATCAAAGTCGACTGAAAACAAAATAAAAACCATTAATATAAGGTTTTTTTTAAAATTATGAAATAACATTTGTTTATATTTTGTCAATACACTGACACATAGGTATGTATGAAAGTTTTATTATAAAATTTTTAAAATCTCTGCCTATAATTATTGTTTGGATACCCGAAGGTGGTTAAATGTCAGATTGTAGATTTAAGCCAATATGGGTTAAATAAATTTGTTTACAAGTGTTTAAATATTTCTCTTTTAACTTTTATTTTTGAATTTTAGTCGCTTAATGAGTGTAAAACATTTTAAACCAAATTCATTAATAACCACAACATACAAAAAGACACATCTAAGACATTTTTGTTAAAATGTTAAAGAATGTATGATAAAACATTTAGTGACACCTACTAGAATCTTATAGGCTGCATAGTAACTAAATAATATCACATAAAATATTTCTACTAATTTAATATGTGCTAAATAGTTTTGATAGCGTAATTAAAAAAACACTAAGAAATGTAAAAGGAGAAAAAACTTTGCTGTGCTGGAGAAAACTAACTTTGTATCGGAAACCAAACAGTTGACTGAAACTTAAATTGGATTGTTGGCAATTCCTGATATGTGAAAGGACTTGGTGTTAAAAATAGTGGGCTTAACGCTTAATCGCCACAATACAAAGTGTTCAGTTTCAACCTTTAGAATCTTGATCAGGTTATTCAGGAGGTAAAAAGAAACAAAAATTGGAACAGAAAATGTGAACTATCTCGTACTGCATTCGTTCTTTCTACAATCTATGATATTTTTAAAAATATTTGAGGCACGGAATTCAAACTGTACAGCGTTTGAAAAACCCTTACAATTGGATGCGTACTGAGCCTGAAAATGTCATATATGTAAATAATTTTCTAAAAAAAGGAACACTAACATAACTTCAATATCGTTGCATATTTTGATGGAGTGTCATGTATTCAATAAACCTTTTCCCAACTCGCTACAATAGAACCACATTGCTTTGAAGTTTGTTGAAATGAAATTCTACCGCAACTTTTTATAGAGTAGTGTAATTCACGATCATGTAGCATATACGGAAGGTGAATTTTTTTGTTTATATACAATGAAATATAATAGTATTTATAATTTATAATCGAATAATTAGACATTCTGATCCATAAAAATTGTTAGTTTGTTTTAGGTAGGAAAACTAAAAGTTTGATTTTTATAGTACTAGTTAGACGAAATAAACCATAGGATGAATCACTTCACAGATGCAAAATCAATGTAAAAAAAGAACTGTAAGGAAAATTAAGACATATTAATGGTTTTCGGGTCCTGGTCAGCCAATCAGAATACGAGACTGCCGGGTGTTAATTAAAAGCTTCTGACAACGCGGTCTTTCTTGATTGTCATGTTTTAACGTAAGATTCACTATCAGTAACCCCAAAAGTTTTGAGTATGAAGAAATAAACTATGATTATTATTGAAGATGATTTGAATTTTGTCTTTTATTTAAATTTAGAAACAATAAACTTCAATTCTACAAGACTCTTAAATGTTTAATTTGGACCACCATAGACTAGTCAACACTTGAGTTCTTATAAGTCTACATCAAAATGAACTCTACAATTATTTTAGGGAATTTTCCTATAGGGAATTTGCTATTACGGTAGTAGTCACGGTAAGGGTTAAGCGCGGTCCTATGGTACTTTTTCGTTTTGAGGCCCCTAGAAGTAAAAAAATAATGTTAGTGACTATATATATATATATACATATTAGAGATTCAAGTTCACTGAAAAGGGCTATTACAATAATTCTAAGAATGCAAATTACATGAATACCCTTAACATTTCATGTGTGTGTCCATTCATCTAGATAACTGTTGAAAAGAACCTCCGATTTTGATGAAATTTGATCGTCATCAGATCATGGAAACGGGGTCTTATAAGATTTAAAAATTCCAAAATGTGTTTTTGGCATTTTAGCCTATAAATTTAAATATTTTACAATTTTAACTTAGAACCTTAAAAACAAACAATTTAGTATTTTGAATCATAAACTTAGCTAAACTGATTACGGAGAAAATTCAAATAAAGTTTTTCATGTTATTCTTAAGGGGAAATCTCTAAAAAATTGCTTATTATTGAATATAAAATCGTTATAAGACTTTGTATGTATCTTCTCTAGAGGGCTAGTTACTAATATTTGCTTCACAACCCCCATGGCAGGAATCCTACATACTAAATCCCATTGTATTCTAAAGGAAAATTAGTGTATACGGTTGGAGAGAGATGGAGATAATATGGTGTCTTTAGATGACCAGCTGCCTTCCGCATTTGCCAAATTTGTAATGTTTAAGTTTTTCATTTGTAAGCAGGTCATTCCTTTTGCCTGGCAGCTTTGGATATGCACTTTTATTGCTGAAAAAAATATTTCATTACAGTATTGAAATAACAGTTAAAAAAACCAGCTTAAAACTGTAATGCTTTCACATATTTAATATTATATTAAGAGGATTATTAATAACACTATCAAAATTTGGTTGATGATTAAACAAAAATTTTATATAAATTGCAAATTTTATATCGCTAAGTACGCAGGTCTGCTGCGACGGGGGTATTATTATTACTCTGTCATTGCTTAACTTTTAAGCACTTTGATTTCCTCTTAAAATGAATATTCACAGGTGAAATGCAAGTAGAACCAATTAACTAATTATGATTAGCAGTTTGGTAATTAGTTTGAAAACTAATTATCAAACTCCAACCACCTCTCACTGTTGCTACTGATTTTGAACTAGTGTTTTAGCTGATGTAAAGTATGATTAAACTGCAATTTAGAATAATTTCAATTCAAGAGGAAAGTCTATTTGAACTGGAAATCAGTACGATGTATTATTTTTTAACCTTTTCTTTCACTTAGTTTTTCAGGCATATACTTTTTATTGACATAAAAATTTAACCTCTCTTATCTTAGATATATATTTTTACTTGAAACCAAACTATGAATAAAAATGATTTATTTGACATAAACAAAGGAACAAAATATATTTGATAGCCATTATTGAGTAAATTATAATATTTTATAACAATGTAGTGCAGGCATAACAGTACTCTAAAGGTGCATCCCTGCCAACAGAAAAATAAATATTTCTTTCTACAACATTTTAAATTAAACTATGAATATAAAAAACCTAACTAACTATATTTGGTGTAAGTTTCATTTGATTTTCTGTCCATTTAAACTAAAACTAAAAATATAAAAAGCATTAAGATATTAAAAATGCATTCAACATTCTTCGTAACAATTTAAATGTAATTATAAAAATAATTACATTTTCGTAAAACACATTGTCCGTTACTAAATGTTTTACTATGAAGTAATAGTTTTTCATTTCGATTTAATTTTATTTAGAAATAAAAGAAATTTAATAAAAATTAAAATTACCAACAGTAGCAAAGGTTGTGTCATTACGTCACGGAGCTGCGTATATACCGTACATTATACCAGTACCAGAGGCAGGGCTATTGCTTTATACTGCAATATCCTCTATTGTCTTTCTCGTTTTATAATGCATTCACAGTGCGTCATTCAACCCTTTGGGAACCGTATGTAATGCAATGCATCTGACATCTTTTGAGCTTATGACTACTAAAGCTATCTTCGTCAAAACTGACCAGATGTTTCGCTAGATGTGGCGTAATGTGCCTAATAAGGACAGTCATAACCACATAATTACAACACAGTAAATTATTTCAGCATCAAAATATACGTTTAAGGAGAAAATGTGAGGATTTTTTATTTAAATATTTCATTGCGTTAATTGAAAGAGAGTTGAAGAGATATATCATTTTTTCAAATTATGTATTATTTTATCAGAACCTACTACAAAAGATAAAATTCATTTTAAGCTGTAGAAAATGTTTTTCAACTAGCTAAATATTTTAGTAGACTTTAATGTAAACTCAGCTGGTTACTGAGGAGATTTTGTTAGTAAAGATAACTAGGCCTACTTCATTATAACTTTTGCGTCATTTCTGATTCGACACACGCAAAAAAGTCTTTTATCATTAAGCACGAAATCAGCCTGTTTTTGCCCCTACAAGGCCCTAGTTTTTATTCTATAACCACATTATTTCAAATCCACAATTACAGTTTTAAAACTGTGAATTAAATATTTACATCAATACTTTAATGTCTTTGATGAAGATGGCCAAAGTATTCACCGAGATGTAAGATTTAAAAGTAAGTTGTAAAATAACCACAAGACTATTAATTATAAATGGCTTATTATGATTTATAAATAGAAATTCCATGTTTTGGTAGATTATTTTATATTTAATTAGTTAGCCTTATAGCAATGATTATATCTGTTTCAATATTCATCTTTGTAACAGACGCCAATGTTGGCCGAATGGTCAATCCATGTACCCGATATTGTATCGTTGTTTATCATTGTTGCAACAGTGGACCACGCTCACGCTTTCTGCCTTCAATGGTTAACATATCCATTAAATAAACATGTAACTAATTTTTATTTTTAATCCAATATAATACTATTTTACATTTAAACATTCAATAAACTGCTATCTTTATAAAATTCACATAAACAATTCTGATAAATGAGTAAAACAATTGGATAAATAATAAAGAATCATTATTAATAAGTTGTACAATTAGTTTTATAAGAAAACCATTGTTATTCATTGCATGTAAGCCGAATTTTTATGAAGAAATGCAGAATGTTAATTTTAGTTATAAGTGTAAATGCCTCTTGTCTTACAAAAAAAAAAATAAATAAATAAATAAATAAATAATAATAATAATAAAATTCAACCAGAACAAAGTAAGTAAATGTAGAATATCCGAGCTAGGTCATTCTACAAGGTTTAATTAAGGAAACTTGTTCTAATACGTTTCGCGTGTACACTTTATTATTCTTAAACCTTTTATGGAATAAAGTAAAAACACGCATAATAACAATGATAATAATTAAGAGCACCTTTTTTACTTCTATTGGGGGTTTAAATGTAAATAATAAAAATGGGTTTAAGCATCTAAGTAAGCATAAATTACCTTTTTGTCTTTTTGTACATTATAAATCCACATCAAAAATATTTTAAAGATTTCCAAGTTGAGAAATGTAATGAAGATCGGGTAACAAACAAAACAATACTACAATAGTATTATTATAAGAGAGGCAAATATACTGTAAAAAGGTTTCAATTTAAAAGTAAGGATGTAAGTTGCTTTTACATACTAGCGTTGAATTCAAATTAAAAGCAACAATGTTTCACATATTGTTGAAGGATATATAGACGGGTTTGGCAATTCACCTAAGCGGATCTTAGTATTGAAATTAAGCTACAAATATATATAGGCCTACTGTATATACTTTTTGGTGTATCTACGTCAGTGGAATTTTTTACGTTTTGACGGGGAACGGTCCAAACCCCAGTCTTGTTACTATCTAACATCGACCAGTTATTAGAAAGGATAATTAATTAATAGCCCAATGACAAATGACAACTGGGTCCAGAATCGAACCTTTAAAAAGCTACTAACTTTTCTCAGGATAGCACCGGCAACCTTAGGATTCAAAGGCGAGCACTATAACCACTCAGCTACCCACCCAGTTAAAATTATTTAAAATTAAGGATATATTTTAAAATCAATTCTAAAATATATTCCTTCAAATCACCAGTTAATTTTAGTTTTTATTCGGTTATAGTTTTCCAAAATGGTAAGGTCTAACTAAATAAATTTATTAAATACTGTAGAATTTTAAAAATTCAAATTTAGTAATAAAGTATTCCGTATGTCATAATCTGTTAATTAGAACAGTAACGGAAATCGCGTGGCTGCAATTCTAGTATTTGGATTTATTAGTTCGAAAAGGTATAATGGCAAGCGCTGCTTAAAACTAATCCTTTCAGTAAATAAAAAGAATTAAATTTTCATCAGCCATTTGAAAGCACGTCACCGGTGCAAGCACTCTGATAAATTGATATCTACAGAGCCCAGAGCACTCGCTTAGTTCCTACCACAGCCCTCGACATTTACACTTTGAAATTTCCTTTATATCAAATGCTTATTTATTATTATTTAATTGCTCCTAAAAGATTCAATGAAATCAACATTTAATATTTATTTTGCATTCAAAATATTCTTTCGGAGAAGATTTATAAGTAAATTATAATTCCATTGAGCATAACAGACCTAGAAAAAAACCAAAAAAGATTTAAAAGAAATCAAAACCTAACCATGGGAGGTTTATTCGTGAAAAGGTTCAAATTAAAATATGCAAAAGCAGGAATTTACTAGTTAACTACAATATTTTCTAACATCTACTCAATTCAATTGTTCAAATATTCTGCAATGATCTAACAAACATAGCATTCTCATCAAATCCTTATTTCAGTATTCTATATTATGCGAATGAAATTGTTTTCTGAAAGCGGATTTCACATACTAAAGGGACAGATTTTGGTATTTGGATAGTTCCTGACATTAAGAAGATTTGTTTAGAAATAACAGTATATATCCACAAATGTATTTCCTTGATTCAAAAGTTTTAAAATATTAATTTTTCACCCATCAAACTTTTTTAAGGTTCTTCTTTCAATCCATAACCAGAATTAGATATGTACATTTCCAAATAAAGTCTGTAAACATACCTATTTCAGAAAGAATATTCTGCATAAATAAGGAGTGTCGATAAGAATATTCTTGGTAGACGTAAGTAGCATAAATCAAAAGTTAAACGTCCTAAAGAGAATTCTCTAATTACTGATTCCATTTAATTAATAATTCAGTGAAATAGGACAACTTTGTGGAACAGCAAAGATATACAGAAACGTTTGTGATGGAGGTGAATACTTCCCAAAATCAAATTTGCCAATCAATATACCTAGTATAGAGTGTAATATAAATGGGCACTCGATATCGGAAATGGTAATTGCTTATATCAGAGCACATTCATGCGGAAAACGATCACAACCATTCACTGTTTACGATGAATCTGCACCAATAGTGCAATAAAACTTTAAATACGCGAAATTGAGCGCTATTTTTATCGATTAATTTTGAAGAATCCCTAAAAGGTTTTTACTAGGATGTTTTTATTATCAATTCAAGAAACATATTTCATAAAACGTTTTTGTAGTAAAACATTTTTATGACAAAAAGTTTTATCAAATTACTTTACAAGTGCCATTAACTATCATTTACAAGTTATACAATTTCATTTTAATAGATTTGATTACTTTACTTGCTTTTATATGACAGCATGAATAACATTTTAAATTTTATCGCTCAATTGAGTTACATGTTGTTGTGTAAAAATGTCAAATTAAAATTTAACTACTCTCGCAAGTGAATTTTTTTTGTGGAAATTAGTGTTATATTTATCTCTCTAGCATTTGGCTAATATAGAGAAAAATATCCTTTTTTTTTAAAAAGCTAATATTTTTTCTAAGATATGTTTTACGGGTGTAAACAAGTTGCTAAAAATGCAACAAACTAAGAATTTATTAATTAAAAACACGTTGTTAAAAAAAGAATGAAATGTTTGCAAGATCACGACATACTTTTTAAATATATTCAATCATAATGATCATTTTTACGCTCACCCAAAATGGTAGGCCTACTATTTCTATTTCTCAGTTTTCCATTCAAGGCCGGATTTGTTGCATATTGTTCTACTGAGATCTTAACTTTAATCTACAACCAATCTTTGCTAACATTAAAGATTATCTACAAACTCGATAAAATCACAACAGATGAAAGTAGTATCGCACAAAATAGCCATCGACTTTCAATCAAATTTTAAAATGATAGAAATCTTCAACCGCTTTCAGACTTTTCAGCACTTTCGAAGCTTGTTAAAGTGCAACATTAACATACCAATTTTACATGTTATTAAAAACATTAAAATATTACATGCTACCATTCAAAACAATACCAATATTAACCATATAATAAAGAACCAAGTTCTGATATAGTTAAACAATAATTTAAACGGTCTTCGTTGATGTTTTAGAATACTGAATGAACTATTATATCATATTATTTGCGGTAGGCATGTTAGTTATGCATGTAAGTTATAAGTAGAATGTATTTGTATGTAAATATTTATGTTTGTTAAAGATTTGAAATATCAACCAATAAATAATATAAAAAAATATTTTTACAAATAAAATAAGTTTTATTATTAATAATTTTAGCATATCATAGATAGTTTACTGAGTGGGTAAATGTAACTGAAAACTTCACTTGATGTAATTTAATACTTAGGTTTTTAATGAACCCATGTTATTTTCTAGTACAACGCAATTCTGTTTTGAAAGATTTGTTACTAGTTACATGCGATTGGACAAACACATTAAAGTTGCATGTTCAAGGTTGTCATCATATGCCATGCGAAGGTGTGTCGTGCAGAAGGGTCGGAAATGAACCCACCTTGTATCGTACTATCATTTTACTCATTACCTTGAAAGAATGTTGGTAAATGATTGAACGGAAATTAAAAAAAAATATTGGACGAAATCCATATTACTCCCTGTAGTGCCTTGTGTTTAGTTTCTGAAACATAAAAATTTTATAAAGTATATTGAAACCATAGGCTTTAACACTATGAAAGATGATTGTTAATTAACAAAGTTTTTATTTGTATAAATGGAAAGAATTCACAATACGAGTGAAATATGATGTGCATAAAACTTACTAATTCCAATTTCAAAAGGGTTATTTTTATGTTGAAGGAAAAAAATTGCATCAAATGAATTACATGTAATATTCCCCTTTATATTTTATGTTTCTTTCATATACGTACTGCAATTTTCAAAATTTAACGCCATTTTTCCAATATGGTGGACAACTTAAAATTATCAAAACAAACCTCCTATTTTTATGTCATTTTTAGATCGTACAGATAATTTTAAGACCTTTTTGTACCTTGACATTCTCTTATCCTAACGTAGCTGCGAGGTAGAGGCATTTGAAGTAAATTTTTAGATTCATAAGAATAACATAGGGCAAACTACAATTAATTGTCTGTATCCCTGAAACGATTCAGTAAAAATAATAATAGTGAAAAATAAAATGTCGTAAAATGACGTTTTAAGATTTTTAACATTTCTTTCAACATTACATAATTTTTTTTATTTTATTGTTAGCCCGCCATATTGTAAATAACTTAAATGCATGAATCAAAATCTTTTGGGTGAAAAATTTGGAAAATATCATAATAAGTCATTTCATTCTTTTTTTTACTGAATGATAAGATAAAAAATTAATCAATCTCCATAAAGATATTCAGAGAAAGATATGATACCAGCTCTCCCCCCCTAAATATCAAATTACAGGGAGTGATTTTACCTTTACTTCCTCTCCATCAGGTCTGTGAAGCGTGGCTGTCCGGTCAATCATAATTAACCCCGTGCAACCAAAACCTTTCAGCCGTTTTACAATATTAATGTAATAATGCGAAGTCTGTGTAGTCTAATTTTTATCTCACCGAGGTCACGTTTTTAATCAATAAAACTCTTAGGCTATACTTAGGCTACTCAGCTTCCCATAATGCTACAATCATGGGCACAAAAAAGTAAAGAAAATGGTTTTCATCTCGATTTGACAGCCACGTTTTCTAAAATTTAGGAAGTAGTTTTTAATAACATTTTCAAATTGGTTTTAATAATAAATTTAATATTTTTAGATGGGAAAAAGAGTATTTTAAAAAAAATTATGTATTTTAATAGTTTTTAACGAATTTTTAAGAATATGCTATAACAGTGTTGGCCGTGGTAAGATAAAAGTAACGGGTCCATGTTAACTTTTAAATTTTGAGGTCCCCAGAAGCGTAAGTTTGTTTATTTTCATATACAGGGTTTCTGTAAAATCCGTCTCCTAACTTCAGAAAAAAGTTTGTATGAAAGTATATCCTAAAACGCATATTTATCCAAATATCTACCATTTTGGTTTTTCCATGGAGTAATTTTATTTCGGTGATGGATTGTTGTAGAAAGTTCTTATTTGGCATGAAACTTTATAATACAAACGCCATTAAAAAAATTATATTTCATGATTTGTAAATTTTCACACATGGGGCCATCCTAGACAAAATTTTTAAACTTAAATATATTAAAACTGACACATTTTATTAAAATTTCACAACGATAAAAAAAGTTGACAAAGTGAATTGTTTTACCAGTGTAACTCCATGTTGTAAGGATCTTACAACAAATGACTGAATTATATTGATTTTCCAATTAAAATAATCTGACTTTTAATGAGTTAATAATAATGCAAAATCAATATCTTTCTACAAAAAAATTATTGTTCGTTATTCATTGTTAGATCCTTACAAACGTGATATTATTAGCTAGATAATTAAATTAATTACAATTTTTGTCACTTGTAATATTTTGATGAAATTTTACCAGTCTTGAGATATAAATGTGGGACATTAAATGTCGAGACCTTCATATAAACCTTTTTCCCGTTATGGGTACAAATCAATCTCCAATTCTATCTTAAAAAAGCTACATGTACTACGTGTAGAATAAAAACTGAAAGAAAATGTGTGAGTTTGTATTTAAAATTAGTGACTTTCGGTATGGAAAGGTGACTTCTGGTACAACCTGTACATTGAAATCACCGTTGATCGATAGAGCGTAAACGGTTTACCTATAACCGCACAATTGGTTTTTGCGAAAAGGCAATTCTGTAAATTTTAAGAAGGGTGTACGGGTGTTCTGGGACACCCTGTATATTTTGGATCCTTATGTTAGACAACAGAGAAACACATCCACCTTGCGTGATCCAGAGTTCATCCCATGTGACATGCAAAGAGGGTTGTAATGTATATATTTAGCTTGTAATTTCACTAATTGGGATGACTGAATGCGCCCTAATTACTCGGAAGTTATAAAAGTAAATTATATTACACCCAATCATATTCGTCATAATCTTACAGCATATCATTCTTTCTTTGATTTATTTATGATTTTTTATGTTATAACAAATTCTCAAATGAAAATTTCACATGAGAACTGTAACTTCGTGTGTATTTTTTATATGCTAGCGTTTAAAATCTCTTAATAGTGAGGGGAGTAACACTTTTTCTAACGGCGTTTCGTAGCATACTTTTAAAGTACACAACTTACAAATGTTACGAATATTAGTTAGAATGTGAATGTGATGTTTCTATAAGAAAGTATAAAATAAAAACCACAGAAAGGTCAAGGTTGAACCAAGAACTTCCAAAGATCATATACTGAGAAAAATCCAAAGTGATAGTAAGGAAACGAAGAAATCCCAAGGGGGAAAAGGACTTACAAGTTTTCTAATAAAAAGTGCTCAATAATGGAGCTCCAGTGATTTTCTATCGAAACGTGGTAATGTCCATAAATCATTATATTATCCTTACCAATTGATAACATATTCACATTTTACTCAAATATTTATTGTATGTTTTTAAAATTAACGCTTAATTAAACACTTAATATAATGTAAATTTAAATTTTGACTAACGAAGTAGCAAAATTTAATTCCTAGTATGGTAATTTTGATTAACTACCAATTTAGTCTTAAAAAATTCCGCTTTGTGAAGTCCTTTTAAAACAAAACTACTCATGCTAAACTAAACAATAGTTTAAACTAAAGCGTAATAAATACTTTTGAAAGTAAAATAGTATATTTCAAGATGTTTTAGCGAATTTCCCTATAGGGAATACGCTATTACGGTAGTAGCCATGGTAAGACCTAAGCCCAGGACCACTTTACTTTTTCCATTTTGAGGTCCTCAGAAGCCAAAAACACCATTCGTTTATTTTCATATATATGTTATATATATATATATTTATATATATATATATATATATATATATATATATATATATAGTATATATATATATATATATATATCTTATCTATATATCTATGTGTCCGTGGTACTGATAACTTTTGAAGGGGACCTCCGATTTTGATGAAATTTGGTATGGAGGTGTAAGACCAGGTCTATTTTCATGAGTTCGCGAACCAGCATTGTCGGGTTATGGGAACGGGGTTTTATGGGGTTTCAAAGGGGTCAAAAATGGGTTTTTTGCATTTTTGGACCTTAATTTTTAAAATTCATCAATTTTAACTGAAACTGTTTAAAAGAGCTTAAAAAAACAAACAATTTGGTATTTTGAATTTTTATCATAGCATAACTGGTTACGGGGCAAATCCAAAAATGTGTTTTCCATGTTATTCTTATGGGACATCAAGAAAACCCTATATCTTGCTTATTTATTGACATAACTTAATCAAATTTGGTATGTACATTATCTATATAAGGTTTAACTTATACTTGCTTACAAAACCCATATGGCGGCAAACCTACATACTCACCCCCATGGGGTTTATGGGGAAAATAAAAAATTGCCAGAGTTTGATACAATTTTGTGTTTACATTCACCAATTATTTATTAACTTAGATGTTATAACAACACCCTATGGCATCAAACCTACATACTCGATCCTATGGTGTTTTTATGAGGAAAGTAAATAATCTGAAATTCCATTGGAAATTCGCTGAGTACGCAGGTCTGCCGCAACGGGGGTATTTTTTATTTAACGAAATTATTAGAACAATGTGTAGAAAACTTGTCAAGGAATACATATTAATATTAACATGCTTATTTTTTTACCACGAGGGGTTAAACATAATATTGTACAGATAAGCGTTTTCAAATAAAACCCTAGCTTACGGTGTCTTTCAGCAATAACCTACTTATCAGTTGTACATTTTTCTACATATATGAGTAGCTAATACTATCTAGACTTAAAAACAAGTCGTTTGTATTAACAAGTCTAATTAAAATCAAGGTAAACAAAAGCAGAATTACAAAATCTTTTGCCTATAGCCCTTTGTTGGAACTAGGTCGGTACTATATGGGCTCAAACAATCAGAGTAAAATATCTCTCCCCTACATCCTAACAGAAGATGAATGTTATAAATAAATACTAGTGAGTCAGTCAGCCAATCAGTGAACAAGTGAAGCTGCCGGTGATTAAGCCTATCAGTCAGTGAGGTCCTAATGAATTGTATTATGGGCCCCTCACTGCAAATTAGAACAAAGCAATATGAAGTTCCAGCAATATACTATATCAGTAAAAAGCAGCGGTATACACAGTAGTTGTTAGTGTTGCCACTAGAGTGCAGTGCATATTGTCCGTGGAGTACTCCGCAATGAGCCCCAAATTAAGGCTCTCTCAACAACTTTCATCACTTCTTGTTTGAGACCATCTCATGTTTTTCAGTTCAAAAATTCAAAAACTAGTTGTGTATGTTTTCTTTTCGCTTTTTTTATCCATTCTACTTAAATGTCAACAAAGAAACAAATATGACTTTCAGATGCTTTCGTTGTTGATTTTAACCCTTTGAAACCCGAATCATGATACACGAGGAAAATAAATTTTTCTCTCATTTTTCTTTTATTTAAGGTCTAAATAACACATAAACACTGTTTTTTTACTTTCCCTCACAGGTTAAAAAATAAAAATGTTGTTTAAAAACAACAACAGGCACTTGTGGTTACATCGTTCAAAACCAAAGAAAATCCCTTGTTGTTTAAAAACAACAGTGGGGTTTTGTGGATTTAATGTACCATACTTACAATTTCGGTAAAGTATAAAATAACTAGAAGGTTGTTTTTGAACTGGAGTTGAAATAATGCACAACTTTGTAAAAATTGTTTAGACATTTATTTATTACAATAGAAAAACATCACAACTTGGTAAATATCGAATAAAAAAAGTACTTATCTCAATGTCAACCACCTCCGACCTCGGACTAAGTTATACTTAGTCCGAGCCTCCGACACGATGACATCAGGAATTAATAAAAACCTTTCTATATCTTTTTCGTCGAAATATTCTGGCTCTTTTGTGAAGTTTGGATCATGACCTATACAAAATGGCCAAAAGACATATAATTAACACTAAATATTAGCTGTAAATGAATTTACAATAAATTAGTATGGGGTTATATGGGGAATCTGAATTAAACTAGTGAAATTTAATGTCACATCCACCCATTGTAGGTTTTAAACAACACAGCAATTTTCTAAAATAATTATGGTAATTACTCACTTGAATTACTAAAACTTATTATACACATAAACTAGAATAAATGAGGATTGATGAGGTATTTTCCCACATTACAAACTAATTACAAACATAATAAAAGATCACTTGAAAGTACATAACTTACCACTAGCCTCAAAACCTTGAAGTGGCTTTGAGGAAAATGTTCTGTGCTTTGACAACAACTGGTCTAAACTCCTATCTAGTGGCGATTTTCTGAACTAAATCAGTGTTGTTTTAAACCAACAGTGGGGTTTTGTGGTTCAAACAAATAATTTTTGAGAAAAATAGACAGAAACACGGCGTTGCATAAAAATAACGCTGGGTGTTAAAGGGTTAAGATATTAGAATTTTATATCATTGGTGTAAATTTACTGGAATAGCATTTTAATCTATTGAAAGATGTATCATTATTCAGTTTAGCCTCTGAATTGCTTGATGTATATTACTACATATATATGATGTATATTACTACTATGAAATATGTATGTTTAATTTAAACAATTTATTGCACATATTACCATTTGAAAAACGATGCGATAGTTTGTACATGACTTTTTGTAGTTTGGTGTGTGTTTAAAATATAATTTTACTGAATAAAACGTCTTTTATCGACAGACATCTGCTAAATGATATATATTCAAAAACCTTCCTGAATTAGCTTTTCACTGTCAGGTCTATGTATCTTATTCAGAATGTCAATCGCAATTAAACTCTCGCAAAACTTTCAGGTATTTTGTAATATTTATCTGAAAAATGTGGAATATTTACAGCGTAATTTCAAAGCAACTTACTAATTTATTTTTGTTATTTTGTGGAAACTTTGAAGGCTATGGAAATAAACCACGTCCATAGTTGGGTTCTATCAAATTTGTTTATGATTTTTAGGGCTAAACATGTAGATGATGTATGATACTTTAAATAAAGTGAGCAGGTTATGCGTGTTTAGCTTCTAAGTACTATTTCAGAGTATTTGTGTTTGTATAGCTTATTTAGGCAGTTGCCTAATAAAAACTGTAACAGTAAGTTAAGTTTAATAATATCAAAAAAGTCGCCGGGGATGAAACATTTCCTGCATGTTCCTGATAATCAGTTTTAAATTAAGTTACACTTAGGGCCGGTTTTTCGAAGCAATTTTAAACCTAAAGTCAAGCTTAAACCAAAATTTGTCCATATATTTGACATTGAATTAAACTAAGATAAGTTAAACTTGCTTGGAGAAACCGGCCTTAAAGTCAGTTGCATATGCGTAGTTTAAATTTACCCCTCCATATGTTTTAGCTATTTTAAACTAGATTTTATTTAATCTGGTCTATCATTAATTTGTGCAAATGGCCCTAAGGTTTTTTCTTTTAAAATTTGAAGAGAAAAACAAAATCTGAACTTAAGCACTGTTGTAACCCGTGCTGTAGTTTTATCTAAGCTTTGTTAAAACTTAATACTCCTAGACTAGTTCATACATTTTAAGACTTTCTTAATTAAAAACACCTGGCACACTACTGAAGGAAGAAAAAAGGTTGTTTGAAATAAAACATTCTTCATAACTTTTGCACTGCTATTTTGTTGCCATTAGAATGACGCAAACTCTAATTTAAATTTCATTATAGATATAAAATAAACCTAAATAGCGTAACTATTCCTCTTGAAATTGAGTTTTTCCGCTCTCCGTCCTTTGTTATTGAACAAATAATGTTTTTAGTCTCAAGTAAATTATTTTCACGTGATAACTCACATTCTCTAGTGATTTTCATACTTTAAATTAATGTATATTAACATATAATAAACATAAGTCACATTTTAGGTATGCTCTATAACAAACGTTTATATATTGAAGAAATAAACTCATAGATATAAAGAGTGTTTGATAAAACTAATGGTACTATTTAGATAACTACTTAGCTCCAATAAATTCTCTCCAACGAAAATTTTATCCATCAATGGCAGGCGATTATTGCTAACCCTTTGATCGATGACACTGGGTCTGAAATGATTGGAATCCCGCATTCATTTACTGGTGGAATTCTTTACGAATATCTGGGTCTACCAACTTTACACTAGAGCATTTCACTTAAATTTAATTTATCGAAGATCCTAAATAAATTAGATTGATAAATCGATTTAAGTGAAAATTCTTCACCTCAATTCTATCAGCAAACTTTTACCCATCTGTAGCGTGTTTTGTATGACACAACAATTATTTTCATTTAGTTAAGCTATCGTTGCGATCATTAGTTTAAATAAATTGTGTGTTAATAAAGCCATGGAATTTAGACATAATTTAATTTATAAGCGACCTTCATGTTTTTACATCCAGTTAAATAATGTGATGTAAATGATCTAACTAGGAGTACGCTCGTACCTCCCGTAAGTGTCTATTCGAAGAAGAAATTTAAAAATTTGCATTAGGGATTGTCACATAAAAAAAAAATTTGATCCCACTTTGTAATGGTATTAAAAACAACTAAAATCACTTGTAATAAAAGAAAACCTAAATAAAAACTCAATTTTCTTATATTTAGGCAATACTTAGTTCGTAGTTACTTTTAATTTAATGGATTTGTGTCATACACATTTTTTACAAGCATTTACTACAATTAGTCTTAAACATTTTTACAGTATTTTAATTACTTAGGATAGTACAAATAAGTTAGGTTGCCCCATGTACACAAAACAAAATAATTTATTTATTTTAATAATTAGGCCTACAGTACAACAACTGGCTGCCTTACTCGCATCACTGTAAAAGTTTTAAACTTCTCAAACTTTATATATTTTTTATATATATTTTTAAACACAAAAATATGGTAAGGAAAGCCTATTTTAAAAAAATAAAAATCATCTTGATTATAATTAGGCCTATCACCCCAGAGAACATTCAAGAATATTTACACACTTAAACCTACCAAATATCGTTTTGTTTATCCTACAGATGTAAATTTTAACTACTTGTGACTGGTTTCAGGTCATTCATAACCCATCTTTAGTCACCAAACCCTATCTTTTATACAGTATTATAATTTATGAATATTTACGCCCACTTGCACGGTTGTTGAACGTACGGTTGGTGCGGTGATGATATTACATCTGTCGCAATAGATTTTCAAACTCAGTGAATTTCGATCGGAGTTCAGTTTTTTCCCAATATACACCATAGGCAAAAGGATGTAGGTTTGCTGCCATGGGTGTGTTGTACATAAATATACCATATATTTGTCAAATATTACCCACTCATGCGACAGAGAATCTCAAGAACCATAGGGTATAGAGGGATGAAATTTGGCATGAACATCTTTAGGTGCTCACTAAGAAACGGTTTTGCAATATTCCATCAGGTCTCCGCAGCACAGGATTTTGATTTTGATCTAATGTTATTTGTAAAGCCAGTTTTTAATATGTTATATACGATATATATATATATATATATATATATATATATATATATGTGAATTTAGGAAACAACGAATCTGAAAAACTTTATGATGTAACGGGTTGACATTTGTAATGTGAGATCCGCTTTGCCCATAGGTAACTAAGAAACGCTTTTAAAAAGCTTCTTAAGGGCTCCGCCCCGCAGGACTTCAAAATTAATTGGGGTTGAAATTTGAAATGACACTCTCCTTTGTTCATAGGTCCTCACCAAGAAACACTTTTGCAAAATTCCTTCAGGGCTCCGCCCCACAGGCCTTTAAAATTTATGTCAAAATTACTATAGAGTGTACGCAGATGGAATTTGGCATGGGCCAAAGAGTTCTCTTTGGTAATAGTCACTCTTTGCTAGTAAGACGCACGAAAATAGTCCGATGGAAATTTTAACAGCTGTTTCCCCCCTCACCCCCTCTCGCCCTGCAATGTTGTCATTTTGTGTTTATGTTTACCATGTGTAATATAGTATAAAAATGTATTTTAGAATAAATCTGGCAAAAATGCATCGACTCTCATTGGACTATTTTCGTGAATCCTACTATAATAGGTGTTCACTAAGAAAAGATTTTTCAAATATATTTTTTAAAGTTCCTTATGATTCCACCCCAAAAGGCTTGAAAAATATGAAGCCTTGTGGCCAATTTTTAAATGCGAATCAAAGAAACAATGGATCTCAAAGATTGTAGGGCCTGCAGCCCTGCAGGGTTACAATTAATTAGTAAAGAACTATCATTTTTCTCATTGGTGCTCATTATGAAACGGTTTTGCAAATTTTGTTAACGGCTCCGCGCCACGGAACGTCAAGATTGCCATAGATCCTAGCGGGTTGAAATTTAAAGTGGACATTGCTCTTTAATAATAGGTGCTCACTAAGAAAAGGTTTTGCAAAATCCCTTCAGGGCTTCGCTAACACAACGTCAATGTTTCAATAGGATTCTTGAGAAGAAGACTTTGTTACCCTTTAAAGATATTTTGTTATCTATAAAATAAAATTTGCGAAGCCGTGAAAATAAAGGGCGAAGCCGTAACGGGCCACAGATAGTATAGGATAACCCCCCCCCCCCCCCCCATTACAGGTATCAGAATCTCTTATATTGTCATCTTTAAGATTACAAATAGTGTAATTTTTGTACATACCAAATTTGATCAAGTATTGGTATTTATTTTATTTTCCCCTTAACAGCGAGCAGGTAGGTGACACATCAAACAGGAAAATCAAACTACTATATATGAATTACACTAAGATGGATGCCTACAATGGATGAATAAATAATTTTATACATGATTAAATCTTATGTATAAAATTTGACAACACATGGGTGTTGTAAGCAAATATAGGTTTACCCCCAGATAACCTACAGATATCTATGGGTTATCTGTGCTTAAACCCTTCCTAGTAAATGTACTTCCGGTACAAAATTTAAGAGGTTATGTTACCAATAAGAAAGTGAGTTACAGTTTTGAGTTGAGTTTCCTTAAGAATAACATGGTAAATGTATTTAGGGGTTTCTCTGTAATCAACTATGCCTAGTTTTAAAAATTAAAAATAATATTTTTTTTCAAGCTCCTTTAAATAATTTAATGGTCACTTGTTAAAATTGATGGTTTAGTGATGCCTTTAGTATACTATCGCCAAATTGTTTGGGCAAATGCTGGAGCAAAAGTTGGGTTTAACTCGCTCAGCGAACTCATGAAATACACTATCGCTGTTACTGTTTGAGCTGATCTCGGAACTCTTAGACGAACAGTGAAGCAGTGTAGTTAGGCATTACCAAATCCTTTTTCAGTTTAATTTCAGTAACAGGATGATTAAGTTTACCCCTTATACAACCCCTCACATCTGCCAGATTGCGTATATCTTTGATGTGCTTGTGTGCCGGGCCCACAACACAAACTCCGTATGATAATACTCAAGAAACTCTAGATTTCATTTCACCACTTATAACAAGCAGTTATAAAATAACACCAAAGAAATCAATACAAACCAACATACGCCAACTTTTGACCAGAACAGAAGAACCTCATGGTAGTATGTACTGGGTCACTGGGTGGATTCGTGCTGAATGCTTGGGTCTGCTCGCGTCCTTTGATTTGTGCAAAAACCGACTGCAGATGGAGCACAGGCAAGCACGAACCCTGGAGAAGCGAGCCATGGTGAACTAAGTCAACCAGAGTCAAGCTCACTTAGAACACTATCTGCTTGACCTTGCCCGCCTTGATTAAGGGATGGTGTACTGCAGGAATTAAATTAAAATTAAAGGACGATTAAGTGTTTTACTTTTATGACATCACGTACCTACCACTTTGAATTTATCTTCAATGTGTCGACTCAACTATGTATGATAATACTCAAGGAACTCTACAAGATTTCATTTGACCACTTCATTAATAACAAGCAGTTAAAAATTACAGTAACACCAAAGAAATCGATGTACACAGAATAAACACCGAGACTAACCCCAATGCAGGTTACAAACAATGTTAATGCAGACTAATTGCTATAAGTGAGGGAGAAAGGAAAAAGGGACCTCTTCGCGGCAAAGTAAAAATTACAGTATGGGCAGTTTTATCGATTGAGGTAAAAAATATCGATTTTTGGTTGTTTGCATTTTAATATGCTCCATTTCGTCCTTTACCGGTTGAAATATATTAGAAAACACTTGTAATGGCATAAAACATTCAAAATAACGGTCGATGTCTAGCTTGTGAAAAGGTACCTCTTCGCGCTTATGGATAAATAACATTGCCGCGCCGCGAACAGGTCCCTTTTAAAAACCAATCTAAAAGCTATGCTACACTCTTAAAACTGCACTCTGACGAATTCTATCAGCGACGAGGTGAACTACTACGAGATAATTGTAAATATAGAACATCTTTCAATAAATAAAAACCAGAAAATGCTGCCCAGAGGTCGCATATGGCAGTTTTGCAATTCGTTATGGAGAAATAACATAGGACCGCGAAGAGGTCCCTTTTCTGAAATATCAAATTTTCACTACATGCTTCAATAAAAACATTTTTTCTTGAAAACTACTGTGAGTTAAGACAAAAATAGGTGTTCCCATTAAAGAGGACATTTACAGCTACTTTTGGTACCAAAATCGTTTTTTAAATATGAAAAATATATGTTTTATGCTAATTTGAGTTTTCAAACAGATTATATCTTTAACAAAAAAATCGTAGACTTGCAGGACTTGCGCAAAATTGTTAGGAATTAAATGAGGAATTAAAAAATATGAATAACTAAATATCAAAAATTACCACGAACAGGTCCCTTTTTCCTTTCCGCCTACATATTTCTCACCTCTAACTCTCGATATATATTTTTGTGATATTTTAAAGCATTTTTAACTATGCATTTTCCTGATTTCGAGTGTTAGTGTCAAAACAATAGATCTTATAAAAAATCTAAATAATATTTTTGAAAAATATTTATACAAACTACAGTTTTGGTCGTATGACTCTGCCTTATGTTCGCTTGTTAAACCTCAAAAACAAATTTAATGGTATCATAAATATTTCGTTTTTATTATTTTTTAAGTTAAGGTCCAGTGACTATGTGGTTGGTCCAATAGAACAATCTGTGAGGTTTTTTGGGAAGATCTTCAAAAGAGCTACAGTTCATATAGGGAAACTTGCTAAAAAGTAAAATACCCTCATCGCAGCAGATCTGCTAAACTCAGTGAATTTGGAAAGGAATTTGATATTTTGTATTTTTCCCATAAACACCATACAAATGAGTAATGTATATGTTTACTGTCATGGGATGTCGTTGAAAATAAAAAAAATTCGGCCATATGGAGCCATATACTAAGTTTCATCAATATCTGTTCATAAATAAAGGAGTTTGCCTATTCTGCATAAACATTATCATTAACATGGAAAAAGAGTAGCCTATTCAGGGTTTGCTGCCATAATAATTACAAATACTTCCGTCGCAGCAGACCTGCATACTCAGAGAATTTCCTACCGAATTTTGATATTTTATTTTTTCCACAAATTCCATTGTGGTGAGTATGTTGGTTTGCTGCCATATGGGTTTTGGAAGCATGTATTTAAGTTGTACCTTTCCTAGCGAATTTACATACCAAATTTTATCAAGCTATTATAAATAAGAAAGATAGAGGGTTTTGTTTATTTCCCTAAGAATGAAAACTTATTTTTGGATTTTCTCCATAACCATTTGAGCTATTAACCAGATAAAAAATTAAAAATACTAAATTGTTTGATTTTTAGATTTTTTAAATGGTTCTGGTTAAATTTTTGTAATTTGATAAATTAAGGCAAAAAAGCCAAAAACCTATTTTAGACCCTTTTGAAAACCCTTAAAACCCTGTTAACACTGTCCCATCATTCTGGTTAGCGAACTCGATAAAGTAAATGCTGCCTTATACTTCCTTTATCAAATTTGATCAAAATCTGAGATTTTGTTCAAAAGTTATCACATTCACCGACACTTATCTATATTCATAAAAGAGAGAATATCCGTATGTATGTATGTGCCTATGGACTCCGAAACCGCTCGACAGATTGTAATGAAACTTTCAGGCATTATTAAGCATTATTCAAGGATGTTTGTGTGTAGTTAAGGTGCAAATCTGTCCAAAGGGCTCTGACCAAGAGGGCATACAATAGTTTGAAAAAATCTGAAAATCTATATTAATTTTATCTATTTTTATTGGTTGCTAAGAAACAAATTCAATGAAAAATTCTAATTTCAGGTATTCCAGTGATTTCTTATATATAAGGTTAGAGTAACCGCGAGTGAGATTAGCGGATGAGCTAAACCTGACGGCGAGTGAACGTAGCGAACAAGCTTAATTACCAATAAAATCAATTCAATCACGAGCATATATCTCCATTCCACTCACTAAAATGGTCAGTTACGCATAAATAATTTTTTACAAGTATAGTAGACAAATAGTAAAATTTGTAAAAATTTTATGTTATTATGAAAAATATGATCTTAAAGCATTATTTTAAGACATTTTTATTCATGAGTATATTTTATTTAACTGAATGGATTAGGAGAAATAATCAATTAAAGTTAGCCCCATGTTATATTCTTGTGGGACTAAAAATTAACTTCAATTGCCTGTAGCGTCCTAACTGTTAAGTTTAGAGAAAAATGTCAACGAATGAAAAAATCTTCAAATTGCGTGATAAATCCAAAAATGACATTGTAATTGGGGGTTCATATTTGAAATTTTTTAGTTGACTGCTATATTGAAAAATGGCAGCCATTTACAAAAAATTTATTTACTTAATTTTAAACTTCTTTAAAAACAATGGATTGTTCCCCATTTAAAGTTTACTGTAAGATTTATATTTTACAAAATACCTCAAAACAAAAAAAGTATCATGGTCCAAGGGGTAGGTCTGACCGTAACTACTACCGTAATAGCGTTTTCCCTACAGGGAAATTCGCTAAAAACCTAGATTTTTTACCATAAATAGATGGATCTCAACCAAATGAAGGTAGGCCCTACCAAACTAAATACTAAAACTTATTAATATCTCGGTAACCAATGGATATGGAGCAAAGTTTCAATGTCCTATATTGTGTGTTTTTCAAGCTAATTCCTGTGTGGTAAAAATCAAAATTTAAAATTTTGCAAAATTAAAAATGAAAAACAAAAAAACCTATTTTTGAGAAACAAAACCATCCAAAATTACTCTTTCCGGTAGGTGCGATGAACTCATCTTAATAATAGTAGGATTGCACATCTCTACCTAATTTGGTCCAGATCGGACTGTTTTTACGAGAGTTATTGTGTCTAGGGACAAATATACATATATATATGTATAAATTTTAATGACCATTATTTTTGGTCTCGGGGCACCACAAAAAAAGTAACATGGTTCCGTGATTAGATTTTACCATGAGACCTACGGTAATAGCTTCTCTCCTATGGGAAATTTGCTAAACAAATATTTACTATCAAAGATCCTTTATTCATAATGATGTAACAAGTACATTGCATAGCGTTGTAGCAAAAAAGTTGATAGCCTACTGTATTTTACAACTGCAATTAAACTTACTAATACTGTAATAGAATTTTTTAAATAAAGAAGGAAGAAAATAAATAAGATTCTTATGTTTACTCGGCGTTCAAATACTTATCAAACGAGTACGGATAGAGCTGCAAGAGTTGCATGGATGTTACATGGTTAGTGAGTTTGTAAAAACCGATCCAACTACAGAAAAGCAGCCTTAATATTGATGGAATAATGTCCATTAATTATTTTAAATTATATGGAATATAAACAATAAGAATTGGAATTTTATGATGAATTGTTTAATAGTTATACCCTAAATAGAAGGTAAATCATATTTGTGTTTGATTGTCCGAACCACCCCCTGTCCTGGTTAGTATGGATTTAGATTTGCTCTCTAATGCATATAAATTGAGTTTAAAATGTCAAATTTGCAAAGTATAGAGCAATAAATTAATGCCAAAAACCCATTTTATACCCTTTTGTAAACCCATAAAAAACATTTTTGCATGGTCCAATCATGCTGGTTTTAGAATTTCACCTGATAAATGCTATCTTACACTGGTGTACCAAATTAAAAAAACAAAGTGGAGGTTAAGTTCAAGAGTTATTGTGTTAAGGGAAACACAAAGGCCTAGAGCCTACATAAGCTTACAAATCTACAAGTCTTTTTTTTCTTCTATTATTCACAAAACGAAAAGTACCATGGGCTTATGTCTCAACGTAGGCCTAAGCATAATTCCTTGTAAAAGGAAAATTCGCTAAAATTTGAACAAACGCTGTTTTTTTGCTTTTAGTGACTTCAAAATGAAAAGTAGGCTATCTTGGCTCCTGTCTTAGGTTTTACCCTGACTACTATAATGATAGTATTTTCCCTAGGTCAATATGTTATTGAAATTTGCTACAAATTATTTAAGTTAGGCCTAAAAATTACTTGAGGATTAGAATGGATAGGGCTACTGACAAGGAATACCGGTATAAGTTCGTTATCGTACTCCATTGTTTTTATCACTGGATGAAATTTTGATTTAGCGATGAAAATTGTGCGATGAAAACAATACATACATACATACATATACATACATATACATATCCCACGTCGTCCTGATTGACCATATTCGGCATAGGACCAGTCTTGAGTTTTTGAGGCACATCTTCCCGATGCTGTCAAGGTAGGCAGAGGCATATGTGGGGGGGGGGGGGGGGTGTGAGAAGGTCATATCAACGGTTTGGGTCAGGTCAGGTAAGATGGAAGTTGGTAAAAGCATTTATCTATGAGGTACTTTTTGAGCTCATATTTAAATCTTTTTAAGTTACTAATCTGGGCAATTTGTGGTGGAAGTTGACTGAAAAATTTTAGGCCCATGTAATCTGGTTTATTTTCAAAAAGCTTTAAATTGTGAGGCACAGACGGGTTGATATTTCTATTTCTAGTGTTGTGAGAATGCTGGTGAGCTGTAACAAGGTTGTTTTCTTTAATATAACTAATGATCAATTCTTTAATTGATCATTCTTATTCTTATTCTTTATTCTTATTCTTATTCTTAATTCTTTAATATAACTAAACAATCAAAACAACAAGTTTCATAAAGCGCCTACACTAATATTGAATGAAAATATCTATAGATCAGATGGATATATCTATCATATCAACAAATTTACCAAATCAATCAATAGATAGCCTAAATAATAATCTTATACGATCACAATTTGTAATTACCGTACCCCTATTTTGTTTACATTTCTGAGGGGAGCGAGCGAAGCTCCTATACTACACTCTGGCTTTTTATTTACACGTACTCCTCCTGAACAGCTGGAGTGATCCTCACGAAATTTTGCTCGGTCATAGTAACCATCTATGGGAAGGTATAAATCTGAAATGGTCCAAATCGGACATAAGGGTTCTGCCCTACGGCCCTTTAAATTTACCATGTTATTTTAATAGGAGAAATATTTTATTTGGTTTCTTTACTGTGTGATGATTAAATACAGCTGTTAAATATAAGGATCAAATTTAACTGCAGACTGTTACTATTAGCTGTTTGTGAATACAGTAGACTCCCTCTTAACCGTCCATCTCGGGACCAGGCCTCGGCCGGTTAATGATTAGGCCAGTTAAACCAAAGTACATTTAAAAATTCCAACCTACAATTTCATATGG
Source organism: Neoaliturus tenellus (assembly GCA_030545055.2). Classification (NCBI taxonomy): domain Eukaryota; kingdom Metazoa; phylum Arthropoda; class Insecta; order Hemiptera; family Cicadellidae; genus Neoaliturus; species Neoaliturus tenellus. The sequence goes on along the minus strand of CM061532.1, from coordinate 26,671,432 downwards.
CCTAAATGCAATTATGGCTTGAAAAACCAACTATAAATATATTACTCTATATAATTTATAGCTAACATCCGACACCGATGAAATCAGTGACCAAAAAAACTAATAATAAGTCGTTTCCTATATTATCTATTGGATAGCAGGTCCAAACACATCCACTTCCAGTGGCATACACTTAAGTCCAGGACAGTACATTTTAGGTGGTTTGAGAACATCATGATATAACGTGGAATTGAATGATACATTAGATAAGAAAGCAAAGATTCCCACAAAACATGGCCGGTTAAAGCAATGTTGAGATAAAAAATGGCCAGTTAAAAAGACGATGTGTTTGTGCCAGAGTAGGCCCGTTAAAGTGGCGACCGGTTTAAAGGTAACCGGTTAAGAGGGAGTCTACTGTACAGTAGTTTTATGTGAAATTGTTGTTTTGTTTATTATAATGTGTTTTTACGTGAATGAAATGCCACGTTTACAGAGAGGAGGTGCAAATCTTGGACGACGCACCATTTAAACATATAATAGCCCGTTGCAGCAAACCTGCGTGGTAAAAAATTATTAGAGTATTGCAGACTTGTGGCGAATGCGCAGCGAACAACCTAAATCTGACGACGAGTAAGCGTAGCGAACGAGCTCACTTGAATTACCTATAAAACATTTGGTATTTTTGATTTAAAAAATAGTCGCTCCCCTCAATATTGCAAGCAGACAACTGCATTGTATACCTAGTTATTACCACATCAATAAAAAACAAACCATTTAACCTAACATAATCAACATTAACAAAACCAAAACACAACTTAATCATAATGACAAAATAACAAACGTAGAATATAAGAACAATTAGACCTACCTATGTATCTTACTTAAATGTGGACTTTCCTGGGCTTAGGATGGTTCCTCATGTTAATGGATTTTAGTTGAGGTTAATGTTAGTTTGTTAGAATAAATTTTGTCATGCTACGTGAAATTTTGTATTTTTTCACAGTCATTTTCAATCCTATTCAATTGATATATCGATGTATATTTTCATTCAATAGTAGTGTAGGCACTGTAAGAAACTGTACCCACAACAACAATACCGGTATTAAGGTAAGAAATAGGCCTACGAACAATCAAACCTAAAAATCTAACCGTAAGCCTCCTTCACTTTTATGGAGAGCAATATTTTTAACAAACAAACTGGCTGGGTAGCTGAGTGGTTATAGTGCTCGCCATTGAATCTAAAGGTTGCCGGTTCGATCCTGGGAAAAGTTAGTAGCTTTTTTAAGGTTTGATTCCGGACCCAGTTGCCATTTGTCATTGGGCCATCAATTAATGATGCTTTCGAACAACTGGTCAAGGTTAGATAGTAACTTAACAAGACTGGGGTTTGGACAGTTCCCAGTCAAAACGCTAAGAAATGCCTCTGGCGTAGTTACACCAAAAATAAAAAAATAAATAAAACAAATCAATTGTTTTTGGAAACATTTAAAAGGCATATTCCCTCAATACAATTTGGTAAAAAATACTTTACTGATTGGTATTTAGCAGCATATTTGTGTGACGACGCTATATTATGAAGTCTGCATCTCTTGACAATTAAGGCCTACAAATAAAAACTTAGGTAACATGGTTTGTTTTCTGTTTTCCTTTAATGTAATTAGGCTACATTACTTAAAATTAATAGGCTACTTGATTTGTTATTTTCGGTTACTTGTGCACAGTATATTAGTTTTATTGTCGCAAGACATTTTTAGAAAACTGAATCAGTGTACCTAATGAAATCGTAACTGTATCAGTGATTGCATTACCTATCCATAAAATAGCAATATTATCGCAAATTTTGAAATTTTAACCATTGATAAAAACTATGGAGTAGGATAACGAACTATTACCGATCTATCTAGGCCTGTCTCTATTTATCCACTCAAAACATACTATCTTCTTAGGCCTCAAGTCCTTCACATAACACCCAAAACAAGTTGTCTTCCGTAGCCTATTAAGTTACTGTACTTGACCCTTGAACCGGGACTTTTGGTTAATTTGAAAAGCAAAATATGTTACATTAAATTAATTGTTGCAGATAATTGGTTTGGTTAACTATTAGCAGATTCACAATTAGGCCTAGCGCTTCTGACGTACTTAAAAAAGTGAATTAGGCCTAATTAGCCTGACAGTATGAAAATTACAGGAATGATACAAACATAGCCTTTACGGTATTCTTCTGTAATTCATGATTTATCTGCTTTTTAAGGTGTACTCACTAAAATCCAAAATGTAATGAATACACATTGATACACAACATGCACTTAATGAAACTGAAATTGACCCTAAAAGGCTTAGCCTACCGGTACCAAAAGTTGTTAACGTCAATAAATAAAACAATCTAGTACTTACTGTTCAAATTTTACTTCAGAATACACTTTTTTTAAGAAAGGACATTAATTAGCTGTGTATACAATGTAGTCGGTTTTCGTTACTCAAATTAAATTTAATTAGAGCCGTCAATTTCATATTTGTCATAACCTCTCTACATCCAACTTTGTTTATGTTTATGCGACTGACTACTTCACCCCATCACCCCGCTCCCGGACCCGGACTGGACCAATCAGAACGTCTCAGTCTTGATTGTTAAGGCTCGCAAAGACGTTGCTAAAAAAGTAAACACAGCACCGACCACTAAAAATGTCTCCAATGCATTTCTTATGGGAAAAATGAAAAAGTCACATTTTAAGATTATTTTATTAATATCCAACCAACTACTTTCAAAAACGCATCAGCACTTAACAGTTGCATAAAGAATCTTCAACTGAAATTTGAGGCCAATCTGTTACTTCTATCGAGCGTAATCGTGGAGCAAAGAATAGCTATATGAGACTCTTAGTCACTCTAGGTCTATTCTTCGAATAGACAATTAGGTAAAAATTGTCAAACACCAAAACGTTATTTTTCTATAGGCTATCAATTAATTTGAAAGTTAAAACGAATTTTATAGTTTGAATCTGTCTCGGAAAAGCGAGGAGTTTATTTGAGGTAAATATTTACCAGTTGCGAGCAAGGATAGAGGTACCTCTTGATCATTAAACATGAGTGCGACATGCTTAAAACATCACCGACAACCTCTGCCTCTGTCGACAACCTTTGCTGACCTTTGCACTCCCATACAAGACTTTTCAGCATTTAATTCTGAAAAAAATTTTTTTCGTTTTAAATATCCTTTTTAATTTTTTTAGGGAACTAACTAGAAATCGCCGCGTAATCCGACCAAAAAATCTGAAACCAATACAAAAAAATTATTTTACAACTGAAACATCTGTCCTTTCTGTTTTGCTAGAATTTGTTATTATAGCTTCTTAACAGAAGTACTGTACTGTATATTATTCAATTAATTTCTCTTCTTCCATAAGATTAAGGTTGAAATTTTGAAAGCCTTTAAGGGATAGCTCTGGAGGGCAATTTGGAATTATACTATGATTCTGCTTATATACAGGACTCTATCTTTCTAACGGTTTACACGGATTTCTCCTGCGATGCACAAAACTTGAGAAAAGGGAGAAAACAATCATGCTTGAATAATAATATGAAATAATCAAACTTTCGACAATGACGAAACAGCCGAATTACAATTTTATTGGTGATACCAGCTCACAATATATCGGAATTAATAACATTTTTCTGGACGATTGGTTTTGGAGGTTCGAAGGTCTGCCTCTTTACTTATTGAACACCCCACTTTTTTATTGATGTTTACCTGAACTGACAATTAATAACCTAAATCTGTTTACAACATCCAAATGGTAGCAAAACTACACACTAAGTCATATGGTTTACACGTGGAAAATAATAATATAAATTATCAATATCCATTGCAAATTCGCTTAGCACGCAGGGCTGCTGTGACGGGGGTGTGCAAATATTTGGTTAGTAAAAACTCTTATGAATCCCCTTCCTACAATATGCTATATAATTCCTTTAAAATGTCTTAACGTCCATGAATAAAACAAATATCTGGTCCATTTTCTTTAATCTATTACATATAATGCAGTTTAGTATAACATGTCATATGTCACAGTAACATATAGTCTGTCCTATCATGAGTCGTTCGAGTATACATACTCGTACATATAGGTGTACTACGAATATACATTATAAATAAATATATTACATATCGTACCCTCTAACTTTGTCTTATTTACAGTGCTTGAATTTAAGCAATTTAGGATATGGGGTAGTGTAATGTAAGATTCGCCGGTTGATGTTTTTGTGTCTGTTTTATTTCGTCCCTATTAACAAAAAGACTAAATTTGTTCAAAACATTTTGGGCCTTGAAAATCAAGAATTGTCATTCAATCACCAAAAATATCTGGTTTGTTATTATTTACATAAATTAGACAACCATGGTAGGTGAAATTGTATTTATCATATACAGGGTGTCCCAGAACTCTCTGGAACCCTTTTGTATATTTTTGTTCCTTCGTTCCTTGCATCGAGACAAGAAAAAAAATCATCCAAATAGGGGTCTAAAACCCATTTTTAAGCCACTAGCCGCCATTTTGTTGTTTTCACATAATAATTTTTATTTCCTATACGAATGATTGTGTTCAGTTTATATTTGGGATACATCTTTATCATGCCAATGTACATTTTCAGGGGAAAAAATTAATTTTTGCACTATGTATTTTCAAAATGATGGCTATTTTAAATTTTAAAACTCAAAATATCTCAAATCGGTAAATTTCATAAAAACTTTACTGGACACAAAAAGGTTGCCAAATAAAATTATCTAACCAACAGTACCAAGTTTATAAGGATCTAATAACAAATAACGGAGTTATTGCAAGTTTTCTATAAAAATTGCCTTAATTTGCATGAATTATAATGCAAAATCAATGTTTTCTGTGGAGAAAAATCGCAAAAACTTTGTTATTTTATGTTAGATACTTTTAAACTTGATACCTTTGGTTAAAAAATAATTTAATTCGGCAACTTTTTTGAGTCTAATAAAATTGTTATGAAATTTACAGATCTTGAGATATTTCAGTTCGAATATTTAAAATTGTTGCCATTTTGAAAATATACAGTGGGAAAAATTAATCTTTTTCCTGAAAATGTACTTTGGTATGATAGGATACATACCAAATATGAACGGAATACAACCATCCGCTATAGAAATAAAAGTTATTATGTGAAAAAAATGTGGCTAGTGGCTTAACAATGGATTGTAGACCCCTATTTGTATGATGTTTTTTTTCTTGTCTCGATGCAAGGAACAAATATACAAAAGGGTTTCAGAGACACCCTGTATATAAATTTAATGTGAAACTATTGTAAGACATCAGCTGCCATATTAACGTGACACCCTTGTCACATCGTCGAAAGTGACGGCTGATAATATATTGTTATCAGAGCTACATTCAGTACAATAACAACCGAATTATTAACTATCATCATTTTGTTTCAAAATAAATTATTATTTTCGCTAGGTACTATCGTGTGAGATATCTATATATTAATAGGCGAGCATGTTTCTTTTCTCCTTTTTTCTCAGCTCGTGTGCATCGTAGGGGAAGTCTGCGCATAACTTATAAGGCATTTTGCTGTATATGAGCAGAATCGTACTATTCTTATCGGCCCCCAGTGCTACGCCCTACAGGCTTTAAAAGTTTCAATGTTAAATATTATGGAGAAGATTAATGGATTGATTTATAGGACAGCTGTTGTAATACAAATGTTATAAAATCAGAAATAACAGATGTTTTAGTTATATAGTAGTTTTCATCACTAGGAGCAAAAGTGGGTCTTTTTGGTGCGCAATCGTGTTTTAAAAACGAGGTGCAGCCGAGTTTTTAAAAACGATTAAGCATCAAAAAGACACTTTTGCTCCGAGTGATGAACAAAGTTTTTTATCATAATGCGAAATTAGACTTTTGATCGTTAAAAATATTAACTATAAAGTTGTGTTTTCGAGGTTATATTTACAAAGTAAGTAATATGCAGTGTTTACATTTCTGTTATTTACAAACAATGCTCTTTATAACGTTTGAATTTCAAAATTATGCTCAACATTAATAAATCGATAGTAATATACTTGGCAAACAGCTGACTTTTCAGTACCGGGACAGAAAAGAATCGGGTTTGGTACTATTAAGAGAACAAAAAACAGGCTGATTTCGTGCAGAATGATAAAAAACATTTAAAAACTAATTGGCTGAAGATCAACTGAATTTTTGGTCTAATTTCGATCAGTGGGCGATCTCTAGTTTGTTTGTATTTTGTAGTTTACAAAACGGTTTATTCGTTTTCTACTATTTATTGAGAACTATGAATATGGAAATTCCACAAACTATTCAATTTTAAATTATACTGTGTTGTTTTTTACTTTCTCCCCCTATACCATAGTATATGGAGAAAGTATTGTTTTCGTCAAAATTTTCGAATTTGAGTTGTTGGTGGATTTATCCATTTTGGTTCCCCATGAGTCCAAAAAAGTGGTTTTCGGAGTGATGTCTGTGTGTGTGTGTGTGTGTGTGTGTGTGTGTCTGGATGTATACAGAGCTAGAGAATGCCCCAATGGTCCGATTTTGGTGAAATTTGGTATATAGGTCCAAACCCACGATAATTCCAGGCTTTTTTTTCATTTTTTTGAATTTTTTATTTTTAAGGGTAGTTTACCCCCAAAAACCCTCAAAAAAGGCGAAAAATCAAAATTTCTCAAAAACGGCTCTAACGATTTTGATTACAATTTTGTGGATTATTAAGATTAAAATGCTGAATAAAATGACACCACCCGCATCTCTGAGAAAATGCCCGTTCAAAAGTTATACAGTAAAAAGTGTTTAAAAAATCAATTTTTTTTTATTTTCAAAATAGCTGTTATCTTGAAATAAATTTTACTTATCACCATTAAATAAAGCTCAAAAAACTAAATAATTCAGTATTTTAAATTATTGCTCTACGTCAAGTGTTTGCGGAGAAAATTCAATTTTTCGTTTAGTGGTAAACGCAGTACGTTGTTATAAGTCACAGACGCGCGTAGAGTCAAACTCGCGCTGCTCAGCTGGTAGCTATCCGACTGAGTCATCAAGACATTAATGTTTTGAGGCTTTTAACCCTTTTTTATATTGTTGGGAGAAAGTATGTGTCAGTTATCTGATACCGTTTATTTGCAAGCAGTGTATTAGGATGTTATGTTTCACTCGTATTTATATAGACAGAAGTTACATATTTTTCTGTATTAAATTATAACTTACAAATATGTAATACGTGGCGTTTCAACAAAATAGAACACGTGTACAGTAAATTAATAAATTATGTAAATTAAATTTATGTAGGTACATAAAGAGATTTGAATTACTGTAATCGACAGTCGTAATGGCTGAGACCAAAACAAAAGACAATTGTTTGCAAAACGATTTACGCTGTGTTATTACTCAAGGAATAAGGGCATATTTCATAAGCGGACCCTAACAAACGTGTTGAAAGAAATGTGAACTTGTGTTGAGCCCTTAAGTAGGTTCGATTCATATAATATCAAATTAATTGGCTTTTACAAACTGTAAAACAGTCATTTTTCTATTAAGCTTAAAATTTAAAGTAGGGGAGAGTGGGGTAAGACGAGGTACCGGGGTAAGCCACAAAACAGAGTTCAAAAGGTTGAGTATTAAAAAATTTATTGCAATTTAAAGATTTACCCATATAATTTAAATGGGAACTTTGATTGCCTACCATTTAAGTCTGGGTCATCCATTTGAAGTCTAGTTTGCAGCATTGTAATTTGACAAATGAGACATTTAATTTGCATTTAATTAATGTGCATACCAAGTTATGCGTACATTTAAGATTTTATTCTGACTCCTGGTGGGCTGTCTCCCTGAAGAAGTATCAGATAACTGAATATGTGCTAAAATAGTTATTATTGCCAGTGAGTTTGTTCCAAGTTTTGTAGCTCTATTTCAACATATTTAACTGTCCGGGACTTTACTTCCGCAATATATAATGTGACATCTAGGAACCTCAAAATGAAAATACATCAAAGTGGGAAGTCAGGTTTCATTGTAATTAATACCAAAATACTGTAAATTCTGGAGTAAAAAATCCACTAAAGCCAAAATTTGATGTAAAGAGACAAAACTCATTTAATATTAAGAAAAATTTCTCAGTCAAATTATTAATCGTAATCTTTTTTTAAGAATAATCACTTTAAGGCTTCTTTTACCCTACTCATAATTACAAGAAAAAACTTGTAATTTTGGCATGTTGCAACTCCTATTTATAAATTATTATTGTTATATCTGCATTTCTTAACAAGATATTATTTTTTAAATCAAGAAATAACTTATTTGTTTGCAATAAATATAACTTTTATTTATGGTATACTTATTACTAAGCACCGACATGTAGAGAGAAGATAAGTCGTTACAGGTTCACAATTGATTGTTGTTGGAAATAAAATAACTTCTAATCCAAAGACAAATGAGATTCTTTATCCCTCCCACAACTCGAGCTTATCCGACAATTTGTCCGCGGCAACTTTTGATGATTAAAACCCCAGTTATAACTTTTAAGTAATTGTCTCTACAAGGCTGTTTTATTCTCTTCTTTCTACGCCAGGATGGATATTGACATTGCAATTTGGATATTTGCATACAATGTTGAGTTAAAAATGTATAAGTAACAAAATACGCGTTAAACAAAAAAACTGCTGTATGAGTTATAATTTTGAGACTATCGATTTAATTTGTGCTTCTTTAAACAATAAAGCAAAACAAATAGGTTTATAAATAAAGTAAATAGTTATTATATTCTTTTTATTTGTTATTAAAAACAGATTCACTGATAAATCAGATAGGCGTTAATATGATCAATGCTCTTAGCGATAAAAAATAAATTCTGTGAAGCCAATTTTGTCATGACGAATGGAAAATTAACTCTGACTAATAGCGCCCCTTTCCCCATTAGGGGTTATTATCATAAATTCGGAATTTGTTTTTTTTCTTTGACATGACAAAGTTCTAATGTTATTCACTTATTTTGCTAGTAATCATAACACTCTCAGTTGATGAAGGTCATGGACTACCCTAAAGTAAAATAAAAAAGGAATACGGTTGACCTATTCCATCAACTCCACTGATCACTGCTAAACTTTATTCACACTAAATACCAAATTAAAACTATTTGAAATGCTGTTATTCATTAAAACAAAATAATCTGAATAAATAACTGTTCCAGATAGTTGACGATATGGCTGTTTTCAACAATCACGACCAGCTGATTGCCTACTCAATACCCATTACCCAATTATATTGTCCGTGACGTCTGTGGTTCGCCTCACAAAATGTTATTCAAAATAATATCACGGACAATAATTTCTACAAAACATACCACAACGTCTATTTTTGACCTCACTTAATAGACACTTAAGACAAATAATGATACAAAATCAATAAAAAATACATAATTTTTTAACTGTGCTTGGTTGCTTGCGCAATCAGACGGCTAGACGGGAGCGCTGCCAACTGTAACAGCTAATTCAACCGAAAATTCCCGGTTGTTAAGAACCGGTTGGTCGAGAATTTTTCCAACGTAAATCAAAACATCAAAATTAGAAAATTTCGAGTTTTTTTACAATACTTTTTGTTTATTCACTCCAATAATGTTTATTATATGCAAGTTGTTGTAAAAGAGTTTATTTTACTCTTATACTTTAGTTAAGAATTCATAAATTCTGTGGTTTCTTGCAATTTGAACAAGGACAATTTTGCGCCTCTATGTGTTCTGCTCTTTTGTGGGGGCTCCTACCGTCAATGCTACGTCCCTGTTTGTAAAAACATAATGATACAAAATTATTCAAAAAATTTTATGACCTTGATTTCCAATTTTATAAACGGTTTTTGCCCATTCGTTATACTAAAATAAAAAATTGAAGACCCTTGAAGAAAATATATTTTCAATTAACATTCAGTTTTACCCATCACTAATTTATTGCGGTCTATAGCAGCAAAAATTATTAGATTTTAATATAAAATAAAATGTATAGAACATAACTTAGCTAGTTATCTCATTTCTGTACACATAAATGTAAATATAATTAAGTTTTAAAATCATGTACGCCATGTGATGTAACCCATGTGATCTATCAATTCATAAACTTTTTAGTTCAACTTTCAAATCATTAAAAAATAATAAAATTACCAATAAAAGGGAAATTGCAACTTACCATATTATGGTTTCCTATTGAAAATATGTAATTTTCATTTACAATGGGAAAATATGATGATTTTTCTCTTGTCAGTTCTTTTCTTTACCATTTCAAACAACATAATTTGAATCTCACAAATACTCGTCTCTTTGATACATCAAGACAGGAGGAGAACTAAAACAAAATCTCTTTCTCTTCCATTTGATCTAATTTTTTCTCTCCAACATAATCAATTTTATTTAATATATTTATTCGAATATACATAAAATTAAGGGCACGCCCGTATGTATTTGCCACGTTATATACTACTGTATTGTATAGTATGCCGCAATATCAATAACATAACACGATTCTCTTGGGAGAACAAGATATCGACTATGTAGATAATCTAAATTGGACATATGATATACACATTATTAAATTTCAATATTAATCGATTTTTGTAATTTTAAATTTGTAATGGTCATTATAAAGATAGGTTATGATATATAGATTTTAATTTCTTATCAGATAAGAAAGATATACATTAATGTTTTATTGTTCAAAACATATATATTGATACAGAAATGTATATTTGGTGCAAATAAATTAAATATCTGCAACAACAATTGCTTCTACATTACTACTTGATAAAGATTGACTCACCCGTTATTTTTAATAGCTGCCGATAACTGGATCATCTTCTGGTTAGGACGTGTAGACGAAAAGAGAAAACTATGTTATTTGTCAAAGTTATCAATCCCTTCCCCAAAATTTGGTGTTTTGGGGTAGGTAAAAAATTTATATTCAACCCCATTAGAGTGGTGCCTCGTTTTATGGGGTTGGTAAAAAGAAAAATAATAAATATATATGGTATAGCTCATTCAGCCAGCCACCAAGTTTTAATAATAAGATAATAAATTCTGTGGTGCAGAGCACCTAAGCCACTATATGTAAAAAACTAAACACTAAAATAAAAATTAGGTCTCTATTTATAGAGCTAAATCCAGGGCGCTAAGCCATTGCAGCCCAGCTTCACTCAAGCTTTGCAGACCTTGCTATGTAATCCTTCGGGGAAAGCACTCAGTGGGCACTCTGCGACTACGTGCTCCATAGTTAGATACTCCGCTCCGCAGTTGCAAGACTGGTCTTGTGTCATTCCCCATTTGTACTTCCAATAATTACATCTTCCCACTAGAAATCGGAAACGATTGAGTATAGTCCACTGATTCCAAGGAAGATTAATACCACCTACCGCTACGGTCGGGTAAGAAGTGGTTCCGACCTTGAAAAGTGTCCCAGGAGGAAGTCTGTTGGTATGGATGGTGAAGTTTGTGTTCATCAACTGGAAGGCTGTCTGTAGATGTGGTTTTTGGGACCCCAATCGGCCCACATCCTGGGGTATGTAATCATGGATGGGCAGCTGTGGGGCAGATAAGATCTTAGTATATTTCTTAACGAGTGCATCCCTCCGTGTTATTTCAGGTGGAGCGACATTACACTGCACCGGGAGCCAGTGCTAGAAAAATAATGATAAGGGCTAGGGGTCTCTATCTTAATCCTGTACAGAATATACCTAAATAATAAAAAAATTAATTATAATAAAATTAGTTGCCTATTGAGTACAGTACTTGTTACTTTTTCCGGATTTTTGAAATAATGCGAAGACGACTTTCCATATAAATATTTGAGAAACCAATTGAAAGTTCTGAAACTGCGCTTTTGCCCAACCAGTCCTGAAAACTTAGAAGAAAAATGAGATACTTTATCACTTAAACGTTCCCGATACGTATGTTCTCTACTGCTAGTGAAACTTCGACTACCTGTAACATACCCTTATCTATTTCCGAACTATCTTTATGGAACTGGTTTTAGTCCCCCACATATATTCATGATATCTTTTAAAAGAACATATTAATGTCTTTATAATAAGCAGTTCACACTGTTTGAAGAAAAAGTGTGGATATGAAGAAAGAAAATATCGCTCTAAGCATAGTTAAGTTTAAAAGTTAGTATAGTTAGTTTTACTTTGAAATAATTACCTGTCTATAGTACTTTAAGGCACATGGAAAAATTCCGTATCACAAATTTTCTTCATTAGTTACTTTTAAGCCTCTTAAAGTTTGAATCGAATGAATAAACTTTCAACTTAATTTTTAAGAAACTCGTTTTTTTCTGTAAAATATATATTTTAAATTTTGATCATCTTCCTTTCTTAACTTGATGACTTATAATTTTCAATTTTCCTTTTTTTCTCTGCTCTATTAAAAAAAGGAATCCGCAAGCGGGTTTACTATTACTTTTCTTACAACAAATCACTGTTTTAAGATAGGGGGTTGCAGATTTGACACAAAACGTTTCCTATTTAGAAAAATCTCCTTATTTTCAGCTGTGAGGGGAACAGTTCAAACACCCAGGATGATGAAAAGCTAAAAGTTCATTATTACAATGAAATAATCCATAGATTAATTTTTTTTATTTACGCTTTAATATTTGTTCACTCATAACGAGAGTGATAGTTCCTAGTGCTTCGATCAATCATTGTCATACTTTGATAACTCGGTGTCTGTCAATAACTTCTTGCTATAACTTCACGAAAAATTGACAGGTTGCGTAGTCTCAACAATAAAAGTATAGAGGAGTGGTCTTATCAGCAGCAGCACAGCCGCTATCAATCAATGTCAGACACTGTTAATACAAAGACTGTCAATAACACCTTGCTTGACATCTCATACATGGCAGAATGGACAAGTTGAAGAAGCAACTATCATCACTTTTAAATATTGCTAAGTTTATTTATTAATCTTTATGGTAGAAGCTGTGTAACATATTTCACCGTCTCTTAGGAAAAATATGGTTTTCAAGAGTCTTGTTAACTGGTATATTCCATTGCTTGGAAAAATTGGTTTGTATCCCTTTCCAAATTAATAAAAGATATATTAAGTTTAAGTAACTTCTTATCTTTTTTGATTATTTTATTTGTGTTGTTTCTCTTGTTAAGAACAAAACATTTTTGAGATAAAATGTTAAATCTTATCTGAAAATTGAGGTTTTACATTGAGCTAGTGCCTATTACTATCTAAGACCATTTTGTAGCCACGAAAAAGTACTTGTGAAAGCATTGTGCAAGTGTAAGACGTAGTGTCACGTAGTGTACAAAGTCAATGACTCAATCTACTTAATGTGTACATAATAGATATCAACATGTTTTATTTTTTAATATGAAAAACTAAATGTAGGTACAACTAACTTATATTTTTAGAATTAGTCATCAAAGTGAAAGTAAAGAAAATAGACACATTAAAAAAAGAGACCCATCAACATAACTGTAGCAGTCTAAAGTGCACTCATTGCACAACATGAAAAAACTCTCAGTATCATAGTAATTCGTCAATGATCCCTTGCAGTTCAACTAATATGACTTCTTAAAGCTCTATCATTTAACCAATTATTTTAACAAACCTATTATTATCTAAACTTGAGGAATCTAAGACAAGCTATTGTCTATAATTAGAAATAGAAACTTCACTGACAAACTCTTTTAATTTCAAGAGAGATAGGAAATGTCTTTAGGATTTACAGGTAGCAACTAATAAATGTTTCATCTGAATTCAATAGGATATGTTTCATACATACCAATTTTCAAGTGTTTCTTTATTGCCAATTTTAGTAATCTCTATCGTGACTTGCATTGAACCTAGGGTTAAATAAAGTACTGTTTTGATGTAAAAAATATACAAAAGTCCATTGAGGTCCATTTTATTGTTCAACTAACACATTGTGATTGGATTATCCTATGAAATGCACATATCTTTTATTCTGTGTAGATAATTTATAAAACCATTTCTTAATTCTTAATTTACGTATTATTAACCAAATTTCATTAGGGATTACAACGGTGTAAAACACAAATACTTTATGGCATGCGTGACTTAACCAAAATGGCAAGATAATACTAAAGTATTATGGAAGTCGGTGTTATCGCTTGAAAGTGTTTAAGAACGGTAAACGATAATTCCCTTGGGCTTAAGGAAATTTACGCTTTTTAGATGTAAATCGATCTCAGACTCAGGTAGCATACAGTTTGCCCTCGTTTACATGAAATGAAACTATTCTTTCTAAAAATATATACTGTACCAATATAACTTATTTGATTAAAGAAAAGTAGAAATAAAACAATGAACTAGTAGCGACCAAATATTCCTCTTGCTGTCATTTGTTAAAGGTTATGATAAAAATTAAACAAAAACATAATCTGAACTAAATTTTTGAAGAAGTAAAATATCATTAAGGGAATTTCGTAAAAAATGTCCAAAATTCAGTATTACGTTTTACATTTAAAATTTTGCAAATCGTAGAATGTCCTAAACAAGGTAGGACTATAGGAACGTTAAATTTATCATTTTTACTATGTTGTATAACATGATGTAAGAAAAATGATCAACCTCAAAGTTTCTAAATTTTAATGTTGCAAAAAAAAAAATAACATAGGGAAATTTTGGTCAGAGTTTAAATTCAAACAAGAAAATAAATATAAACAAAATGTGTCATTTAGAAGAAATGTTAATAAATATAAGTGACAAATTAAATTAGTTCAAGGCATATTATAAAATTCAAAAGTATTCTTTGAAACATTTTCATTTATTTTTCACTAATATTTAAAACTCATAAGATGAGGGTACACGTGAAAAATGTTTCCTTCAGTACTTTTTACAAATCAAAAAACTTTTGAACAGTATTTTAAGGTATATTGGCATGAACACCACAAGACTCATTTTAATAATTGTTCACCCTTGTTGACAATAAAACCATATTTAAATGCGAACTTTATCTACTCTCTGAGCTTAAATTATTGATCGTGATAAGTTTCAACAAAGAACTATAAAGTTCGAATTATTGAAACATTGTTTGGATTTCGATTCGACTAGGGTGGTTAAAAGAGCAAACAAAGCGTAAATCATTACTTGAACAAATTCCAACAACGGATAAACGGTCTAGTTCGAGCTACACAAGTGACAAAGTATATCATCTGTCATGGTTCTTTTGGTCGAAAAAGCCAATAACAGATCATGTGGTTTTATTTCAAATACAAATGGTCCACAAAGTAATGTTTGAGGACTTACATCTAAATATTTAGTGATGTATCAACATTGATTTCCATTTAAACGTGTAGGAGGAAGACTTTCTCAATTATTTTCGCTCCTTATAACATTTTGATGCCAACCCGTCCTTAGTTTGGCACACGAAATAAGAAGGAAAATCGGTCATGAATGAGCTTTCCGTAAATAATTTAAGTTTTATATTTACCTCAGTAGGCCTATAAAGTTTTAAATTATAAAATATTGTTTCTTACAAAGCAATTTTTTTAGTACATTCACATGTGATTAAAGTCAATTAAGTATATAAATAAAATTTTTTGTTTTTGAACAAACCCGTTATCTATTGAAAATCACTTATACTTTATTAGAATATCATGGAAGACATGATTGAGATCTTAAAATGGTCATCAAATTAAAAAAAAAAAGACGTCAAGGCTCAAGTCGCAGCGTTTTTACTTGTAATAAAAGGCCTGAGAGTATAATCTTAATACTTGGGGCCTGAGCATTTTCTCTGTAAACTTGAATGATTCTTTGTTGGAATAATAATATCAGTCACAGACTTTACGATAAAATGCCAAGCCCAAAAGACTTCTGTCTTTCAAGACGAGCTCGTTCACCTCGCTCATCGTCTTTAAGGATATTTTTATGTAGGCCTAAGGGTGGTACTGAATCTGAATCTGTCAACGAGGTTAAACCAGATATTTAGTGCTACAAAAAATAGGGAAGATTGCCCCCATTTTATCCACTATTCCTGCTATTTCCTCTTTAATAGTCCTTTGTTTACACTTTCTTAAATAAAAAATGGCAGTGATATGCCATTTTACCGACTCCTCTCAGATTTTTTTTATTGTAACCAGCCTGCAACCTGCTCACAAAACATCAAATCAAAGTGATTTTAAAAACAAACAAAAACAATCGTATGTTTAAAAGTATAATCTATAATTTTTAAGCTTGGTGTGACCAATTAGAATAGCTTAAACCAGTAAGGAAAATATTGTAAAGTGTGGGCGATTACCAAGGAAAGAGCGGGAATCATGGATAAAATGGGGCAAATCAACAAGGGGGCAAACAATTAATATGTATTTATCACTTTCACTGTGTATCTAGTTCAACCTCGTTGGAATCTGTAATTTAATTATTTATTTATCCACGGGAAACACCATTTTACATTCGTATTCCATAGACTAAGACTACTGTGTATATAAATGTGGATTGTACCTAAATCAGTCACTGACTGCAATGATAAAAAGCCACATGTTCATACTGGAGCACGTGGTTCGCGATTTGACAGTTGGGTCAGCTGTTTTCAACAAATCTTTTGTTTTGATTTTAAACTCCATAAGACCAATGTTAAAAATCTTTAACATTTCAATACAAGATTATAACGAAATAAGATTTTTCATAGCATAGAAACTTATATAATAGTAGTTTTCATCACTAGGAGCAAAAGTGGGTCTTTTTGGTGCGCAATCGTGTTTTAAAAACGAGGCGCAGCCGAGTTTTTAAAAACGATTAAGCATCAAAAAGACACTTTTGCTCCGAGTGATGAACAACGTTTTTTATCATAATGCAAAATTAGACTTTTGATCGTTAAAATTATTAACTATTAAGATTTTGAGGTTATATTTACAAAGTAAGTAATATGCAGTGTTTACATTTCTGTTATTTACAAACAATGCTCTTTATAACGTTTGAATTTCAAAATTCTGCTCCTCAATATTAATAAATTAATAATAATATACTTAGCAAACAGCTGACTTTTCAGTACTAGGACCTAAAAAATTCTCCAGATGATTTTTCAGTAACTTACTAGGACAAGAAAGAATCGGTTTTGGTACTATTGAGAGAACAAAAAACAGGCTGATTTCGTGCAGAATGATAAAAATATTGTTTTGATCATAGAACTACGTTATTTATAATGTTCGGAGAAAATTTATTGATGCGTTTTCGTTATCCGTGTGAAAAAATACATACACGCGTTCATACATAAATATACACCTTAATCGTATTCGAGTATAAGATTGCGCAAGGAACGAAAGTCTATACCCTTTAAGTGGATTTCATTATTAAAATAACATTCATAGTCAAAGCCAACAACTCCTTACTTGAGACACGTCAAACAGATTGGTATCCCAAAAAATCAATATTATCAGGCATTACTTCAGTTTAATAGGTATTTTACAGAGAATATTGCTGCTATCTGTGAAATGATGTTATTACTAATGCGAATAGATTATCTAACCAGCTGTTGCAAAGGAAGGCTTAAATAATAGAGTTACATTACAATGTGCACTTGCCTGTTTAAAATGAAGTAAAATACAAGTTAATGTTTTTTGAACCAACACAGAGAGACGCTTATTTTAAAATTTCTATGATTAGAAATTTAAAGGATAAAAGATTATTTGTTACTTTAGAGTGGACATTTATTAAATTAATTAAGTCTTGACTATGGTTGACTTGATCAGCAAATTTATCCACAAAAACGTTTTATTAGTGTAAACAATGGAGATTTTAAAACTTCTGCGTTTTTTTTGTGGCTTTTCATAATATTAAAACATGTATTCAACTAAAAAAATTTAATAAAAACATACAAATATACATAACTTAAAAACTTTAAATTTTATATAACTCAGCCGACCAACAGTAATCATTCTCTGTGACGGATTTAATCGAATTTCCAGATGTTCGCAGCCATCTGGTTCGGTAATTAATTGACTGACAATCGAAATCAGTCCAAGCCGGAGCTGGGCGAGATTTGATTAATATTTCTCTTTCAAATTTTTTTTCTGTATAATTTTGAAAAACCAAAATGAATCAAAACAAAAATGTACCAGACATGCATTTCAAGTAAATTTGTTAGGGAAATACACAAGAAGGATTAAATTGTTAATGTTCATGATTTGTGGTGTGTCACATACCAATGAAACAGTTGATTTAAAACACCAAAAGCTTAAGTTCACTAAATATTTAAGTAATATCAATACAATTCTTGTGTAATTTTTTTTGTAAAAAGGTAAAGTAAAAAGTTAATACTGTTAAACATTTTTGTTCAAAAACTCATTTTAACATTATAGTTCTTGTTATAGCATTAATTAATTATTAAGTAATTTAGAAGACATATTTTTACTTATATATTTGGCACAGCGACCCTTAGAATTATCTGTATTGTAATATTTCTTAAATTTAAGTCTGGTTTCTTTTCCTTTTTCTACAACTGGAGTTGAAACAGTTTGCCCTTTTTGTAGCTTACAACAATTTTCCTGACATGACCTTAAATTGAAGTTTTACTGGCCATTTATCAATGTAAGGTTTTATAAGTGCAACCCACCATAACATAAAATATACAATTAATAAAAATATTGAACGATAGTTATACTTGACGAGCTAGCTTAAGAGGAACGAATTATTTTGTACCTAAAAGTAACCTCGACACAAGTTTTAGAAAATTTCCCTATAGGGAATACGCTATTACAGTGGTAGGCATGGTAAGACCTAAGCCAGGGACCACTTTTTCATATTTTCCCCAGAATATATATATGGAAGACCAGGTCTATTTTCATGAGTTCGCGAACCAGCTTTGTCGTGTTATGGGGTTTCAAAGGGGACAAAAATGAGTTTTTGGAATTTTTGGACCTTGATTTTTAAAACTCATCAATTTGAACTGAAATAATTTAAATTTTGAATTTTTATCTTAACATAACTGGTTACGGGGAAAATAAAAAAAAATGTGTTTTCAATGTTATTGTTATAGGAAATCAAGAAAACCCTATATCTTGCTTATTTATTAACATAACTTAATCAAATTTGGTATGTACATTATCTAGATAAGGTTTAACTTATACTTGCTTACAGAATCCATATGGCAGCAAACCTACATACTCACTCCCATGGCGTTTATGGGGAAAATAAAAAATTGGTAGAGCTTGATACAATTTTATGTTTACATTCACCAATTATTGATTAACTTAGATTTTCTAACAACACCCAATGGCAGCAAACCTACATACGCGATCCTATGGTGTTTTTATGGGGAAAGTAAATAATCTGAAATTCCATTGGAAATTCGCTGAGTACGCAGGTCTGCTGCGAAGGGGGGTATTTATATATATATATTTTTAAAGCTGTAACGAAACCAAAATGCTCCGCACGGTGGATTTGCCCTGGCGTCGCTTTGTTTTCCGCCAGTCAATTAATTACACCCGCGGCCGCAACAGCTGACACCGAATTAATCCCATCACAGCTGATTCCACCCTTTAATCCAAGCATGTTGCAATTTTAATCCAATAAAAAGACGCAATAGAAAAATTCGCTAAAATGTAAAAACTTTCAACAAAACTATTTATTAAATCGAATTTTGGACACTTCCAAATTGGGTGGAAAATAAAAATAGGAGTTGACTTCACAAAAACCCGATTTAGTGGTATTCATATTCAAATTAATTTATTTTGTTTTCACTTAAGAATGGCATCACTAAGTTTTACAAGAAAATTTAGCGGCGAATTACAATAGTTAATTTTTGTAAATGTATAATCACAGAGTTATTTCAATTTAACTTTTTGCACGGTACTTACTTCTAAAGTATGTAAAATGCAAAAGAGAAAATAAGATGGTTATGGCAGGCACCTAAAGTTGAAAATATAATCTTATTTACAGCTGTGTAAAAGCTGCATGAAAGAAACACACAAAAATTAAACAATACTAAACTATGAAAGAGAAGAAAAATTACACCTACACACATTAAGATATCTCCATTTCATTTCTTAAAACGAATTCAGACATCTTCGGCTTTGGTTCTATGTTCTCCAATCTTTCGATAGTAAAGATTTTTATAGGAATTTTAAATATTTTAAAGGGTATTTGTATAACAGGATTTTAAAATTTGAACACTTGGCTTAAATATCAATGGAAACTTTTAAAACCATTTATATCAAATAATAGAAGTGTTCCCACAAAACCAAGGAGATTGCAAGGATATAAATATTCAAGTGCACTTGAATATTATGACTTAGTTTACCACTGTGTCATAAGATGTAATGCGCTCTCAGCTCTTTTGTACGCGAACTCGTTTTGATTCATCTTTAGTGATATTGACCCTCTTCATGTTCGATTTCACTCTTTGTTTGGTATTTTCACTTTACGTTTTGACATTATATGGTTGGTTATTATTTTTCCAATATATTTTATACCTTTTCTTTCATAGCCAAGTAATGGAATTTGACTTCGGGCATTCAGTGCACAGTATAAAATGCTTCAAAAATTTCCGTAGTTAGATACAATTGCATATATTATGATTTAGCTCCCAACTAAAATTTTAAACGTGCATAAAAAACAAAGTTACAAGATACAGAATCTTTAATTCCAACTTTTTTATTTATTGATAAATCTGGGAATGCTTCTCTCATTGAAATTTAATATGTATTTTAACATTTATTGAATAGGAGGGGTAGCATGTGATTGGTATAGCACATATTTAACTTGAAAGAAGCAATGAGTAAAATTGGTTTGTGTAAAAGTTATTGGTAAATTATCAAAACTGACATTCCACAAGGAACAGTCTTAGGGCCTGTAATTTTTCTATTATACGTTAATAATCTCTGTAATGGCAGTTTTCATGGAAAATGATATTAATTTCAGTTTAAGTTATAATGAACATACTCTTGATAAGTTACATATAGGCAAAATTTTTTTACAACATCGATGACCTGTTGTGTTCAAAAATGTTCTTTTGTGAGACATTTTACCAGTACCAGATACTTGTAACAATCTCGTAAAAAATCGAAAAAAAACATTTATTTTATTCCATTATATTTTTATTTATTATTTTCAACTGTATAGGTTTTTTCATTGTTTTATGTATCGTCTTTAACAAAATGCTTAACATAACCAAAAATGTGAATCGACATTTTAAGCTGTAAGTAAATAAGATTTGAATTTGAAAACTATTTCCAATTCAAATGTCAATTTAATATTTGATATGTAAATGGATGTTGATGCTTTATTTAAATGAAGATTCATCAAATCATTTAACCAAACTAGTTTTTCATGCCAAAACCTATCAAGATTTAATTGTGCATTCATAAACAAAAGAATTTAAATAAATTTATTAAATGTAAGAAGTTTGCAAGGATTTTTCTTTATATTATTTTTAATAATTGGAATTCAAATTCACAAAAATATAAATCCCGTATTAAAAATACTGACTTTAAAATAATTCTAACAATAGTGGGAATACAAGCCTGTGTATTTAACCCAAAACATACTATTGTTTCAATACAACTAAATCTACTTTGAAAAATGTGAAAAGATAATTTCAAACGGTTAAAACACATTTAAATGATTATAAAAAATACAAGACAAATAAAACGAAGAGTTGATAGAACTATGATGGAAACGTTTGTGATTAAAATGATTCCTTCGAAAATGAAAAGTTTGCATAGTGTAACACTAGACTTATAGACTGGAACTTAATTGTATTGTTGCATCGTCATTTGTGCGTTATATGATCCCAAGCAACACAGACATGGATGGTGTAACACAAGAATGATATATAGATTGTAGCCATTTCAGTGGAGCGTTGTCATTACTGTACAGGATTAAGTGCTCATTACAAACGAGGCCACGAATCAGAGTGAAACATCCCTTTTTCGTTCCCGGAAAATACTAAAACAATGATTTTTACCATGTTATTGCCTCATTAAAAGAATTTTATTTCCCCATTTTAAGAGAATTTTCATTATGTTTCCTTACCTCTAAATATAAAGATTGGATGGCATAAGTATTTGCAATTGTGTGTACAGCTAAGCTTACATGACTTGCAAAAGCCTGAGGTCGGTAAAGTCTTATGTCATGATGTTGACATTGAGATATGTTAATATTTGGAGTTCATCAAGTTTTGAGCTGAATGTTGGTAGGCCTACTGTTGTATGATCTGCGAAGTTGAAAAAGTGGTCGATACACGGTCACTTATCTAGTTGACATATACTAAGAAAAGTATAGGACCAAGTATTGCGCCTTAGAGCACACCTCTAGTAACGACATCAGTAGGGCCTATCCGAAAAGTAATTTTTGATCATAAAATAGTTATGATAATAGGATAAATTGCTCCTTTCAAGCGAGGGCACGAGTAAGGATGCAAAGTCTTTCTTCTCGAACAATACTTAAACAATTATTTTATATTGCCTTTTATCTCTAAATAAATATCGGATGACATGATTATTGGGAATTTTATGTGCAACGAAGAGTACATGATTTGCAAGTAGAAGGTTGGTGGCTTCTATCACCAGTCTATGTTTGAAAAATAACAACTTTTCCAATCAAAACTAACATTCTCACTCAAATTGAAAATAGCTATTTGTGTAATAAGAGCGTAAAGTACGTCATTGCGGCCAAACAATTCGAGAGCGGCAATGACTATTTGCGCTCGTAATACACACAAGATTTTTCCTACGAACATAATTGTTACATATTACATGTTTTATTGCATACAAAACGTCATTTGGATTATTTTTGATTTTTTTTCTGTTGGAACACAATGTTAACTATCAAACATAACCTCAAACTTAAAAAAGAAGCAATTACTAAACGACAACAATGAATAACAGCTGTAGCATGGTTTGTATTAACAGCTGATTTAAAATTGCTGTTTGATCTAGCGTGCGGTAAAGAATCATTGCCGCTCTAGAGCGGAAAAGTAACGGAAACCGGAAATGAACTGTTTTGCATAGGGGTTACAGGTGTGGCAATGCGATTATTCCCATGCAGTGGTAGGAAAATAAAATTGAATAGAATCATAAACTAGTTTAGGTAAGTGTCTGATACCTTTATGAATATAATAAAGCCGGAAAGGACTTTTTGAGTTCCATACCATATTTATTTATTTCATACTATCTCTAAATCAGCTAAAAATATTGTCATCTTTTTTAAAAATAAGTATCAGTATAACCATAGCATACATTACACAGGGCCTTGGAAACCTTCGATTTCGGTCACAGTCACCTCTAATGGATGTTGTCTAAGGTTAAGTTTAAATTGTTCATATTTCTTAAAAAAAAGAAAAAAATGGGGTAACCTTTCATATTCATACAAGCCGTGAAGGATTTGTTTGGTAATAATTATATAAATCAAATTGTCTCCTCCGGTGCTAAGACAGTACCGAATCGATAAAGGTTTAAATCTGTTGAATAATAAATTACTTTTGATTATAAATAAATAAATAAGTGGTATATCCTTTGATAGTAATGGAAATTTCATTTATTTGTAGAACTACCGTCACAATATTGAATGCTTTACATCCCAAGGAACATCGGTCAGTCTCCTATTCATATACCAACTGGGAATTCTTCGTTTCTTGCAATTCCTTCGGGGTTTGCCAAATCCGAGAAAATTATTCCCTCAGTGAAGTTTTTATTTTGACCTTGCCGATGTTTATTTAGCCCTTGCATTTTTGCTATCTTTTTATTACAATTGTACTTTATGGTTAGTTCGATATATTCGTTATAGAATCTTTTGTATTCCATAAATTTAAAATTGACTCACATAATCTCCCGTAACTTGCAGAAAATATAGTACAAAAATTTATATAATTATAAACATTTATGAATTTATTATACATATATTACAAATTGATTATTCCGTCTTTAATACAGATCAATAAATAGCACAGTTAAGGCGATGTACTACATTATTTCAAGAGAATTTCCCTATAGGGAATAAACTATTACGGTAGTAGTCATGGTAAGATCTAAGCCCGGAACCACGTTAGGACTTCGAAAGACACTTGAACGTTTTTTTCAACATCCTGTATATCAGATAACTTTATTGATAATTTATTTTATAAAGTAGTTAGTGATCATTATTAGAATAAAATCTTTTTGACGAAAGGACTGACTTTATTTTAATAAAGTAAAACTACAGAAAGTGCCCAACAAGTTTCACCCAAAAAAATAATTTTGTCGTTTCCTTCAGATAGTAAGGGATTTGTAATTTTAAAGATATCATTAAAAACACCAGCTTATGTTTTATAGAAATACTTCATCAAAGTTTCCTGTTTTCTTTTAACCTATCCCTTATGATTCAAAAGATATCCATCAAGATTCATAAATAAAATTTAATAATGAAACAAGTCACCTTCATTTAGGTTGGCATGACAGCCTGTGCCTTTCATGTGACACGCTACAGGGATGTCCTTGTCTATTTCATACTGACGAATAATTGCAATGGCACAATATACTGGGCGGGAAGGTAACACCCGACTATTTCAAAAGCAATTTTTTATTTAATTTACTTAAGTCAAACAGATTGTTGCACCATTAAACAGAAATAAATATAAATCATAGAGTGGTGAGCAGATGATTATTATTAGTATTTTTAATTTTGTGTCTATCTACGCCAGTCGAATTTTTTACGTTTTGACTTGGAACGGTCCAAACTCTATTCTTGTTACCTTCTAACATCGACCAGTTGTTAGAAAGCAGCATTAATTAGCCCAATGACAAATAGCAATTGGGTCCGGAATCAAACCTTTAAAAAAAATCAATTAACTTTTCTTAAGATCGAACAGGCAACCTTTGGATTCAAAGGCGAGCACTATAACCGCTCAGCTACCCAGTCAGTATTACTAGGGTAAAAAGTAAACTATTATTATTTTTTGCGTGTCTTAATGACATTTTTTACGTTTTGCGTTTTTACCCATTAACGGGAATCTATCGTCAACATCTTCCAAAGTTCAACTACAAATTGTGTAAATAAATGTATTTCAATGTTGTTTTAACATTAACGTGTCTTATACTCTAAAACAAGCTCCGTTTGTCCGGGCAAACTTTTTTTTCGCTCCAAGGATTTTTGATTTTCTTATTGAATATGGGGGTTTTGGCCACCAGAAATCGATTGGAGCTGGTCTCATGTCTTAGAAAAATCCGGTTTTCGCGCTAGAGCCCTTCAAAGTTTCCATGTTATCCTTATGGAGATTTTATTAGTCGAACAAAAATCAGCTGATACCTGTAGATATAAACCAATGTGTTACATCTTTAATCTGCAGTTAAAGAAATTCATACCAAAGTGCAGCACCCGTCGCATTGGCGAGTGAGCGAAGCGAACGAGCTCGTCTTTAAAATGGAAGAGGGCGAGTGAGCGGAGCGAACGAGCTTTGTGTGAGAACGAAAGTAATCATTTTACCGAGCTTGAGCTCGGTCCCCCTGGTACTTTTAATAGAACTATTAAAACTATCCCGTTCATCTAAACTCTCATGCATTATAAGGTCTACAAATCATATTCCTGTGATTAATTTCACACAGTGATAATGTCGTAAAAAGTAGGCCTATGTAGAATTGTAATTTAACAAATTCTCTGAAATTACATTGTTAAATTACATAGAATTTTAAAATATACATTGTCTTAGTTTAAGGCAAAAATAACACTAATCAAGCTCCTTTAATATTTATTTGATAACGGGCTAACCATGTTATTAATGTTTTTTTTACGTTTCATAAGACATAAAATATTTAATCTCATTAAGTTTAGGAATGAAATTTTTCTAACATGACCTTATATTGCTGAATACCGATTAGTTCAAGAAAATGAGTTTTATCGGTATCATTTTGAGTGGATATTCACTATTAAGCTAATTGAACTAAGAGTGTTTTTTAATGATTCTAAAAATAACTTTGGCGATGTCATATTTTACCTTCGGTGCTTCAAAATATAGTTAAGTCATAGGTATGAAAATAAGCCCAACCGAACGATAGAATACATAATATTTAACTGGATACTAAAATCGGCTTAACGCTTTCGGCTATTGGGGAATAATTATGATTGGCTAGTGAAAACAGTGAAATTGAGCAATTTTTGTTGTTGTAGACACTCAATTTAATTTAATAGTTCTTTTTAACATGAATAATTTAATAATAACTCTTTGGCTCCGGCTGTGTTTCCCCTTGGAATGATTCTATTATTATCACGACATGTTAAAGTTACATTCATAAAACAAGCATCCTTTAACAAGCATAGACATTAAAATCATTTATCATTTATACCACCTTAGTTTTAAAGTATACCTTTGTAAAGTAATTTGTGTAATGACCCGTAGGACATTAGGAGAACCTTTTGTAAAAACTTAGGGGGCCTATAGATTATTTAGATAAGCTAAGCCATTAAGCAATCAGTGATAACACCACTGTAGAAGATAGCAGAACCTTGTTTCAGTATAATTTAAGTAGAACTATGACTCATTATTTTTGTGTATGATAAGAATTTTTATTTTGTATCAACCGCTGATCAGCGTACTTGTAATTTGATCAGCGTGTATTTCCAAGTTGTTTTAATTTGTATGTACATTATTATTTTTGGTGGAAATAAACTTCATTATTTCATTATTTCATTATTTCAGTTTCCATGTCCACGAAAAGAAACATTGAAAGTTATCGATTTTAGGTAATCCATAATGTGATGAGGGCATATGATGGTACTTTGATACGGCACTGCGTTCGTGAACAAACGACCTACTATAACGAGCTACCATTCATTTCAGTTCAGCGATAGGCCTACTACACCCCTTGATGGCTCTACTCTAGCAGCTGTGGCACAAATGGCACAGGACATGTGTCATTGGGTACTTGTTCGTTTTAGGCAACACCGAATATTTTAAGGTTGTACGACGAAAAATTGTATTTGAAAACATTTACGTAAATAACTGAACTTGGTTACTTTCCAGCCAAAATTCTAGGTAGGAATTAAGGTTGATGCAGTTGAAATAAGGTCTGGGAAGGTGGAAATGGCATTAAGGAGATTAGATATTGCGCCACTGGTTTGGTTTGGTTGTCATAGATAAGTAAAATTCGGTTCCAATATCTTCGTAAATCACATCAAAAGGAAGACTACATGAAAAAACAATCTACAGTGTACACTAACTACCCATAAACACTATACGATCATACGACCCTTGCGAAAAACATGGACTGCCAATAAACACCTAACATTGCACAGGCTTTGAAAAGGAACCCATCCGCATTGTGGTAAAAAAATAGATGAAGGGAACCTATATTGACAAATCTATGGTAAGCTGGTGTCACGATTGATTTTGGCTTTGTATCATCAATGGTTTTTTGTGCTTCGAAGGACTAAAAATTACTTAATCTCAATCATGATTGGGATAAAATATTTGTTAACGTGACTTATTTTTCTGAACAATGATTAGTTGAAGGATAACGAGTTTTATCAGTATCATTTTACTAAACCGATACTTACTAGGGGATGCTTATTTAGCTGAGAGTTTTCATGCTGTCAAAAACTCTCAGCTATCTCATTTAAAATAGAAGTCGGTCGATGTCATATTTTAGCTTCGGTGCTTAAAAATAGTTTAAGCATTAGGAATAAAACGAAGTCCAACCTATGTGATAAAATACATAATATTTAACTGAATACGACAACCCGATCAGCGGAACACTTTCGGCTATTCGGGAATAATTATGATTGGCTAGTGAAAATAGTGAAATTGAGCCACTGGGCTTGCTGTAGACGCTCAATTTAAATTAATAGTTCTTTTAACTTGAATATTTTAGTATAAAAGATACCTGATAAGTAATGTATATTTAATCACATAAGTATACTATTTAACAAGAGCAGTTAATTCATCCATTGTACCCCCTTGTCACACTAGGCTAGCCTAATAGGAGTAAAATTACCTGTCAATTCAAATTATTATGAATTTTTTTCTTTTTTAGCGAATTTCCCTATAGGGAATACGCTATTACGGTAGTAGCCATGGTAAGACCTAAGCCCGGGACCACTTTACTTTTTCATTTTGAGGTCCCCAGAAGCCAAAAACACTATTCGTTCATTTTCATATATATGTATATATATATATATATATATATATATATATATATATATATATATCTATATATCTATCTATCTATCTATATATCTATGTGTCCGTGGTACTGATAACTTTTGAAGAGGACCTCCGATTTTGATGAAATTTGGTATGGAGGTGTAAGACCAGGACTATTTCATGAGTTCGCGAACCAGCATTGTCAGGTTATGGGAACGGGGTTTTATGGGGTTTCAAAGGGGTCAAAAATGGGTTTTTGGCATTTTTGGACCTTAATTTTTTAAATTAATTAATTTTAACTGAAACCATTTAAAAGAGCTTAAAAAAACAAACAATTTGGTATTTTGAATTTTTATCATAGCATAACTGGTTACGGGGCAAATCCAAAAATGTGTTTTCCATGTTATTCTTATGGGAAATCAAGAAAACCCTATATCTTGCTTATTTATTGACATAACTTATTCAAATTTGGTATGTACATTATCTATATAAGGTTTAACTTATACTTGCATACAAAACCCATATGGCGGCAAACCTACATACTCACCTCTATGGGGTTTATGGGGAAAATAAAAAATTGCCAGAGCTTGACACAATTTTTTGTTTACATTCACCAATTATTGATTAACTTAGATTTTCTAACAACACCCAATGGCAGCAAACCTACATACTCTATCCTATGGTGTTTTTATGGGGAAAGTAAATAATCTGAAATTCCATTGGAAATTCGCTGAGTACGCAGGTCTGCTGCGACGGGAGTATTTTTTTTTTTTTTTGTTTTTTTTTTTTTTTTTTTGGCTGAATTGTAAGGCCCGGGGGAGAATTTTAGAAAGGACTGATAATCTCTCTTAAAAAAAAATTATTACTATCAGATCTGGTTGATGGGTATCAGAATTTTTTTCTTTTTTATAAGAAGATGCCTTAATATGTTAAACTGTATGTCTATCCACCAAGAGCTCTGGTTCATCCATATTTATTTTTTAAATTTTTTATGCAAGTTGTAATAAATGTCTATTTTTTGCATTGCCTTTTATTCCCAACAAATTCATTGAACAGATTAACAGGCATTGGTATTCATTATTGTTTAGTGATTGGTTATTACATTTATTATTGTTTATGAATGAATAAAATAATGAATAATGGTAATGAATAAAATTCATTATTCAAGCGCAACAGATAAATAATTGGAAATCGTGTATGCATTAGTAGACTTATTCATAATTATATAAAATATGGAATAAATGCAATGTGTATGTATTATGAAAAGCATAAGAAATTTGTGCGTTTAGTTTGTTTTGAGTGTGGATACTCAGGATCCATGTCACTCATTTGGTATCCAGGTCTACGCCAATCTTAAATTTAGAAACAAAATTATTTAAAAAATTGAATAAAATAATCACCATCTAATATTATTTATATAATCTATTGAATTATATACCTATGTTATGACATTTACAATATTCAGAATCGTCTAAACTATATTATTAAATTATTCTACCAATTTATAATCCGTTTTTTACAAATAATCGTACTTAATAAGTATTAATGTTAGTTTCGTTTTACTAACAAGTAATGGAAAATTTCTGGAAAGATCCATGATTTATATAAATCATAAAGGATATTACCATGTATTACAACATTCTCTATAATTCTTACTAATTTTAAAATAATGAACTGATATATCCATAAAGAATCAACAATCAAAACAAAATGAAAATTCTACACACAGTTGAGGTGAGCATCGTATTAAATAGTTTAAAAAATAGTTTTCATACAGTTAAAAATCTTCAAAATTTGTTATTTAAAATAAATTTCTGTTGTTAAACGCATCACAATTTGCATAGAAAACGGTTTAAGAACGATTTTAAAACATAAATTAAGTGAATTATTTCCGTAACAACCTATGGAGGGTAAAAAATGTTTAATTGTACTCTGCCATTGGAGTTCATAAGGGTTAATAAAGACGAGTATAAGATTAATTTTGTGTTAAGACCAGGATAAATAATTTAAATGCATAAAAATAATATACTTTATAACCTTTTTGATGTAGGTTTAGAGGTTTGCCATTGTTCAACCTAAGCTCACGAGAAAACATATAATAAAAAATCTCAAAGATGAAAATAATATTATAAAGTTTATATTTTTAAATTAAGTTTCCTTCATCAAATCTTTGTTTGGATTAGTTTATTAAAGTGTATTAAGGATCAGCTTTAAGTTAACTTAGTTACAGCAAAAATATTCATAATTCATTATTATGTCATAATGTTATTATGTTAGTGTTTTCATAAATTTCATTATTTTTAACATTTTAATATTTCGATGACAAACTTTAAAGCATATCGAATAGCTCAACCTTTAAAAAGCTTTATCATAAACGGAACAAACCTTTCAGTAATAAGTGGTTAACTAAATAATTATACCATTCAAAAATTAATATAATTGCGTTAAAATAAAAATTTTGATTTTACAGTATTTATGATTTTAAAGTATTTATTTTGTTGAATATGCATGAGATAGTAGTGTTAAATGAATAAACATGTGACAATATTGGTTACAAGGATTGGCCATCGGACAACATTGTCGTTTGTTATAGAGAGGCATCTCTGATCTGATAAGTGACATTTAACCGACTTGTAAACCTACTTGTAAACAAACTTATGAATGTACGTGTAAAGAGTAAAAATACTTGTAAAGAGGTTGTTACTTATGTAGCCTAAACGTTTTTAACCCAATTGTAAGCCCACAAGTAAACATACTTGTAAACATACTTGTAAACCTACTTGTAAACATACTTATAAACCTAGTAGTAATTTTTTTTAAATACTTGTAAACCTGATTGTAAACCCAATTGCAAACGTACCTGTCAACATACTTGTAGACATACTTAATATATGTGTAAGCATACTGTAAATATACTATTTAGCAACTTACAAACCCATTTGTAAACCTCTTTGTAAACAAATCCTGTAAATATATTTGTTAACCTTATTGTAAACCAATTTATTGGCATAATTATAAAGCTTTGTAAATCTATTCGCAAGCATACTTTAAACCTACTTGTTAAATACTTATTTTAAGTTGTAAATATAAGGTGAATTGTAATTTCAAATATTGGCGGTGAAGCAGAGCGAGAGAGATAGAGAGCGTGAGCTACTCCCGAACACCTTGAAAACGGAACTGAGCTGACCTCTGGCCTCTGATTGGTCACTGCACCATAAAACCACTTCAATTCCATTTAGTAGTGTTGGCCGTTCCTTAACCTCCCCTGACGCACACAGTCGTTTCTGTCCGCCACTGCTGTCCGCCACTGCTGTCCGTCTAACATACTTTCGTTTAACGTTCTCCAGGCACACTGTACTATTTTAGTGTTGCCGTAGTTCTCGCCCATAGTGGATCCTTTTTTACCATTTACTTTAAAAATTTTGTGAAGTATAATTTCCGTTTTTCTCAATATATTATTTTCCCTCCTCATTGAATAACTGTGCAGTGAACTTTGTGTCAAGTGCGTGTCGGCAGCTCGGTCAACCGCGTACAAAGACATTGACTATACGAGAGCTCTCATAATAAATAAGTGCGTGATCCGAAGGCCTTAGAGTAGTTTTCAAGACCTGTGGGGTGGAGCCCTAAAGAATTTTAAAAACGATATTTGCAAAACCGTTTCTTAGTAAGTAACTATGAGCAAAGAGGAAAGGCTTATTAAGTTTAAACCCCTAAAGCCTAAAAGAAATTTTGAAGTCCTGTGAATCAGAGCCCTAAAAAACTTCGAAAACTATATTTGCAAAACCGATTCTTAGTCATCATCCATCAGCAAAGAGAAACTTCCATGTAAAATATCGACCGCGGAGGCCCAAAAGTAATTTTAAAATCCTAAGGGTGGATTTTTGTTTTTAGTAAAATTTTTTTAAGTTATTCTTATGAAAAACAACCTCTTAACCACTATTATCTCCTAAACTGTTAGGGTTAGGAATACTAATTTAACTATAAAGTTGTCTTTAAAATTATTTTTTGAATTGAAAAAATGCCATAAAATGGAAGGGTTGGTCTTAGGATTAATAACTTTCGATCTGGAGAGGTAACTTCTGGTACACCCTGTACATTGAAAGTACTGTCATTCGATAAAGCGTAATCAATTTACCCATAGAGGCATTGTTATTTGGTTTTGTAAAAGTTTGTTCTGTAAATTTTAAAAGGGGTGAAAGGGTATGGTCTGGGGTATTTAATATGATTTTCGAAAAGTGATGTTCAATGGTAGAAAGCTGAAATTGTATTAGTTATCAAATTCATGTTGGACATACTCATGACGTCACATACTCCATCACGTCCTCGTCTGATGACACACACATGTCATCACACGTCACAAATATGTTTTTGATGAAATTACGTTTGTCCCGGTCTCATGAAATGTCTCTACAAAATCTCCTTTTTAATTCTTAAGATGAAATTCGATGATTTTGTAACTCCAACGTTTATCAGTACATACTCAACCATGTTTAATAAAAAATTGTTTATCCGACAAAATTAGTTTCCTATAAATTTAATACGTATTTAAAGTTTGGTAGCTGACGTAAACACCAGAAAGAGAGGAAATAACACGAATCGAATAAGAACACAAGAAGTAAACATATGTAAAAATATGCTCAATTGTTCTTGAAAATATAAAAGACCGTGGAATGCCACAAAGAACATCACATCTACGACGTCCTACCAACACCATCAATAATGGTAAGTGTGCTGCTTCACTTTATTTTGTCAGTGACAATCATAGAATAACATTATTTTTACAAATATTCCCAACATTTTTCATAGCTTAATAAACAATCATAGCAATAATTGTCATTATATCATCTGATTTTATATTGAAATGGGATAAGTTTTTTTTATTATTTTAAGTTACTGTTCGGCTTTGGCTTAGCTAAAGAAACGTTTTACGATTTTAAATTATGTTTTTATTCCAAGTTTAACACTTTTCAAATACAGCCTAGTAATTTTTAATGAAATGAAAATTTCATAAATTTAATTAATATGAAAAATTACTGAAAGGTTTGTTCCGTTTATGATAAAGCTTTTTAAAGGTTGAGCTATTCGATATGCTTTAAAGTTTGTCATCGAAATATTAAAATGTTTCAAAGTAATTTTTTAAAATATATGAATATAAAGTCGTAGCATCACAGTTATTTTGAAAAATAAGAATTTGTTCAATTTTCCAAAAGCCACAGCTATTTTAGTTTGAGTTTTTATCCTACTACTACTGGAATCTCGAAATTAGTTATAACAAATATTTAACTTATGACATTCTTTGTCCTAACAACGGATTGAAGAAACAATGACAATTAATTTCAGAAGATAAAAAAATTTAATTATAATTATTCTGTATTACGAAAATCTAGTATATATCAATTTGTCAAAAGCGAGGTTCGAACACAATATACTTAAAATTTTAATTTTATTACTACATATTGACTTGGTGGCAGATAAAAATAATATAGTCGGATCTGGATGTCTAAACGTAAACAGAATGGTATATAAATAGCAAGACAAATATTACATGGTCGTGCAGTGAGAATTCAGGGACATAATTTTCATCACTTATATTAATGTGAATAACAGCAATATTTGAGCGACACGCAAAGGCGCCGAGAATATGACACTTTGTAATGATTTTTCCCCCTGAAAGTCAAAGATTTTTTAATCAATTATCAAGTTTAGGAATGGCTAAGTTACCATGCCTCTTTCCCAACAATTCCAGGGCTGACGGGCCTCTATCTATTATCACACCTGTCATATTCATTAGTTAATTATAAATTATAATGTCACTTACAGGTAGGCTGCAGAATATACATAGGCCTAATCCCCTTTAATTTTCTGTGACGATTGAAGTTTTTTGTTAGATTTATTACTAGTGGATTTGTTTTTAATTATTTATATCATTAATTTAGTTCCATTCAAAACAAATAAATAATTAGAATTGTGAAACTTTTTTCTCTTTTTAAGTCAAATTACACAATTTGCTTAAAAGGTTCACATTCAATCTTCTAAAAAGCAATAGTTTTCAAATATTTTCCCTTTTAATTTAGGACAAAGTACTGGGGGGTGACCGAGAATTCTGTAGTTAAATTAGAATCTTAACAAGTTTGTTTATTGCTTCGATTATCTGCTTATTGTACAATTTAAGAACTACAAAAATATCCACAAGGGTACCTTGTGCTCTTTGAAGAGTTGTAGGACGGAAACCGGATTTTTCCGGCCATGGACAGGATACAATCGATTCTCCGCCATTGAAAACTCCACATGAAAAATTATAAATCCTAGGATGGAATTTTACCCGTGCAAATGGTACTTGTTTTAGAGTATAAAATGTATGCTCCAAAATTGGTCCAAAACCAACTTAAACTGTCAAAAAAATTTATTTATAAGATAGCTGTTTATTTATAATGTGTAAATCAATTGTCACTCTACATTTTAACGTAATATTGTTTTTTTCACAGTTGCAAAACGCTTTTTATTTCTTGGTCATGGCAGTTTTGATGATGCTACTTTCAGGTAAATAAATTGCTTGGTG
The DNA here is from genome assembly GCA_030545055.2 of Neoaliturus tenellus. NCBI lineage: Eukaryota > Metazoa > Arthropoda > Insecta > Hemiptera > Cicadellidae > Neoaliturus > Neoaliturus tenellus. Next base: position 26,636,795 of record CM061532.1, on the reverse strand, counting down.
AATTTTAGAAAATAAAGGGAATGAAATCTTCATATTTTTAATACTGTCGTGTTTCTAATGTATTTATTATTGTGAAAAATGCAAACAAATTGTAACTAAAACTACTAACTTACAAGTAAGAACCTATTTCGTTCTATTCGTATTTTATTCCAAATTCCAGGACCGAAGTCAAGGATTGGGTTCCCCTGGTGGCGACCGGTACCTGACCTTTCGGCATACCCGGTCGGTCTTAAGGGATAACCCCCCAGACAGGGAACTTATGGAACCATTAGAAACAATCCCAAATCAGATTGAGGCGGATTAGACCCCCACAAAACCCGGAATTCACCAGGCCTGTGGTACTCAACCGGCGGTGAACCCAAATCGACCATCCGCTGTGAGTGACAGTGGCACCACTACCCATGGTACTTCTCAGCTTTCGTTTGTGAGCAACGCCCCCAGATGAGGCTGGAGGGCCCCCCACAGCCGAAGCTGTGTGCCGAGCATATCGACAACCACGGCCTCCTCGAGTCCAACCCAATATCCGGACTGACCGAAGCCAGGAGCTTGAACCGGATCCCGAGGTCCCCATTTTAGGTTTTACTTGGGTCATGGGTGGATCCCAAGCGGAATAACTAGGTCACTGGAAACAAGCACGCCAAAGGCGCCGGCTACACTGCAACCGCACCCGAAGGCACGGAAGCCCCAGATCCCTGACATCCTGACTCATTCCCTCCCTTTTGGGGGGAGGCTGGAGTGAGACACCCAGTAAGCGCGCGATTGACACAAGGCCACCTCCACCAGGGCTCGGAACAGCCGAAGCTGCCCTACTTCAGTTAATAAAGGGAGCCACGCCCGTTACCCAACTCGGTACTTTGAGCTGGGATTGGGTAGTGGACATCCCAGTTCTAGGGGTGCAGGCCCGGTTTCCGTAAGAAACAAGTAAGAACCCTTGTAACAAAACATTAATTATTTTCTACCGCAGTAACCGAAGGCCAAACTGTCGCATGGTACAGAGGCCAGCAGGAAACTACTTGCCACTGTGACCTAAACAAAAAATATATAAAATATCTATTTCTCTTTCTACTTTATTGCCCCATCGGTTATTAAAATTATGAAAATCGATCAGTTAATAACAATTTGCCAATATTAATTATAATTATTAAATATTATTTGATGGGAAACACTATCTACTATAATGGAAAGTTAATTTATGTCTTAAGAAGCATGTTTTTGTGTAATACAGTACAGTTTTTCACTAGTATTTTTTATTTTACTTATTTTTTTAAAATAGATTAAATTTTATCATATGGGGGAATAATATTTATTGAACTAAAAATTAGAAAACAAAAAGCTTTTATGAATATTTATTTAAAATTAAATAACAAAACCTCTTGTTTTTTTTACAAACAAATTAATTATTTCCTTGCTCACGGTAAAAAGATAGGACTACACGTTGGTCCACATTTGTGTTTTAAAGAATTCCGCCCCATTCCAGAATTCTATAGTAGAGTTCACAGAGCTTTTAAACATCTTTTTTGTCAGTCAAGGGGTGGACGGAGTACTAATTCTGAAAATCAAGAGTTGTTTGCAAAATTTGTATAATGCATTCGAATAAATCCACATTTTTGGGAATATCCTTGTACATCTTGAGAAAGATTATTCTTGGATTATTGGAAGGCCAGGCCTCGGGAAACATGATATAATTATTGACAAGCGGATTAAGCCTTCTATTAAAAACAGATTCAACACGAACAGTCCTAGGATTTTGCTTTTGTTGTTGTACTAAGATAATACAGTTCCACTATAGTAGGTTCATTTAAAATAATTTAAGGATTAATCGAATTGTGTGAAGTGTACGCCTAACAACTGATGACGCTTTAGAGACCCGATAGTTTTTTTTCAGAAGACCCGAAAGGTCTCATGAAAAAATAACAAAAAAAAAACTATATCACATGCTTCAGTCTTGTTTTATCCATAAAACAAAATATTTAGCAAATTAAATTACATGAAAATAGTTTTATATAAATTTTAAAAGCTGTGCCCCCCTCACCCCCTCTCAAAGTGCAATGTTGTAAATTTTTTGTTCTCAATTTTAAAAATATGCAAATAGATTTATTTCTGCATACATTTGGGAACAATGCATTAACTCTCATAGGACTTTTTTGTTCAACTTACTATAGTTATAGCATCCATCATTGAAAAATTCAAACAAACAACTCAGGGAGACTTTTGAAACTACTAGATTTCTTACTAATCAGCTTGTAACGGTCTTGTAAAAGCTATGTTCCCCCTGTGTGAGAAAAAATATCAAGATCTGTTAAATCTACCTTGAAAATAATGTTATGTGACATAGTTTTCAACAAAATACTTTTATAATAGCCTAGATCGGGATGAGTATGCAGAATTGTTAATACTTATTCGTTTCCAGTCACTATTATTATTTAAACATTCATCAAGATTTTAATCAAAATCTCGTCACGACATAAATTTTCAATTTTTTTTTTAAGTAAACTAGTGTCTCTTGTGTCCATTTGGTTGTAGTTATTTGCAAATGTAAATAATACTTTGGAATATAGTTTGGTTATTTGTGTGCACCATTGTGGTTTATACCGTCATAATGTTTACCGGAAGGTTTCCATTGCAGGGCATGTGAAGTTGGCGGAAGCTAAGTTTTGCACGTTTTGCTGCGCCGCCGGAGGCACTTCAACTTATATGGAATGTCTCAGCTGCGTGAGTATCAAGCGATATTACCATTGACTATGTACACTAACGTGAATGTATATAGTCAAAGATATTACAGTGCCATTTCATAGTTACTAGTATTGTAAACGGTAGTGGTATAACAATTGATTTCAAGGGTCTCGAGTCTAAACAAACCTTTGAGGAGTTATATAGAGGGATTAGCAACGTCAAAGGGATATTACCTTGCCAAAGTGCGGGCCGCTCCCCTCCACTAGAGTGGCACGACCAATCGTAGAATGGCATGGTGCTGCCGCTGTATCATGGTAGAGATAAGGAAAAACGTGACCTTTTTTTAAGATGAGCTAGAACATAAAGAGGAAATTATAAAAAAAATAATCTGTTCTGATTTACCAAAAATTTCAATAATAATATGACTTGTTACCATAACAACTGCATTTTTCTAGTTTTTGGCTGTTTCCCGCAAATACAAATTTTACGTGTTTTCGAGTATTAGAAAGTTCATAATTCCAGTTCCAAAAGACATAGAGACTTAATTCTTTTTTTAAATTATAGACAAAGAAGTGGCCTAAAAACTGTAGTGTCCATTATGAAAAGTGTAAAAAATCCTATTAAAAAAATTTAAACTATAATAAATAAAACTTAAGACTTAGAATTAAAATAATACTAGTTTGTAAGTATAAACAACAGCTTTAAAATTAAAAAAAAATATGTTGCTATCTCTGCTAGAAACTAAGATATGACATTTCCTGTCCCTATTTTAGAGTTGTTAACGATAAGGGTAAAAAGGGCATAAAATGAATACTAACCTAATAGATAATAATAAAATAAGAACATATAGTATATTTCGTCACAAGGGCCGAAAGTGGCATTTTGCCGGCCCCGAGATCGTGTTTCAAGTTCGAGACGAAGTCGAGAACTTGAAACGATCGAGGGTTGGCAGAACGCTTTCGGCCCGAGTTACGAACGATATTTTTCATCACACTATATTCAATAAATTCTAAACAACATAAAAAAATTGCTGTTTCTTTCATAAGAAACAAAACATAACCTCAACTAACCTAGCGAGATGTACTGCTTGCTGCTTGTGTTTCTGGTTGCTAGGCAACCACTTCACATCAGCCAAGGCCACCAAAACTAATACTCTAACGGTAAGTGACTACAGCTGGTTCCAAGGGAAAAGCACTATTTTCTCATCTACGTCATACATATTTAACAGTTGCTATCAGCTGAACTACTAACTACGTCACTGATTTGTTATTTGTTGTTGTTGTTGTTAAATACCTTCTAATATTCTAGATTTCTCTGCTACCGTTTCCATTACCGCCCTAGGCCGGAAAATTTTGCCGGCCTAGGCCGGCAAAACAGGTGTTTCGTTGGTAGAAGTGAGGATCGAAAACAGGTGATATCGATGTAGTGTGATGAAAACATCTTTTTCATGCACTTGCGACTGAGCAAGATAAGAAAAATCTTGGTTGTTGATGAATTATGAAGTGGTTCTCAAGACATTTTACAGTAGAACTTTTTGACATCAATTTAAAATAATTATTCTTTTGTTTACAGTGCGCAAATGAGCCGGGACGTTAAGGATTCGGAGCTTCAAATCAAATCATAAAATATTATCATCTAATTTTTCATGGGCTACGATTCAGATTAATAACTTTTTTAATTTAATAAATGTATTTGACGAAAAATAAATTAGAACATTAAATGTGTTGGTTTTGTTCTTATGTCCTAAAAACAATAATTGTTAATATAAACTAAAATCATACTATCATACTACTACATACTACTCATACATACCAACATATCATAATATCATAAAAATTATTATTAAATATAGAGTTTCCTATAACAAGATATAGGAAAACTTTATATTTAATAAGTTTAAGAATTCAGTATCTTCCAACAGCTTGATGTGGTGACTCTATGTCACACATATGATTAAACTCTTTATTATTACTAATCATATGGTATTGTTTTCCAATGTTTACATTTTAATTCGATGTTTACAAGTAGTGTGTTTTGGTTACTTCTGGACCGGAAGTCGTGCCATCTGCCCGAGCAGCTGCTCGAGCAGCTGGCGCCAGCTGCTATGTCACATAGCTTCCGGTGGGGGTTAGAGTGTATATATGAGATGCTGTAGTTATATTTTATGCCATATAGGTCGGGGTGGAGATGGCGATAGTGTTGGCGTTAGGGTGAAGTGAATTTGTGCATAAAATTAAAAGTTAGTTCAAAATTGAAATTCGTCGGTGTTAACGAAACTCTAACAGTTGAACAAAAATTAAGAGTTAGTTTAAAATTGAAATTCAAACTTATAATTGGAATCTGGAAAATATGTCAAGGTTACCCAGAGTAAGTTTTAAAAAATTCTATCCAACTATCACCAGAAATAGTTTTAAGTTGAAGTAGTTGGTGATAGCGGGATAATTGATTCGTGCCATGGGAGAGGTGTTTATCGTTTGAAAGTTGGCGATCGAATGAGAAGCGCCGCCTAGGGAGAGGGCTTATAAAACGGCAACCTTCCCCCACCACCCCTTCCCCCACTCCTTTAGACCAATAACCGGTCGCCGACTCTATGTGGTGAAACTGAACTAGACATGGCGGCCGCCATGGATAATTCTAACCTCAAATCTTAGCTCAGCTGAAGAGAATAGAGGAGCATGAAGTAGGAATTGTGGTGACAGCGCTTATATGAGGAATAGTAGGGGTAAAATAAAAAAACTTGTTGAACACAGTCGATAGGTGTAACAAGTTCAAAGTTGTTGAATTGTAACATAGAATGCAAAATGTTGTAAATAATACTATCATCAACATTAACCTGCGAAGTCTTTGAAGAGTATAATGGGTTAAAACTGTACTTCTTCCTAACTCTATTTAAATTAGTTCTACACTTTGAAATTGAAGGTTTAGAAGTACTTTGTAATATGTGTTGTGTTCGCAAAAGCTTTAATTTTAAACATTGTGCAGTCATTATAACCGATGTGTTAAGTTCAGAAGTTAAAAGAAGACTGAGATATAAAATGAAGTGTAAAAGAAATTGAAACAGAACGCCAGAGTAGTAATTTTATAGGTTAGAATTTACGAAGGCTATTCCATGGATAATTCTAACCTCAAACCTAGTAAGTGAAGTAGTCATAACATAAAACTAACGAGAGATGATGACCGAGCGGATGCGAGGCAATGAATGTTTGTAGCGCGATAAACTACCCACCTTTATAGAGGCAATAACTCCAGCCAGATGGCGGCAGATGGCAAGCAAATGACTGGTTGACCGACTTTCACCTGAGTAGTAAGAGAAGTAGGGTTCTGTGTCTATCCCTACTCCTTGGGGTCAATGACCGACCGGAAAGGTCAATGACCCCCCCCCCTCCCCCCCCCCTCCCCCCCCCCCGAAAAAATGGAGCCCCCCCCCCTTCCCCCACTCCTTCCCCTACTCCTCTGGGTCAATGGCCGGTCACCACCTTTCCCTACTCCTTCTAGGCCAATGACCGGTCACCACCGGTTGCTGACTCTATGTGGTGAAACCAGACCAAACATGGCAGCTGCCATGGATAATTCTAACCTCAAACCTGCTGCGCATACAACGAGTTCTCCGGACCGGAATCAGTCCATGCTATGCGCATGCGCCTAGTCCTGTATTACTCACTTTAGCGCTACTGCACATGGATAATTCTAACCTCAAACCTTGGTTTTGTGTTGTTGCGCATGCGCCGCTCCCCACTCCTTTGCCTTCCTTTTACACTGCTGCGAACTGGACTGGATTGAACACTGTACTGGAGTGAAACAACTTCCCCCACTACTCGAGAATCCGAGGAGCAATACGAGCCTGATCTTAGCGTCAGTCGTCAACAAACTTTCATAGCGAAAGGTTGTTGGCGACTCAGCAAGAGGTTTCAAATATATAGTAGGCCTATATATATTTGAACTTCTTCTACTACGTTGCGTTTTTTAATGCAATGTAGTATGTGTGTGTGTGTGTGTGTTTAGTTTTAAGTTGTATTTAATTTAAGAAATAATTTGCGCATTGCGATGTTAGTTATAAGTTGGGTTTAGCATTAAGGTGTATTAATTTTAAGAGGTGTTTAGCATTAAGGTGTATTAATTTTAAGAATAATGATGGTATTTGGTTGTGTTGAATTATTTGGTTTTTAATAATGATGTGTTGTTAGTTTTAAGTGTTGATATTAATAATTTATGTTGTTGTTTTGCCTTTCAGCTAGATGTTAGGGGGTAGATTAACTGTAAATTCAGAAGTTCAGTTGAACTTCACTTAGAAGGGGTGGGACATCCGCAAATTGCGGACTAGGTTTTTTGCATTTTGTTTAGGAATATGATGGGTGGGATTAGTTTGGGTGGGTGTTAGAGTTGCGTTTCTGCATTAGCTGTTCCAGTTTCCCTGAAATTAATGGTTACGCTTTGATGCGGACGGGACGTTACGCTTTGATGCGGACGGCCCAGGGACCTCCCTTGCAGAACGTAACTAGTGGGTTGGGAGTGGGAACCGCTAGGCAAACAGGGTGGTGGGAACAGTATTACTGTTCCCATCACCTTGGATCATTATAAATCTTGAATGACCTTGACCCACTTTCGGAAGGGTCAATGACCCCCCCCCCTCCCCCTCCCCCCCCCGAAAAAATGGAGTCGATTCCCCCCCCCCCCGAAAAAATGGAGTCGATTCCCCCCCCCCCTTCCCCCACTCCTACCCCCACTCCTTCCCCCACTACGGGTGAACGACCGGTCATGACCTGAAAAATTAAAATGGCTATAACTTGATAATGGATTGACGGATTTGGACAAGCGATACATCATTGAAAAGGTCTATGTAAGACAAACATTTTGGTAAAAGAAGAATTTGGTTATCTTATTTTAGTCAAAAGTTATGCGAATTATTTTAAATAAATACCTTCTCTTTCCCCTTTTCCCCCACCTACCAGGTCAATAATCAGTCTCGGCCAGCTGCTACCCCTCTCATTTGCATATTGTTATAAAAGACGCACCGACTGCGGCTAACATTTCATTCTGATTACAGACGTTACGCTGCGAACTTGGAGCCACAACCATGTTATCTCTGCCAACTACAACTTCTACTTTAACTTCTACTTCGACTTCTATTTCTACTACGGCTGTTCCTGCACCTAAAAAAACTCTTCGCCTCAAAAACCTTCCTGATTGCTACAAGAATCGACTTGCATCTCAACCTTCAACTTCTGGAGCTATTCTTCCGCCAACCAACACTTCTAGACTTCGTAGTATTTTTTCACCGCCTTCGCCTTCAAAGGACTCCGCACCACCATCAACTACTATGCCGCCACCGCAGAAGCCAGTTCACCACCATCCTAATACCCCTTCCGTTGAAACCATTGTTCATCGTCTTAGCACACCTATTATCCCACTATCACCATTGCCTCCTACCCCACCACTTAGTACACCTGAAGATCATACCTATCACAAAACTGATTCCTCTCAACCTGCTACTAAATCATCTCCTAAATCAGCTCCTAAACCAGCTCCTAAATCAGCTCCTAAACCAGCTTCTAAACCTACTCCTAAACCCGCTCCTTCAGAGCAATTTCAATTATTACAAGAAGAGCGTCGTAGGGCATTTAGCCGTCCCACTACTTGCCCTGAAATGCTTACTAGGGGAATTAAGAAAGGATCACCTTGTGGGAGGAAATGTGTAAAAAACGAAAGTTTTTGCCGTGTACATGTCGTAAAACACATTTCTGAACCACAAGTGACAGAAACCCCCACTGTTGAATACCAATCCAAAATTATTGGTGTGAAAGGAAATAGGCTTAAGAGAGGTTGTGTCTATTTTTTTGAAAGTGTTATTGACAACAAACACATTTTGGCAACTTGTAACGGCGTAAGATATAATATTAAAGTGATTGAATCCTTGCGCAAAGAGAAATCAGTTTATGAGTTAGACTCTAAAGACTATCTCCTCAGACACAAACTGGATGGTATTACAAGGTGGGGGCGTAGCAAGTAAATTCACATAGCTTTTTCCAAATTATTGCTTAAAAAAATACTGGGGGAGAAACACAACGCGTTATAGCGTTGTGTTTCTCCCCCATTATTTTTTAACACTCTAAGTCTCGTGACCTACTAACCTACTTCCATCCAAGTAGTAAGAAAAGTACTTCCCCCATTCCTTTGGGTCGATGACTGGTCATGGTCAGCACTTATCCCTCATTTGCATACTATTATAAAAGCGGAGCGAGCGTTGGTCACCCCTTCATTTTTCTTCTACACGCCGCTCTTGTCGTTTCGTCTCTGCAGTTTACAATATTTCTTGCTTGAAAATGCCTCCTCATCTGAATGAAAATTTTAATTTTTCTGAAATTTCTGATGTTTTTGAACAATCTGAAGACACTTTAAGTAACGACAGTGAAAGTGAAGATGATGAGGACGATGATGATTATACTGTTGAACTTAGTGAAGAACGTAAAGTCATAGCAATTGATCCACAATTTCCATTTGATACAATAGAAAAGTTTATGGCTGAAGCTAATAAATGGTTGGACTCAGGATGTTATGTACGAATTGACTCTTTTATATTGTATGGTGATAGTCATTCTTTCCTTGTCACACCAAATGACAGAGACCGCATGTTGCAGTGGGCACAATCTATGATGGAGTGCTACGAACAAGGTGTGGACACTGGCGGCTATTTTTCTTGCACAACTAGTGTAATAACAAATTACCCTTCCCCCACGTAGTGAAGAAGGAAAAGAAATATTAGGAATCTAATTATAATACTTCCTTCCACATATAAAGAAGAAGGGGAAAGGAGTGGGGATTATAAAGTGGTGGGGGAATGTGTATAAATGCAGGTTGTTTCAAGAGACTTTTATTATTATTGTGGCTTTAGCAGAAACAACATGGAGTTTAAATCTTCAGCAAAAATAAGGAATAATATAATAAAGAAAGAAATTCGCAAGAAAGAAAAGATTGAACTTATAAAATTACAACTTATAATACCTTCCATTGAAATTGGATGTAGCAAACTAAAGACTTTGGTGAAAACTAACGAATATTTGTTACAATTGCTAAAAAAAATCGAAGAGTTGAAGAGAAAGAATGGACATTCTACATAGTAAAATTTGAACATTTTAATATAAATAAGTAAACTGAAAAAAGTAGATGTAGAATAGAGAGCGAGGAATAGATCACTTTGTGGTAATGGACTAACATGCCACTTAGTGCTCTATTCCTCGTTTTCGCGTTAAATTGGATTACCTTGACCTATTTGTTTGACTGTTAGAATTTGGTTAACACTGTTGAATTTCAGTTTTGAATTAATGTTTATTTTTATTCAACTGTTAGAGTTTTTTAACACTGTCGAATTTTAGTTTTGAACTAACTTTTAATTTATGCGAATTTTCAGTTCAACTCTAGTTAATTTATGCGCAAATTTAGTTTAACCAAGTGCCTGTGCTCTAGCCATTTCCTCTCCAACATTTGTTCTTTTAACATCTGTCCCATAACATCTGTCCTAACAGATGTTAAAAGAAAGTTTGTTAAAGTTTGAATATAAAGAAGTATATACTAAAACTCCAATGGGAATAAAGAACACGAATGAACAATTAGTTTGTAGAAGGTTAATATTTTGTTGAAAATGTTTGATTTTCTAGGATAGTGAAGAGGATGAAATAGTGGTGGGGGAACCATTATAATAGGAGGAACGTGAGAGCCCACTTCATTTCTTGGTGAAATTTCGAAGAGTAAACATCTCAACATGTATCGTTGCGATAAATGTTCGGAATCGTTTCACGATGAAATTCTATTAGACTGTCATAAAGAACTAATTCACAACAACCCAGAAGAAAAACAAGAACAACAAGAACAACAAGAAGAACAAGAACAACAAGAAGAACAAGAAGAACAATATGAAATAACAGCAACATCTTCAACTACTTTACCAAATCTACAAGTATTTGCATTACCTGGTAAAGTAGTAATGCATCATAAGATTCAAAATGAAAACTTGAAGCTAGAAGAATTTATTAGAGAAGCAAAACCAATTGTAAGTAAAACTTTAAAAGAAGAATTAAAAAGATTGAACTTTCTTAAATTTGGTTTACTACTAGAAGCTATGTTTATAAATGTACAAGAAGAATTATCACCAAGAGGATTCATAACAAAAAACCGAACCATTATGGAAAGTTCAAACATTGATTCAATAGTAGAGAACTGTATAGAAGAAATATTAACAAAAATTCAGGAACACGAAGGAAGAGGATCCGGATGGAGTCTTACAAGTATTGAAGTATTAGATATAAGAGTTCACAAACATGGATATGGACTAATGGGATCAAGTTACATTCCTCTGCCAAAAAGAATTGAAGATACAAAATCTTGTATTAATGTTAAAAATGAAGACAATGAATGTTTTCGTTATGCAATGACAACTAAATTTGTACCACATAATGCGAATAGACCTGACCAAGAATATGAAAATCAAAGATTTAGATACAATTTTCAAGGAATCACTTATCCTGTATCACTGAAAGATATATCAAAATTTGAGAAGAAAAATCCCGGTACGTCTATCAATGTTTTTGCATTAGATAGTTCAAACAAAGTGTATCCTTTACGTATTGCAAAAGAAGAGCTACCAGATCATACGGATTTACTACTACTAACGCGAGGAGATGTGTCTCACTATGTGTACATAAAGCAATTTGATCGTCTTGTTAACAAGCAACTTTCAAAAAATCGAAACAAAAAAATAATTTGCAAGAGATGTTTTAATTTTCAACGAGAAGGAAGAGAAGGAAGAGAATGGTTACAAGAGCACAAAAGACTATGTAACAATAATTATGAAGCAAAGATTAATTTACCTGCGGAAAACAGAGCATTCGTTAAATTTGAAAAGGTTCATTATCAATACCGTATCCCTTTCGTTGTGTATGCGGACTTTGAATCAACACTTGTTCCTGTTGAAGATGAAAATTGTGAAGCTAGAAAAAGTGTCAAGTATCAAATGCACAAACCAAACAGTTTTTGTTTAATGGTGAAATCGACATTATCAGAAGAACATTTAAACAGATATGGATTAACTTCAGAACCTCTAGTATATCGTGGTGAAAATGTAGAAAAAATATTTCTTGATCACTTATATTCAATAGCTGGAAATGTACAAAGATTATATACAAATATTGTACCAATGAAAATGATGGAGGAAGAAGAAGAAATTCAACATGAAAATGCAACTCGATGTTTCTTGTGCAAAAATGATTTTACTATTGAGAATTATAAAGTTAAAGATCACGATCACCTCACTGGTTATTACAGGGGTGCTGCTTGTAATAAATGCAACTTGAGCTATCGTTTACCACTATTTATTCCTGTGGTTCTGCATAACCTCAGTGGGTACGATGCTCATTTCATAATACCTGAATTAGGAAGAGACGATGGTAAAATTGATGTATTAGCTGAAACTTCAGAGAAGTTCATCAGTTTTTCCAAAGAAGTTGGAAACATGAAATTAAGATTCTTAGACTTCTACAGATTTATGCCGTCGAGTTTGTCCAAACTTTCAGAAAATTTAAGGAAACAAGATTTAATCGAAACAAAGAAAATTGTAAATAACGACAAACTGGATTTGGTACTTCGGAAAGGTGTGTTTCCATATGATTACATAGACAGTTTAGAAAAATTTAATGAAACATCACTTCCGGCTAAAGAAGAATTTAAAAGTAAACTTTACGACATGGACATATCTCAAGAGGACTATGATCATGCATGTAAAGTATGGAACGAATTAGGATTTAAAACATTAGGAGAATATTCAGATTTTTATGTTAAATTAGATGTAACTTTATTATGTGATATAATGGAAGAATTTAGAAATACGTGTTTTGCAGCTTATGGATTGGACCCTCTTCATTCGTACACTTCACCTGGATTAGCATGGCAAGCCATGTTGAAAGAAACAAATTGTAAAATACAACTTCTTACTGATATAGATATGGTTTTAATGTTAGAGTCAGGAGTTCGAGGGGGATTGACGCAAAGCGTTACACGACATTTTAAGGCGAACAACAAGTATCTGCCCGATTATGATGCATCAAAACCAACAACATTCCTGGGTTATTTTGATGCAAATAACTTATACGGATGGGCAATGTCAAATCCCCTTCCATATGATAATTTTAAATGGATAGATCCAGAATCGATTGGAAACATAATGGATATACCGAAGCATGGTGAAACTGGTTACATTTTTGATGTGGATTTTGAATATCCTGAACATCTTCATGATCAACATTATGATTTACCACTTCTTCCGAAGACTGAAATTTCCCCTACTGGAAGATGGCCAAAATTATTGATGACTTTAACCGACAAGTCTCGATATGTTGGACACTACTGGATGATACAACAGGCTTTAGACTTAGGACTGAGAATTACAAAAATTAATCGAGTACTACAATTTTCTCAATCTTGTTGGTTAAAACCTTACATCGACAACAACACAAGAAGAAGAACCGTCGCTACATCAAGTTTTCAAAAAGATTTTTTCAAATTAATGAACAACGCAATATTTGGCAAGACTTTGGAAAACAAAAGGAAACATAAGGATATCAAATTGGTAACTGATCCAGTAAAATTACAGAAATTAGTGCAACAACCAAACTTTGGTTCATCTGTAATTATTAATGAAAATCTAGTTGTTATTTCCATGAACAAGAAGTCAGTTGAAATGGATCGTCCTTTGTATCTTGGAATGTCAATCTTGGATATTTCAAAAACACATATGTATGAGTTTCATTATAAGAAGATGGTTAACTATTATGGAAGAGAGAACATTGGTATTGCATATATGGATACGGATGCACTCATTTACTGGATTAAAACAAATGACATGTATGAAGATCTACGCACCTTTATATATAAAGATGATTTCGACTTTTCCGATTATCCTAAGGATCATCCAAATTACGACTACGACAAAAACAAGAAATTATTGGGAAAATTTAAAGATGAAACAAATGGTGTGCCGATGATGGAAATTGTAGCATTAATGTCCAAACTGTATTCATTTCAACTGTACATAAATGAAAGGAATGAACATCAAGTCACAAAAAAAGCCAAAGGAATAAAAACTTCCTTCCTGAAGAAGAATGTACAGTTTGAACATTATAAAAGATGTTTGTTTGAAAATGTTGAAACAACTGCAACGTTCAACACTATTAGAAGTTATAATCATCAACTTTTTAGTGTCAAACAAACAAAGTGGGCATTAAGCTACAAAGATGACAAGCGCCATATTTTAGAAGATAAAATTAATACTTTACCATTCGGCCACTACTCCCTGAACCCTATCGACCAGTAAACCTATTCTTCGTCCTCTACCTTCTTCCTTTTTCCTTTCCGTAAAGAAGAGGGGACATGGCAAGCCCAATGCCATGTTCGCTCTTTTTTACACTAATATGAAATGGCCTTGACCTATATTCAAACTATATAAATGAGAATTAACTATTCTATGGGTCAGTATTTTTACAAGCAGTGTACAAGAAACATCTGAAGATGGAAAGTGTGAAGGACAAGATTGTAAATGAACTACATAAACCAGCAAGAAGAAGATTTCCAAGAAGAAGTACAATCATTAAAGGAATGAATGATCTTTATCAAGCTGATCTCATTGAAATGATACCGCACAGTAAATTAAATAAAGGATTTAAATATATTTTAACAATTATAGACTGTTTTACTAAAATAGCTGACGCTTTACCATTGAAGGATAAGACTGGTAAAAGTGTTACAAAAGCTATGGAAACCACAATAGAAAGAAATAAATTTAAAATTAAACATCTACAGACCGATGATGGAAAAGAATATTTTAATAAAGACTTTGGAGCTTTGATGAAGAAATATCAAATAAATCATTATTCTACAAATTCTGAAGTTAAAGCTTCAATAATTGAAAGATTCAATAGAACATTAAAAAGTGCGATGTATAAACAATTTTCAAAAAGAGGATCATATGTATGGTATGACATATTACCACAACTTATAAAAGAGTATAACAACAAATATCATCGTACCATTGGAATGAAACCTATCCAGGTAAATAGTGCTAATGCCAAAATTGTATTACAACGTATTAAAAATAATACAACACCAAAATTGGAAAAATTGCAACCAAAGAAGTTCAAGGTCAACGATAAAGTTCGTTTAAGCAAATACAAAGGTGTATTTAGTAAAAGATATCTACCAAATTGGACTAATGAAGTATTTACAATTTATAAAGTGCAACCAACTATACCTGAAACCTATTTATTAAAGGATAACAAGGGTGAATTACTTCAAGGTGGATTCTACGGACACGAATTGTTGAAATCAACAGTTGGTGATGTATATCTTGTCGAGAAGATTTTACAAAGGAAAAAGGATATGGTTAAAGTCCGGTGGTTAGGGTTTGATAAAAGTGAAGACTCTTGGATTCCTTCAAAAGACTTAGTATAGTTGTTTAATAGCTCATTGTGTGTTTAACCTTTATACAAGATGGAGATTGTACAACAAAAAGATCGATTTAATATCAATAACATTGATGAATTGACAGTTGACAATGATAAGTTAAATCATGGAAAACATGGTGAATTACTACCAAATACGATAAGATGTCTAATAACTGGTCCTTCAAATTGTGGAAAAACTAATGTTGTTTTTAACCTTATAACTAATCCTAAAGGATTGCGTTTTAATAATATATACATTTTTTCAAAATCATTGCAACAACCAAAATATCAATTATTGGATAAAGTACTTGCAAGTGTACCTGAAGTGAATTTTTACAAGTTTAATGCCAGTGAAACAATTATGCAACCAAATGAAGCAAAACCATTTTCTATTTTTATATTTGACGATGTTTCTTGTGAAAATCATGACACAATAAGGAATTATTTTGCTATGGGAAGACATCATAATATTGATAGCATTTATATTGGTCAAACATACAGTAAAATTCCAAAACAACTTATAAGAGACAATGCAAATATGTTGATCATCTTCAAGCAAGATGAAACAAATTTAAAGCATATATATAATGATCATGTAAATGCGGATATGCCATTTGAAAAATTTAAAGAGATGTGTGGCAAAGCATGGAATGAGAAATATAGCTTTCTCGTTATTATGAAGGAAGAAGATATTAAAAATGGTAGATATCGTATAGGGTTGGATAAATTTGTATTTATGCGTTGAACTACCGATGCTACATCTAGTTACATGTTGAACTTCACAGTGTAAACATGGTGAATCAAGAAAAACTATTGAAAGAAATAAAATCACTGAGTGATTCTATTAGGATGAAGAATCGTGCATTGAGGATGGGTTTAAGTGAAAGAGAAGAATTTCTAGAGACTACATTTAAACCTATTACGGAACCTTTAAAACAGATATCAGAAACTATTGGTAAACCTCGTTATGAAGGAGATGTTTTACTACCAGTTTCTAAACAAGAAGTGCAAGCATTAAAAAAAGAAGAAGATGATGATTCATATACAAGTGCTAGTGAGCAAGAAGAAACAAAAGAAGAAGAAGAACCAATTGTTGAAAAGGAAGAAGAACAGCCAATACCTGAAGCTGAACAATCTATTCCAAATTTAACTCAATTGAGTAGCGATATATTACAACATGGACCTCTTGGAAGAAAATATATAATGAAAATGCTACATGATATGAAATCAAACCCGAATTTGAGTAGATCACACGTATACGGAGCAAGAATTGATGGGAATGAATTGAAGATTGGCGATTCAAAGCTTGAAATAACACAAGACGATTACATCATTATTGGTGAGCATAGATATAAAGGAACAAAAGGATTATATGAATTAATTTTTAAAAACATACCACTAAGATATTCATCCAAAGATTTAAGTGTTTTTAAGGAGATTCTCCAAAATACTAACGCTCATAAAAGAAACTATGTAAAGGATGCAATGATTAATCGTTCACGTGCAACAAAATATAACATCGTTATAAAAAAGTTGTTTCCTCCACGAAAATTGCCAACATTACGTACTGCACCAGCGGTGAGACAACCACTGAAAAGAAAATCTTTATCACTTATGGATTTATCACTTCTTGAACAACATGGTAAAAAGAGTAAAGGAGATACTTCAACATCTGGTAAAGGATTGATGAAAAATCTATACAATACGAATGTGATTTACTACAACGATATCAATAAATTGGTTGATAGAATGAGACTATTGCATGAAGCCATGGAAGCCGGTCATACAGGTTTGAATAATGAATGGGTGGCTCTAGTTGATGAACTTAGGAATCGTGGTATAGTCATATAATTGTCCGTGGATATAAAAGAGGTGCAAGCATAAGACGTATCAGTTCTAACATGAGCGTCGACAAGTTCGGACGGTACTCCGCTTTAGGAGTGCAAGTTGGAGAAGACAGAAAAAGAAGTGGATTACCGCAAACACCTGAAGGTGACTATAGCATAAGTAATAAACGTTTAAAACTAGTTAAAGAT
Organism: Neoaliturus tenellus; assembly: GCA_030545055.2. Classification (NCBI taxonomy): domain Eukaryota; kingdom Metazoa; phylum Arthropoda; class Insecta; order Hemiptera; family Cicadellidae; genus Neoaliturus; species Neoaliturus tenellus. The sequence continues at coordinate 26,619,601 of CM061532.1, read as the reverse complement.
CCAGAAGAAGATACTGATGGAGCAAATTTGAAGACAGTAAAAGAAGCTACTTCAACATCATGAAAATTACATAAGAATACTTACGATGTTAAATCACATAGATTAATTAATGTTGGTAAACCAACTGAAGGTTCTGATGCAATTACTAAAGAGTACTTATCATCTGAACTTTCAAATACTTTAAAATTGCAATGGGGTAACAACTTAAAAGATGGACAAACATATGATGCTGGAAATTATAGAATAACCAACGTGGGAAATCCCAAAAATGATAAAGATTCAGTTAATAAAGAATATTTACATTCTATAATACCGGAAAAAACTAAACATGGATATTCTTTTTATAAATTTATTATAAATGACATTGGATACCCAAAGGAAGACGGCGATGCTGTAAACCTGAAATATATCAAGGACAACTGTATTTTACAAGATGATGATGAAATCGATTGTCATGGGAAAGTGTTGTCAAATGTAAAGTTCGGTTCTCAACCAAAAGATGCTGTTACTATAGAACAATTATCTAAAGAATTAAAAAAGGAAACATCCAATTTTGTAAAACATGAAGATGCCGTGTTAAAGCGGGGAGATAAATTTATACATGGAAATGAAAAGTTTAATTTAATGCAAGGAAATAATGATGAATGGGATGCAGGACGTAAAACAATAACAAATGGAAGATTTGGTATAAAAGATACAGATGTACCTCTAATGGTGCAAACATTAATTGCTACTGGTGGTACATTAGGTACATACAATGGTCGTAATAGAAGAATAAAAGATATTTATCCTGGTTACGAAGCAAATGATTGTGTTACAATGAAACAAACAATAACTTGGGATAAACACTTTGGGACCAAATATGATGCAAAGATGAAGAAAATAATTAATATTTTACCAGGCGAAGATTCAAATGATGCTGCTACTATTGGACAAGTCATAAAAACATCAAAAAGTGATTCAACAGCTTACACGTGTAATGATAAACGTATTATGCAGTTACAAGATCCTCAACATCCAAAAGATGCTGTAACTTTAGATTGTTTAATAAGAATAGTGGGTAATTTACTTATTGATACCCACAATCATATAGCTAGTACAACGAATCATGTGGTGATTCAACCCGATGAACGAGAAGCTTGGATTAAAAATAGAATCATAAATCAGTATATAATTAATTTGAATAACTAAGTCTTTAAATATAAAAGATTTTGCACAAGTTATTCATTTATGTAAAGTATCTCGTAGAGTAAACACACCAGTTATATAAGACAACATAATGAAGACCGTATCGCTCAGTCATCGTCAAGACAGCGGCAAGAGAGGACGTGGTATAACATCAGCTGCATTATCCCTGCTCAGACGGATTCCAGTTGGTGCTGTTGTAAATCGAACGATAGACGCTTTACCATACGAATTACATCTGCCCGGAGGTTATCAATATTGTGGACCTGGAACTAAGTTGGCAAAACGTTTAGCAAGAGGAGATCCTGGAATTAATAAATTAGATCAAGCTTGCAAAGAACACGATATAGCATATTCAAAGTATAAAGATTCAACAAATAGATCAATAGCAGATAAAATTCTAGCGGAGAAAGCTTGGCAAAGAGTAAAATCAAGTGACGCAAATATTGCAGAAAAAGCAGCAGCTTGGGCAGTAACTACAGCCATGAAGACAAAAGCAAAGTTAGGTGGTGGAAGACGTCGCAGAGGAAGACCTGCAAAGAGAGGCGCTCCCAAAAGAGGTGGAAATATTAAAAAAGGACGTCGTAGAACTCATAAGGCAAGTGTAAAGAAGACTTCTGTTTGGCAAATGGTAAAAAACGGAGCAGGTTTATACCTAAGACCATACCGTGTGTACTAAATAAGAAGAATCAATTGATAATTCCAAATAAAGCCTTAACAAATCATCAGTTAAATAATTATGTAAAATGTTTGAAAATACCATTCTTTCGAGGAGTTTTTATGAAAGATGCATTACCAACTAAAATATGGAAAAATGAAACTGGAATAGTAAATTTGGATTCCACCTATGGTCCAGGCACTCATTGGGTATGCTATAAAAAACTCGGACAAACCATTTACTACTTTGACAGTTTTGGCAATCTACCACCGCCAAAAGAACTGCAACATTATTTTCGAAACTCCAAAAACATTTTTTATAATTACAAAAGAGAACAACCTAACAATACTGAAATATGTGGGTATTTATGTTTGGAGTTTCTAGCGAAGAGTGTCAGTCAGCTTTAAGATGTCATCGTATACAGTGTCACTGAGTGGAAATTCATCCACATTAAAAAGTACGCTGTTCCCAGCATTGCGTCTATCCAAGGAAAGATTATGGGAAGCGGCATTACTTGATTTGACTACCTACAATTCAATTCCTAATGTTACAGAAGGAAAAAACAATTTACTACATTATTATGAAACTAAGGATGCTGCAGGAAAATACTCAGAATTGAAAATAATTACATTTCCTACTGGAGCATATGAAATTGATGACATAAACCAATTATTACAGAAACAACTCGGAGAAGACAATATCACCGTTAAAGGAAACAATAATACTTTAAAAGCAGAAATAACTTCGAAATATTATATTGATGTCAGCTTGGAACAGTCGATTGGCAGTTTACTTGGATTTACAGATACAAAAAAGAAAATCTTAACTCCTGGAACTACTCATTCGGGTGATTCAACTGTAACAATATTGAAAGTAAATAGTATTGATGTCACGTGCAACATTATACACGGATCGTATAGAGATGGAGTTAATCAACATATTTTACATACATTTTATCCAACAGTGGCTCCCGGTTTTAAAATTGTTGAGAAGCCACAAAACTTGATATACCTACCGTTAAACACCAGTTTCATTTCAGACATCGTACTGAACATATTGGATCAAGACGGTCATAGTGTTGACTTTAGAGGAGAAACAATTACTATACGGATACACATCAGAGCAGCAACATAAAGGTCAACATGGGATTATCATTTAAACCGCAACGGAAGAGTCGGGAGCTCAGTAGCTCCTCGACATTGGAAGAGTTAACATCGGAAAACATTCGTTTTCTACAGAAGATTGGATTGAAACTTAACAGCGATGGATATCCTGGATATATCTCAAGGACCAACGTTCGACGAAACACTATGGGAGAAGGAATATCACACGCACAACCCTTACACTTCATCAAAATTAAACAATAACGATGAAATAAGGATCCCCATTCAACAACAAGATATTTACACTTTACCGTGTGAAAGTTACTTGTACATCGAAGGACGGGTATTAAAATTGGATGGAAAAACTGCTTCAACAGTTCCTTTTATAAATAACCCGATGGCATATCTTTTTGATGAAATAAGATATGAAATATCAGGGGTGACGGTTGATTCAACAAAAAAGGTTGGTTTAACAACGACATTGAAAGGATTAACATCATTAACACCGCATGAGAAGAATTCAATAGTCACTGCCGGATGGGTTGCCCCCGATAAAGACACTATAACACCAGCTTCCAATGGTCACTTTGATTTTCATGTACCTTTACGATTGCTTTTGGGATTCGCTGAAGATTACAAACGGGTAATAATAAATGTCAAACAAGAATTAGTATTACTCAGATCTTCAACTAATAAGGACTTAATACTTGCAGACCCTGCAACTACGGAAGATAAACTGGAATGGCAACTACAGTTGGATAAAGTTGTTTGGAGAGTACCTCATGTAAGATTGGCCGATGAACATAGAATCCTATTATTGAGAAAGTTAAAATCTGACCGTGATATTGTGATGCCATTCCGAAGTTGGGAATTTCATGAATACCCTACACTACCTCAGACAGAAAGACAAACATGGACCGTCAAGACATCAACTTACTTGGAACGAGCAAGGTACATAATACTCGGTTTTCAAACTAAGCGAAAAGATGTTATCACTGCAAATGCTGGTCAATTTGATCACTGTAAAATAAAGAATTGTAAAGTTTTCCTAAACTCTCAATTCTTTCCCTATGACAATTTGAATGTCATGTTCAGCAATAAACGTTTTTCCATTTTATATGATATGTATGCAAGATTTCAATCATCATATTATGGAAAGACTAATACACCACTATTATCACCTGACCAGTATTATTCCAAGGCTCCAATAATTGTAATCGATTGTTCAAAACAAAATGAATCGGTAAAATCATCAAGTGTGGATATAAAAATTGAAATGGAATTTGAAGAACCAGTAGCGGATGGAACTTCGGCATACTGTCTAATTCTACATGATAAAATAGTTACTTACACACCGCTGACCGGAATTGTGAAGAATGTACTTTAAGAAGAATTGTACAACAACTGCAAATTTTTGAGGTTAGAATTATCTGCTTTAATTTTTGAGGTTAGAATTTCATTTGTGAAAGACAAGTTGAAAACAAACAATTATGTAATTGTATAAATTTCAAGGATTTACGAAAAATATAAAAGCGAGAAAATAATTAGTAGAAACTTCATTCTATCTTCAACCGTCGTATGGGAAACATCATTCGCAAGATGAATTCTACTAACGGAGAAGAAAATACACCTCTAATGGATGATAATAGTTCAGATATAGAAAAACAAGTTGAACGAGAAATGGACGAGTTCCTAAAATTCAACAAACATAAGAAGAGAGAAGAAGAAAAAGCTGAAAAAGAAGTAAAAAGGAAGAAGGTTGAAGTTAACATTACAACCAATATTTTAACAGAAGTATTTCTTCGGATTATCTACCCAATTTCTTCATGCATGACAAAAAGTATATCAGTTGGAATTTTAAAATCAATGGATTATTCACCAATTGTTATTTTAAATCATGGAAACAAAATGGTTACTTTCAGTGAAACTACTTGGGAATCTCTCATGAAACATTTACATCTTTTGGAGTGCTATTTAAGTAACAACACATTTGGAAGAAGAACAAGATTAAGTTTATTGGAATCAAATATTGAAGTTGATATAGTAAAACATCGTGGAGGACAAATTGTTCGCTTCAGAGATTTAACTACACATAATGTTAAATTATATTTCACTAAAGAAGAATTTTACACTTTAAGTTGTACTACCGGTCCCGTCACCAGATATTTGAAACAACTAATATTTTCAAGTGCAATAATTAAAGACTATCTAATTGATACATTGGACAAAAAACCTTTTGTTCCAATTTTATACGGTCCCGTGGATACTTCAATCTTTAATAGAATACCTCAAGAAGTTGAAATGTGGAGACAATTAAACAACTATCACACCAATTTTAATATTGATGAAGTGGCACAAGAAGTGAAAGAAGAAGAACAATCCTGTCTGTTATAAACATCGGCTCATTCAATTTTTAAGTCAGTTGTTAGTAAGACTTCATCATGAATAAACGGGTTTCGTTTTCTAATGCGCCACATATAATGGAAGTTAAAAGAGGTATAATTGAATTTCAAGCTTTCCGAGGAAATGATGGTAATTTTATTATTAAAGAATTAGTAATCTTAGACATGAACACATCAGTAGTTTATCATTATTTGTTCAAACCTCCAGTACCATTTAATAGACTAACAACTAAAGCGAAAGTTACAAACAAATGGTTGAACAAACATTTTCACAACTTAAGATGGGATGAAGGTTTCATTAATTATAACATGATGCCGCACATTATGAATCATTATTGCAAAGAGTTTAAAATTATCTACACAAGGGGATTGGAAAAAGCAAATTGGATACAATCATTTACAAGCAACGAAGTGATTAATGCAGTAATTGATAAAGATTTCCAATGCTACTTCAACGAACTTTGTATTTCATCAAAAAGTTTTAAACATCGAAGGTCGCAGTGCGCTTTAAAGAATGCCTACCGCTTGAATAATTTCCTTCAACAAACTGGTGGGGGTAGTGTCAGTGGTGGGGGTAGTGTCGATTATAAAAGTGAGAGCGCTACCATAACACAGCATGAGTATTACTCAAACCTCCGAAGAGACAACATCTCCGACGGACATTCTTATTAACAAGAAGATTAACAACAACATCAATATGGCATCACAGAACTTACTTCAAAGTTTAGTTGATCAGTTCAACGCTCATTCTAAATCATCAATTCTACCTACAAAGAAATGTTCTGAACTAAAAGAAGAAAAACACTACATCATTCATACTATTAAGAAAATGGAAACTTCAGTAGGTGATGCTATAAATTGCACTTTGAGCGAGGCACCTTATACAATTGGTGATGAAGCAAAATTTCAGATCTTCTTACCAAAGCGCTTCGTACAACTACTTCAAAATGAAGATCTTCGTATAATTCAACCCGGCGCACTCTATTTGGTATCACATGGACCCAGTGGAAACAACTCTACTGAACTTACAATTCATGTAACACCTACTACTGATTAATTTGTACATAACATTGTAAATATTTCTTTGTATTTGTTTTTTCAATAAATATGATATAAAACAAAACAAAAAATAAAAATAAAAAAAGCAACATATTGTAATGTCTTTGTACATTACAATATGTTGCTTTTTTTAAAAATTCCACAGGATGACCTTGACCCAATTTTGTATAATTATAAAAGGGGAAATGTACTTGCAAAATTCATCAGTCTACTGCTACCTTTCATACCGTACACATCTTGCTCTTAATCCCTGAATATAAAACTGCAACATGTCCCTAAAGGTTAAGTGTGCATCTTATGATACCAACACCATAACTACTTTTGAACAACTTGAAGATTTAACTAACGAAATGCGAGTTTTACTTACCGGTGGTTATCACTTAACTGTTGATGTTAGTGCTACTAATACAAGGATGTTCACTAAAACAAAATATTGCGATGATGAAATATTTTTTTCTACACAACCTACAACTTCTTCATCGCCAGCTGGTCAACATAACGTCAAGTTCCAGAAGTATTACCAATGTTGAATAACTTTTGACAGACAAAACTACAACTAAAGAATCACATGATCAATATGAGTTAATAAAAAGGATGTGATACTTGTATAAATAATCATTTGCTTCTCAGCTCTCACCACGACAAGACCTATTTAAGAAAATGTTGTACAGAATGATGATTCAACTTGATGGAAAAATCTATGGAAAAGACTACAACACCATTGAACAAATGACCCAAGATTTAGATATATTAACTAAAGAAGGATATCAAGCTAAATTAATTTTAAAATTTCCTGAAGTACATCCATTATCAACAGAAGAACTTGTTGCTATGGCTAAGGCGGAGAGAGAGAAAAAGGCTGAAGAAAACAAAGAGAAACAAACTTCCTAAATTTTAATAATCCTTACACTTGTAAGGTATAATTTTTTAAAACTCCATTTGGATGACCTTGAAATTACCCCCACCACTTTTCACAGTACATAAAACTCACTATTCAACACTATACACTCTTATTCTTTCACTGGACTCCGCATCGTCAACATGGAAGAGCAAAAATACAAGTACAAACCTCGTTACTGTTGTGAACAACAGTGTACAGATTTAGGACCAATGATGGTGGATGGGTTAGCTTGTACTAAATGTGAATTCTTCGGATCTTGTTATTGCAAATGCAAAACAAAACAACTACCACCACCGGAATTGCGAACTTTAAAATTTTACAAATCAAGATATTTTCATACATGTTGTCCTCAAAGATGTTTCAAATTTCACCCTCTAGATCTTGCTCATTGTCAACGCACCAATTCTCATCAAGATGATTTTTGTACACATATGATAAAAAGATGTAAATACAGATCAGATTGGTATTCCGATCCTGTAGAACCATCAAATGTGTAATTTCAGTTTTACACTCTTTTTTAAAACTTCATTTGGATGACCTTGAGATTTCCCCCACCACTAGTTCTAATTTTTATATAATATTAAATCATTCCACTTCCAACACTCTAACTAACAACATGGAAAACAAATTTATCAAGTTTGAACATATAATAACTGACAGGGAGGAGATGGAAGAATTGTTTCAAAACTTACTTTCTATCATTGACGAATATCCTATAAGATGGTTCAGAATTGTAGTTCAATATTTAAATCCTGGTGAATTGTTTTCTTCATCAAGTGAAGAGGATGAAACAACTACTTCGGTTCAAATAATTGAATTAAAAGACGAAGAAGAAGAACTAAACATTTTATTCAATCATAAGCTCAAGGTTCCCCATATAAAAGCCCCCTCCCTAGACAGCCCCCCTCCCTAGACGCCTGCTCAAGGTCACCATTATATAAGCCCCCTCCCTATGCGCCGATCCTCATTCCATCACCGACTCTCCAATAATGAACAACTCTCCATTGGCCCGAATGAATTCTAGTTTTGAAATAAACTCTAAAGAAGAGTTACAAGACATTTTTAATATTTTACAAGAACTTGTAGATAATTTTACAACCATCAAAATGAATTTGGAAATAACATACGATTGTCCTATTTGTGATAAGGTTGAAAGTTTGGACGAAGACAGTTTACTAAATCTAACTCCTGCACCATCTGACACTACTGATGGTAATAATGAACAGCAAAATATTTCCCCCACCACTTCTTTGTAATTCTTCGTTCCCCCCACCACTTCTTTATTTAACTAACATTTCTCGCTTTCACTTCTCATTCCGTCTTCAACTTTTGAACTATCAACATCACTTGTTTTAAAATTTCAAACACTACAAAATCATGATGGATATGATGGATGAAGTTCCCTTCATAACTAGAATGGAAGAGGATAAATTGAAATTGGAAATTAAACGATTGGAAATGGAACGGGAAAACCAATTCGAAATGTTACGTTTGTTCAAGCTTTTCAAATACATCATCTGGGGACTCTGCGTTTACCTTCTCATCGTCGTTGGTGTTTGCATTTACAACTCTGTAGTTCATCACAAAAGTTCAACTTGTTTAAACTCTGCTGTTGCACATTAATTATATGTTCACAAATAAAATTCAAAATTTACTTCAGCCTATCCCACTATCACCAACTAGTTCAACTTTGAACTATTTCTGGTAGTAGTTGGGTAGGCTTTTTTAAAACTTACTCTGAATGACCTTGACATACTTTCCAGGCTCCAGTTATAACTGTTAAATTTCAATTTTGAACTAACTCTTAATTCATGCCCAATTCTACTTCAAATTCAGGGCATATGCTCTCGCCATCTGCACCCCAGCATCTGACGCCATCTGCTCGAGCAGCTGCTCGGGCAGATGGCACGACTTCCGGTCCAGAAGTAACCAAAACACACTACTTTTACAGTTTGGTTCTAGAAAGTTATTAAAGTATTCAATTAGTGTTTCAAGTACTGTAGTAGTAATTACGAAATAGGTATACACGTGGAATCTTGTGCGTGCTATAATGTATTTATTACAATACCTTCAACATCGGCTACCAAGTTCACAACAATAAAAAAGATTGGCGACGATAAAGTCTTTTCACGTGTGCCTATTGCCATAATGGTTCAAATCAACATTCAATCAGTTCAATTGTAACAATTTCGACCTTTTACTCATTTATCCAGTCATTTATTTCAGTTTTAGAATGAATGAAGAACAATTTAGTAAATTTTTGGGTGTATTTCAAGAACAACAAAGGCAACAGAGTATTCTAATTCAACAAGTCCTAGAAGCTGTCAATACCAACAGAGATGAAACCAAGCCTTCTATCAATTATTGTACAATATCTCCTTTCGAAAATTTCGATCAAAGAAAAGAAAAATTTACATGCTACCTAGAGAGATTTGAAAATTACTACACTATGAAAGGACTAACCGACCCCACGAAAATAAGTCAACTTTTGTGTGCTTCAATCGGGAGTGAACATTATAACAATTTAGCTTCTTTCCTAGGTCCCGAGAAACAAATGAAATCTCTAAAATATGACGAACTTGTTAAGTGTTTCAAACAGTTGCTAATTCCAAGGAAAAACGTTGTTAGTAGTAATTACGAAATAGGTATACACGTGGAATCTTGTGCGTGCTATAATGTATTTATTACAATACCTTCAACATCTTCTACCAAGTTCACAACACTTGATAAAAAACTTACTAAACTAGTTAATTGAACGATTCACTTGGGACAGAAAATGGAGTTTTTCCAGCCCCGATATCAAAACGTTTTTGGTTGAGTTAAAATATTTTTCACTACTCTACACCATGCAATAATTTCTAAACAAATGAAAGAAATGTTGTTGCACATAACAAACCAACCATATAACTAACCTGGTGGGATATACCAAAGCCAGTCGATTACGCAGGCCTAACTACTAAATGGCCATGACGTCATTTTGGTACACGTATGTGACGTAGTAGGTCTGGACTTCTGATCTGTGATCTCCAGCTGGAAGCACCGTCCACCGGGTAGCCACGAGGAATCACTATCCGCGTGGACGTTGCTTCCAGCTGGAGATCAGAGATCAGATGTCCAAACTTACTACGTCATATATGTGTACCAAAATGACGTCATATCCATTTAGCACTTTTGGATATACTCCTTGTTTTTTCTGGTTGCTAGGCAACCGCTTCAAATCAGCTGCTGCCAGCAAAACTAGAATACACTAACGGTAGGTGGCAACTACAGCGGATTCCAAGGAAAAAGTATAAAGTACGTCACATCTATTTGGCAGTTGAATCAACCGAACCACCAACTATGTCACTGAATTGTTATTTGTTATTGTTTATGAATTCTACCTTATTCTAGATTTGTTGGCTATTCTTGTTTCCTTTGGCTTCTAGTGGGGCAGAAATTTATATCCTTAGTTATAGGGCAAAAAACAACAAATGTAGAATGAGAAGGAGGTAGGTGACATCAACAAAAACAATAGCAAAATCAATGACGTCAAAGGTGCAGCTCTTAAAATATTCAAAGCAATCCAATCGTGTGTCAAGGATAACAACATGACGTCAAAGGTGCATGAGGTACTTTAACAACATGACGTCAAAGGTGCAGGAGGTACTTTAAAATGTTTCAATCAGCAGTTGCTGTCACCTATCTTGGTTTGTTCTAGATAAATTGGGCAGAAACTTTCCAACCCTATACCTCAAAAGCAGGGTCGGAAACCGGTGGTATTGATGTAGTGTGATTATAAATATTAATGCATGTCAATACATCTCATAGTAAAATGACACTAGTAGTTAAATGCATTTACCATCAAGAAACGTAAAATAATTCAACAAACTACGGCAGTTTACATATTATAAAAGCACAACAAAAACGGTTTTGGTGAGGTTTTACATAACTTATACATTTTAAATTATAACTAAAAAAGCAATACACATTGTGGATGTCAAAATTTTTTAAAGACCTGAAGTAAACCAGTAACATTTCCTAAGAAATTCATAAATCTTAATAAATGTGACATGATTAAATGATGACATGATGTACATAGTCCTAAACTATCGCTGACATAATGAACAATGACGAGGATACAAGTGACTTGCAACTACATGCTTTCAAAAACATTTTGAATTTTTTAAACGTATTTTTTTATGCCTGTATATAAAATTTTTCAAAAACTAATCAAAACTAATGATAGTGACCCTCGCCGTTCTAATGGACGGATTCAATCGCAGGTTGTTCCATACAAAGGTACAAGGTTAGGGTCTATTAGTCCTGTAAGTGCAGATTTTATTTGTATTTTGAAAATCTTTATTTTAATTATATAATAAATTGAAAGTATACTGTTTTATTGAGATTTAACATAGGGCAACATTTTTTATTTTATGACAGTGAGCCCAATCATAATACTGAACGGATTTATACGCTGTTGGTAACAAACGGAAGTTAATTGTCTGTATATTGGCCTAATTTTCTTCAATCTCATCTGTTTCCCCACGAAAGTTTATCAAAGTGGAATTTAAAACCCCTTGTGGCAATTTAACATTGCTTAAATTTTAAGCATACTCCGAGTGAAATCTGGGGTTCTATTCGACCGATTTAGACGCAGGTTGTGTAAATGAGAGGTAAATAACTTTATAATTGCCATGCTGGGTAAAAATTTTACTATTCCTTCAATTAATGTTCTGAAAAGGGAAATAAAAATATTATTAAAAGTGATTTTACTAATCAGCGTGCAGAGTTTCAGATTGTCGCAGACTGTTTTTAGAGTCATACATTTACTAATTTGGATCCAGAAGTCGTGTATGTCAGAGCGAGGCCAACTCAGAGGCCAAGATATTCTGCGTTATCTGTATCATAATATACTTTGTTTATGTTTTAATATGCATAATTGAAGTAGGTAGTTGGTGAGTAAACGTGCAGAAAAATGTAGAATTGGGTCATAAATTTATTAAAAACGAAAAAGTTTACTTGAAGCCCCCTTTAATATGAACAAAGCATTGCTTTGCACTTCTCAAGGTTAATCTACTATTTACCATATTAATATTACCTATTGAAAGTTTTTCGGTAATGTTATTTATTTTCCATTAAATAAATTAAGCTTGAATAAATAAATATATTAAAGTATTTATTTTTGCAGGTAACAAATTTTTTTATTAAACCTTCTTTGCAGTCTCGACGTATAAATAACCCAATCTGTCTACCCCTTCTATGCAAACCTAAAAAGTTAAATAAATTAACATTATAAACAAGTACCTATTACTTTACAAATAACTTTACCTACTTTTGTTGTGTAACAACCAACAAATTTGTGTAATTTATTTCTGCTTATGATATAACTCTTGCTTGAATTGATAAATATTACTCTTACTCCGAATACCCCGCGGTAAAAGATGAAAGTATAAAGCTTTTCTGACAACACTCACCTCTGGGGAAAAGCAAGACTGATTGCCAAAAGTTTAGCGTCAAACTTTATTATATATGCCAAATTTAACTAACAATACTTTTTTAAACTATATTCAGATTATACAATGTGTATACAGAAATTCAAAGTTATTTTTAGTTCAATTTTAAGACAATCGTTAGATAATTTACTGGATTTTAACGTATATTTTATTTATAAATTTTGTAGAAAAAAGTTTTGATAAGAAATTGAACTTAAAATAAATTACTTTTATTATTACAATGAATTATTGTATACCAGGAATTATATGTTTAATATTGGGGATATTTCAGTTTCTTAAACAATCCAAAACTGTTTATTATGAGTGGACGCTTTTGTTTACCATACGCATAGTTGGTTTCTTTGGTTGGTTGGTACTTGGTTGGTTGACGCTTGGTTAATTTCCCTAGAGACATCATCAGCTGTGAGTATTGGAGATCAAATAGTACACAAAAATATAATTATGGACATCGTATATAATAACGGACAGTAATGTTATCAAAGTAGTAAAAATATGTTACAAGTTGTTAAACAAGTTAAACAAATAAACAAGTTTTACACGAATTAAATTAAGGAATAGACTCCACATTTTAAATTACAACACACAGTTCTGTTTCACAAGATCTAACTTGAATTTCACTACATAAATAAAACTATTAAAATGAAATACAAATAAAATAAAACTCATTTCCATCAATATTTATGAAATAAGTTATCTAGTCAAAATATAGTTGTTTATAGATCAAATGTTACAACTGGTATGTTAAAAACTTATAGAATTATTTCCAATAAATGGCTTGTAAATAATTCATGAAACGTTAATTAGATCGTAAAACGTCACATAAAATCGACTTTATTCTTTACCGATTATAATTTGGACATTTTATAGTTTACTTATAATATATCGTTTTCTATAATTTTCACAATATTTGTAAAATGTTTTACTACTTAGAACGACTCTTATTTTCCAATTCGATTTCCAGTTCAATAGTGTTTGGGAAAATAACATGCAGTACTATTTCATTTCAATAGCGATTTAATTAATATTTTGAATTTTATCGGTCTTCAACCTATTGCTTTTAGAGTCCAAGCTGCACTTTGGTTAGGGAAGCAAAAAAATTAATCCGAAAGAAAAAGGTTAAAGTCTGGAAAATTTTAAAATAACACTACAGTAACTTTTTACACACTCAGGATTTTTTACATGATTATTAAACTATTTTTAAAGAGGTGTTGAATTATTTATCCTATTAAAAATACTATACAGTTACTAGAGTGTCCTTGCACAAATTGCGCATATTGCAATATATTTTACTGTTTGCGAGAAACTCATCTACAGTAGAATTTGAAGGAACCATATGACTTATCAAACGTGCGTTTCTTGTGTTCTTCCTATATCCTTCCGTTTTGAAAGAAACACCCTGTGTATAGGGGAAGATAAAAAATTACGTTTTAACAATTGGTCAAATTTTAACAAGAACAAATTACATTTTTATGCAGCATGATGCTAAGTTTGAGTTTCAAAAATAAAAGGTAACACTTAGAATGCTAAAAAAGTAAGATTACCAATGTTGAAAAAGCTAAAGAATTTATTGAATCACCGTACCAATGTTAGAGAAAATTTTAACAAACAATAAAAGATTTTATTCAACGTAAAGATAAATTTGAAGTTTTAGAATTAAAAGATGAAAAATGGGATGCCAAAAACCGTAAAATTACTAATTTAAAAAATGCTGAAGCATTATATAATGTTCCCACACTGGAGCAGGTATTAATTTACAAAAATGACCATTTCATTCAAGGAAATAATAAACACGAATTAAATCAAATACTGAATGGAATGCCAAAAAACCTATAATTTATAGCGTCGGAGAGGCTAAAGAGCTTGATGAGATCCCAATTTCCGAACAAGTGTTAAAAACAAGGGATGACTGGTTCTATAATTTATTGACGCTGTACATTTCCCTTGGGGTGCATGTTGTACTTCAGGGCCTGCACCCCTAGAACTGGGATGTCCACTACCCAATCCCAGCTCAAAGCACCGAGTTGGGTAACGGGCGTGGCTCCCTTTATTAACTGAAGTAGGGCAGCTTCGGCTGTTCCGAGCCCTGGCGGAGGTGGCCTTGTGTCAATCGCGCGCTTACTGGGTGTCTCACTCCAGCTCCCCCCAAAAGGGAGGTAATGAGTCAGGATGTCGGGGATCTGGGGCTTCCGTGCCTTCGGGTGCGGTTGCAGTGTAGCCGGCGCCTTTGGCGTGCGGGTGACCAGTGACCTAGTTATTCCGCTTGGGAACCACCCATGACCCAAGTAAAACCTAAAATGGGTACCTCGGGATCCGGTTCAAGCCCCTGGCTTCGGCCAGTCCGGATATTGGGTTGGACTCGAGGGGGCAGAGGTTGTCGGTATGCTCGGCACACAGCTTCGGCTGTGGGGGGGCCCTCCAGCCTCTCATCTGGGGGCGTTGCTCACAAACGAAAGCTGAGAAGTAGCATGGGTAGTGCTGCCACTGTCACTCACAGCGGATGGTCATTTTGGGGTCACCGCCGGTTGAGTACCACGGGCCTAGTGAATTCTGGGTTTTGTGGGGGTCTAATCCGCCTCAATGTGATTTGGGACAAATTGTTCCATAACTCCCCTGGTCGCAAGACTGGTCCGGTTAAGGCTCACGCTAGGTACGGACTACCCGTGAGGGTAGGGGGAGCCAATACGAGGTTTATCCTTGTAAAGGAATCAAAACGTACAGAAATGTACATTTCCCTATGAAATTGTAATAAAGAGTTTATGATTTCTAATTATTACTGTTTTAGTTTGACCGTCCCAGCTATACCTTGTCACTTTGTGGCTATCTTTCTTTTTGAACCAGCTACTTTTCACTCCCATGTTATTTCTTACAAAGTGCAAATATATCAAAACCAATTTACTGTTGCAATTTTTAAAACTGAAATGAGTTTCTCCGAATATTTTATATGATATTCCAATTTTATTGAAATATTTGCAAGAGTCACGTTTCACGACGGGAGACGCGCATTTTGATGTCGGCGCTCAAACAACCGACGACTCAGCAAAACAACGGAGGAGTATTTTTATTTTATACAGCTAAAACTAAAAGAGTAGAGTAACAACTATAGAAAAAACTAGGTATTAACGATTTTAAAATAAAATTACTATCCTGTCTGTAAAATCATAAACATATTTTATACCTTAAAAAACTTTTAAATTACTAATGACAGCGACCCTGGCAGTTAACTTATAGATTAGCGCTCCTATATGTAGAGTTTTATTTCTTTTGGATATTACTACAGTAATAAATAATGTAGAGAAAAACTTTCAAGGTTATATCAACAAGCCTGACCATATTGTTAGACCGATTTAAATGCGGGTGGTACCTAATGAAAGTTAATTGTCTGTATATTTTGCCCACTTTGCTTTTATTAAAGCTATTACCAAGTAGTTTAATAGTGATTAAACGTGTGTAATCAGTATGGTGACCAAACGTATGAACGGGTAGAACTGTGTATTAGATTTATTATGAACTCATAAATTCAATATGTAGTATTCCGTATTGTTTGCAAATCACTCAAGTGATGCTTTGCGCTGCACGGGAGTTCTAACATTTTGGCGGTTTAAACGCAAAACGCATGGATCGAAATTTTACACATGATATGGAGACCATAGGAAGTGATAAGACGTGACGTAGCTTCATATGTCATTAGTCTTAACAAAGGTCAAGGCCATCCAATAGAAATGTAAAAAACGTATACCTGTAACGTGACCGCAGGAGTTTATGGTAGCATCTCAACCAACCAATCTAAACCAACCAAATACTCTTCGTAACCTTCAACATCAGAAGATGTCGCACTAGTTGTAGATACTGCACAGGTAGACCAAGCTGGTGATTCGCTAATGCAGTAGAACGTGTTGAAGGTGCAGATTCAATAGATGATGTTCTCGTCACTCCGTTTTATTGTAAGGCCTGTTCCATGGTGAGATGTTAGTTGGACGAGTGTCGGTAAGAGACTTAGAAACATTGACCGCTTGAATCTGTTATACACCTCAAGTTGAGGGAGTGAAAGAGAAGGAGCAAGACGAAGTAAAAACAGCTGGCAAACACAATTGATAGGTGTTTAAAGTCTTAAACTACCTCATGTTCTCATTTAAAATACTTCACAAAAGTTGATCACTAAAAGCATCTTGTTCAACAAATTTCTTTGTTAAATAGAGAAGAATGTTTTCGAACCTACGCTTAAGACGTGTAAAGGTAGAAGACTTCTAGAGTGTTCATTCTTTGTTATACCCTTAAGATTCTTTTAGTTTTTTCTTAAGTTTGCATTAACACCATCCTTCCATAACCTTGTATGTTAAAAGCTTGGACTTGCTTGTAGAAAGTCCAAACATTTCAGCTTTTGTATGTTCTGGCATAAAACATATATATTGCCAACTCCGAAACTGCACACTCTTAAAGTGTATAAATCCAATTTTCTCTATACCTGCTGTCCATAAAAAATGCATAAAGTATAAACTATAGAACCTCACTAACTGTAGACGGTGCTATACAAATGCTGATGAATTTTGCAAATATAAACTCATTTAATTATGTAGAAGAATGGTCTTCAGACCCCATTGAGGTTAAGGAAGTTTTTCAGTGAAATTATAACAATATCCAACACTACTTTCCCCCTCTCCACTGTTTCGTGTATATATCACCAATTATGATCTTACTGTTCCCGATTAAATCTTCAACCGTTTACAACTACATGACTTCAGTTAATATGAACATAGAGTTTGCGATTAAACATAGGGAAGACATGAAAGATCTATTTGGAATCATACAGGATATGGTGATCACACATCTAACGGTAACAACAATCAATATATAAAATATGAATGTGGTATAAGAGTTGTTTAATCTACTCATGTCAACATCAAACATCTTAAAAGAAGAAGACAAAGCTTAAAGTTGTTAGGAGAAACATATTCACATATCACCCTTGACATATGCAGCTAAGTCACATCTTATCAATTTTTATCGCCTTCTTATCACCTGTAAAATTGTTATTTAGGGCCTATGCGTCTTCCGCTCAAAAACTGCCAAATTGACACTATTTACAGGGTTGGCCATCTTATTTGTAAAACATAATTTTTATTCTTTATCTAATGGTTATTATTGTCATGAAAATGCTTTTTGTCAGTTCCCGTGTTAAGTTAATTAGTAAAAAACAACTTGAAAAACCTTTAAAAGAAAAGAATCTTGAATAGCTGCCTTAATTAGTAAAGCAAATTTTTAATTCTAGATGGCGTTTATTGGATTAAGTTGGACATTTCACCCCATTCCCAAGTCGGTACTTTAATCATTACGTTTGACTTTAAGAGAAAATTTAAGATTTTAGGGATCTAACAGAAAAAAGTGGTTTACTGTTATACGTATTGATCATGAGTCATTTGTAATAAAATGGGATTAATTTCCGTAATATTATCTACTTTATACTTAACTGAGATACAGTTAATCAAGATGTCAAATAACTCTTAAATCGATTGTTAACAATTTAGTTGTACAAAATAAAAATATTTTACTTGTTTTTTTAGAATTTTTTTAACAATACAGACTTACAACATTTTTTTATCATTCTGCACGAAATCAAAATGGTTTTTGTACTCTCAATAGTACCAAAAACGTGTCTTTTTCGTCCTAGGACTGAAAAATCGGTTGAGATTTGTTAAGGTCCTAGGACCGAAAAGTCAGCTGTTTTCTAAGTATTATTTATGAATTTTCTATGCAGAATATGAAATCAAATGTTATAAAAAGCATTGTTTGTAAATAACATCAATGTAAACACTGTAGATTACTTACTTTGTAAGTATAACCTTGAAAATACATCTTTATAGTTGATATTTATAACGATTAAAAGTGTAATTCCACACTACGATAAAAACGTTTCATCACTCGGAGCAAAAGTGTCTTTTTAGTGCTTAACCGTTTATAAAAAACTCGGATGCCCCTCGTTTCAAAACACGATTGTGCACTAAAAAGAGCTACTTTTGCTCCTAGTGATGAAAACTACTATTAATGTTATCCGACAATAAGGTTATCATACTTTTAAAAAATCGGCCTAATAATTGACTTGTGTTGTGTTACACAAGGGTATTAGTATTTTTATAAGTAAGGTAACTAATTATTTTGATTACTCTGTGTTAGACTATTCTCACATGTTATGTATAAATATAATAGTAGTTTTCATCAGTAGGAGCAGAAGTGGCTCTTTTTAGTGTGAGCAGTGGAGTTAAAAAAAAAAAAAAAAAAAAAAAAAACTAAGTACTAAAAAGACACTTTTGTTCCGAGTGATGAACAACGTTTGATCCTAATGAAGAATTACACTTTTCATGGCTTAAAATATTGAAAATTAAGTTGTATTTTCAGGTTATATTTACAAAGTAAGTAATATGCAGTGTTTACATTTCTGTTATTTACAACAATACTTTAATATAACGTTTGAATTTTACTTTTCTGCATGGAAAATATTAAATAACAAGAAAACATATGACTTTTCAGTCTTGGCCCTAAAAAATATTCCAGCTAAGTTTTTTAGTCCTAGGACAAAAAAAAAAAAAAAAAAAAATGGTACTGTTGAGAGAACAAAACCAAGCTGCTTTAGTGCGGAAAGTTAAAAACAATTTTTTATTAAATGTCAAAAATATTTTTGTTTTATTTGCCAATATAAAAAAAATAAATAAATAATAATTATTTGGATTATTTGCTTAGATTTGGAAGGTTGGATTTTTTGTTCAATCATTAGGGCCTAGGGAGAATGAGGTGGTCAGTTTTAAGGTTTGGGTAAAGAAACGATAATAGTTTAACAGATTTGTAATAAAGTTTAAGTTATTTAGTTGGGATATTATTTATTATAAGCTGTTGAAGAGTACGTGTAGCGTACTTTAAAGTTAGGTTAGACTGTCACTTCATAAACTATGATTTTACTACTATAAACTTACTAGTATTGAATATCCTGTGGTGTAATCTCAATACTATACCGTAAAATTAACTGAAATATCCTTGTTATAACCTCATATACCAATATCACATGTCGACTATCTCATTTAGGCAAGATGTAGTACTTTTATTCGTGTAGGAGTGCCTTTGTCTCAAGCTGTACAAGAAAAATTTTCTCCTTAATAATACTATCATAATATTTTAGGATCAAATAATATAAAAAAGGATAACAATTATTATCAGGTTCTAATTTTTATTTATTTTGTTATTTATTTATTAAGTTTCCAATATCGTACAGCTCCTTAACGTCCTGGTTCGTTTGCACACTGTAAACCAAACAATGGATTTTAATTACATTGTTAATAGCTTTCATCCTGTTAAAAAGTTGTCCCTGAAATATATCTTGACAACCACTTTATTGGTAATCAACAATAGAATGTCATCCGATATTGCTTATTACATTATTGCATGTATAATTGATAAAAAAGTCATATTTTAAAATATAAAAAATGTTATCAAATTGTAAAATTTTATCTTTTTAAATTTCAAATCTGTATCTTTTATAAAAGCGTTAAAGTTCAGTGAAGAAACAGGTTTTTTTTATAGCATAAAATAAAATAAAGTCTCATAACTCACTATTCATCAATGATGTAAGTAAAACGTAATAGACGTACGTTTTACATTATAACGTAATAAAAAATTAACTCTCTAGTTTATATGAAGCATGTGACAGTAATAATTAGTTTATGTTTAATAATAATACATAATGAGCAGTAAAAATTGGGATATATTCTAAAATAAAGTTACGAATTAGAATTTAAATTAGATCTGACCAGTTTAAGTCATGTTAGCCATATTATGCACTAGACAGACGCTTGCGCTTGGGTACTGATTCCTTAAAAGGGGTCTAAATGGCCCCTCTCAGAACTTCATGCAGTGCTTCGCTTGCTCCTACTTACATGCCCTTATTTTAAGTTCGATAATGTTGCGAGAGGGTTTTAATGGAAAATAAAGACTTATCTTCCATTAAAAGAAGATTCGTCATTTGATTCGCTTTCTTACTATTTTCTTTATTTCAATCCATATTAACCTATAATAAGTCAAAGTTAATCAATCTTAGATCAACTTTAGACCATCAAAGTTGAATATGAATTGAAAGAGAAAAAAAAAATTAAAAGATAGTCAAAATTTTAAGATCTTATCTTTAATTAAAAAAACACTTCCTAACTATATCAGACTTAAAATAAAGGCACAAATGGGGGCAAGTGAACATTGCACGATGAATTTTTAATCCGCGAGACCCCCGATACTGACAGAGTCTATCGGCAGTCGCTGAAAATGCTGGGAGCGCAAGCTATGAATGTAGCAATTAAGAGCATGTATTAGTTCAAATACGTAGTTTCTGCGGCCAAATCTCTTCCCTTAACATCATTAAACTGAATCTTGGGTCTCACACGTGCTGAATTGCAGCAGCGTTTCTTCAGTCACTGTGTTTTACACCGAATACGTGATATAGTTTCTTGCCCTCAGAATGGTTTTGACTAATGCGAAACGTATTCTGGTAGTTTCCGCGGCGGCCACTTTGACTGTGAGGGCAAAATAATCGCTCTATCCCTTTAGTCCCAATGCATCTATGGCCAATCGGTAGTTGGGGACCAGATTTTTAAGATTGGAGAGTTTTTAATCAAGTGACATAACAGTACAATTTACAATGCTGGAAAGTATCTTCCTACAATTGGATATGTTTATATTTCTGGCAAAATACATTTCAAGTATATGGTTTGTACTTACACAGCCGCTGCAACCGTCGCGGTACATGGTGCAGCAATACGTGCACCTCACACCAGCTGCTAACTTCACATGTCCTGCAATGGAAACCACTCGTCGGAATAAACAGCAAAAATAAAATGATACCAACCAAACTAATTTAAAAAATATTATTTACATTTTTAAATAGCTACAATCAAATATTTATTAGTAACTTCAGTTAACTTAACTAAGTTTATTCTGAAAATATATTCTAACGCAATTTCTATAAACATTCAAGAAATGAATCATCAAGACTAATGACGAAATAATTCAGTATTCAACTGTTTTGCACACTCATTCCATTCAAGCCTAGTCTACAAGTGTTTTACAGGCACTTCATCGCATACGACTTGTCTTTAACTTCATATCAGATTCATCTGAGCTTCTGGATGACTTTTTTCGATTCCACTTGGTACATAATTTTTGATCATTACCAGTTAGTTAGGTTAAGAAATTACTGTAGTTTTACTAGCATTTCTGTATAGTTTTGTTTGAAATTTTCAACCATGGATGCTTTAAGATTACATTTTTAGATTTACGCACAAAACTAGACGGTAATTATTTAGTTGAGCGTAGTCAGTCTTACTTATTACCATTTTGGTTACTTATTCTAAGCTGCGTTGTTATTACACAATAGATACTTTTCGAGTATGCAAAATAAATTTTATGAACTTATAACACTCCATCAATTTATGAATTTATAAATAATAAAACACAACTAAACGTCACGAAATTGGTTAAATAAAAAATTTAAAATCACCAAAGTTGTGAAGAATGTTTATAATTCTCTTTTACATTTTGGCGAAAATAGAATAAAAACACAGACGATCAGTTAACTGGGTAAAACCGACCCGCGACGTGAAAAATAAGAACTCAGATAACGCGATAAGGCAGCCGCTTTCTCCTCTTACTGTGTGGTGGTTGTCTCGCTTGCCGGTCAGTTTTTTGACGAACAACGTCAGGTACTGGATAGTTTAAGCTATTTTTTCAATAGTATTCTAAAATCTAATTTTGCACACTCAATAACTATTTGTAATACATAACACCATTTAAAAAAGTAACACAGAAAGTAGAAGTTTTGAGGCTGGCAAGGTTTATCTAAATAATTACAATTTTTTATAATTCCATCTATGATTTGGATGTGAATCCGGTACAGTATTATCTTAAGAGCACAATAAGAGCATAATTATAGCTTTTTGTTTGTTGATTCTGTACTTAGAGCATCTTGAAGCCCTTTGTAGTAAGACAAAATTATCAAATTTTCCGAGAACCGGCTCTTGATAATCGGAAAATACTCTTTCTCAAGATGCGCGAGTTTACTACCAGATACTTGTATATATTCAGATGCACACTAAAAACTTTAATAACATATAGCTCATTATTTTCAGAAATTACTATCACACAGTCCTTGAATTAAAAGGAAAGACTTTCCTGAAGCTCCAAAGGGTCCACTTTTATAGAACTATGGAATGTGGCGAAGTGATTTACAAAATACATGTGGACCACATTCAAGTGTAGACTAGCCTTTTTTAGAGTGAGCTTCAAGATAATGTGGCACAACTTTTAATACAATTTTTTTTATACTTAGTAATACGATAAAAACGTTTTCTGTTTGGGTGTTAGTTCAAAACATGTTTTGCCCTGATATGATAGCATTGTATCATTTAAAGAAGATCACTGTAAGGTAAGATGTACTGATTTGCAATATAAAAACTCTACTTGGAACATAAAAAAACTACTTTCCATGGTAGTAGATATTGTGCTTCTATACAAATGCTTTAAAGAATTATTAAGTAAAACTGACGAATCATTATTGACTTGATTGGTTCCTATCACCATTTTAATAACCAATTGAGTCAATATGGTAGGAAGTTGTTAGTAAAATTCAATTTAATATATAAGATAAAATTTTACTTTTCTAATTCTTGAAAACATGTACATGAAGTAATAGTGGCAAGTGGTTTTCTGCCAACTTCTGTACGATTCAACAGTTTATATTTCGGTTACTTAGGTTAGCAAATAACTACAATTTAGTTCTAAAAGTTTCATGCTTAAAATGTTGTAATTTATGTACACCTAGTTTTATTTTAATATTTATAACGATAGTAAAATATTTAAAACACGACAGTGTTATAAAATGGGGGGGGGGTTTTCATTTCTTTTCTTAAAATGCTTTTAAACATATTCAGTAAGATTTTTGTTTACCTGAAAGTACAATCATGAAAACTGCCACGACCAAGAAATAAAGAGCGTTTTGCAACTGAAAAAATATTGTGTTAAAATACAGGGTTTCTGTTGAATAAATTTATAACTAAAATGTTTGACGGCTTGTCTTAATCGTGATACTAGAGCAATAATTAGGCCTTGAGTTGTGTCTCGAAAATTTCTACGTTGTTCATATTAAAACAAGTGTTTTGGTTCGATTTTAAAAAGATAGTCAAAAGCTCTAACAATTTACTTTAGGTGGTATTATCGGTAATTGATAATGAATAAATAAAACCTCATGTGTATCAGTCAACGTAGTACTGGTATTAGTAATCTGTATAGGGAATTTCAATTGAAAGATAAAGCATTTCAAGTATCCTATACTATAATACGAGGAATGTCTGAAGGGATGTGTGTTCCACGATCTCGAAATCTAGCTGTTAGATTTTGCTTAAACTTTGCATTTAAGAGTGTTTTGGCCAAAAAATAAGTTTAGAAACAGTCTTAATCCCAGAAAAAATAAAATTTTATCTAAATTTAAGTTAAAAAATTGTAATTTTTAACATTGGTCTTATGGGTTGCTATTTTGGTAACGAAATAACAACTAAATGTAAAAAAAAATAAAGGAACATTAATGTTAAGCAGACCTTTTGAAACAGCTGTTAACTGTGAAGCGGTATAGTTGGTTGTTGGTGAAAATATTAAAGTTGAATCAAAACCAACGAGCAAGGCTCGGTTAACCTGGTACTATAGAATTATAGCAGGGAGTACAAATTGAAACGGTTGTCCAGCTGACTACAGATAATAGCGGCATGTCAAACACTGTACGACTAAATGAGAAATAAAGTGAAAGATTCTTTCTAATGCCCCATTGGACATTTTTCTAGGGTTTCATAAAACATGTGTGTATGCAGAAAAGATCAAGTATTGAAACACCCACGTAAGCGAATTTCAACAGCAAACATGACCGTAACACCAGAGCTTTTGCGAAACACTGGCCAAAACATCGAACAACGCTTTCCTGTCAAGCAAAATTTCGATTTATTCTTAAAGCGAATCAAAAACTTAGTTTTCCTATTCAATTTAATATTTAAGATCACAAAACTATACAAGGCATAAAAAATTATCCATATTCTTAAATCCTTAAAAACAATGTAATTTTGACAACAATAGTTTTAATACAATCAAAACGTGTATAAACCTAGAGTAAAATTATCCAAAATTATCTTAAATCTCAAAATAATTTATTAAAATAGGGCTGAAAATTATGTGTTTCCTATAGTGTTACTCAGAAAAAATTTCTTAATTTATTATTTTCCTAAAATTGTGAAGGCAATCAAAAATTAATACTGTCTTTTAAAATAGATACAATCTATAGCAATATATTTAAAATTTTGAATACCCAAATTTTGTATTAAATTATTATAGATGTTAAAGTAATAAAAGAATAACAATTGATTTTTAAATGAGTTTTGAACTAGTACAGCAAAGGGAATGGCTTTTGTTTGTTGACAAAACGTTTTCATTTGAATGAAAACTTATTACACTCACAAAGTATAAAACTCTGAATCAAAACATAACTTAAAGCTTTGAAACGTTAATTTTGTATAGCCAGAGCCAAACAGATATCTGAAATAGAAAACGTATTCCATTGCAATATAAAATTAAATGATGAAATAAAATAATTAATAAAATTATAGGCAATCAAGGCTATGATTGTTTATTAGGTGTGAAAAAAACTGAAATCATTTGTAATCATGTTTTTTTTTTCATTTAAAATTGGTCAATGACAAAATAAATTGAAGCAGCACACTTACCATTATGGACGGAGTTGGTAGGATGTTTTAGTTATGATTTTCTTTTTGGCATTCTGAGTTCTTTTATATTTTCAAGAACAATGGATCACATGTTTAACATATGTTTACTTCTTATGTACCTCATCCATTCTTATGTACCTTCTTATGTTCTCATTCTACTAGTGTTATTTACCATCTTGTGTTTACATTTAACACATTTCTAATACGTATTTATTCTAATATACAAATGATTTCAAGTGCATGTGAGATAAACAATTTTTCATTATAGCTGGTTATGTATGAAGTGGTAAATAGGCAATACAAGTAAACAAATTTTATCTCAAGAATTTAAAAGGACATTTTGTAGAAAAATTTCAAGATATCTGGGACAAACGTAAGATCCGTGGTTTTTGTCAGCGGTTTGTGACGTATGATAACATGTGCATGACGAGATGGAGTGTGTTACTGTTCTCAAGCCGAAACGATTAGTTTTACCTTGGTTCACATTAACAGTTACTAAGGCCTCAGCACCAGGACCGGTAGATTCATCAGACAAAAACCTCCCATTGTTATGACCTCGGTGAACCTAACTATGTCCATTGTATGATCATAATGAACTAAGGGAAGGGGTGGTGATCACACAGATGTCCTTGAACTTCTGTACCAACTATTGGAATGAAGTTGGCGAAACTTCGTTATGCAACTCCACCGTTATTATCGATGTGGAAATTTCGATATTTCGATAATAGGCCTATTAGGGCCTATAATAATCATTTGAGTTAAGATATGCGTTTACAGTCATGTAGTAATTTATTTATACTATACTCAAAATAATAATCTATCCTAACAATCTTACCATAAACATACGTCACTTTTATCGACAGCAATGTTTATAACAACAAAATCAACGGTGTTTGGAAACATTTAGAACACATATTCCCTCAATACAATATCAAATAACACCTTTCTGATTTGAATTTGGCAGCGGTTGTGTGATGACATTTTAGGTTTTACGAAGTCTTCTTCTTGTCACAACTAAGTTACACCTACACAATAAACTTGGGTAGTATATTTTGTGTTGTTCTTTGATAATGTTACAGGGGTTGAGTTACATTAGCTACGATTTGTTACAATCGTAATCATATCGTGTAACTTAATTGTATCATCGATAGAATAGTAATACTATCGCAAAATCGAAATTTGGACAAGGATAATAACGGTGGAGTCGGATAAAGAAGTTTCGCCCGCTAAGACTTCTGACCTCAAGGCATAGTAATACTCATGCACTATGTTGCTGTGACTGAAAAACATTACTACACATTTTGATACTTTGTGTTCCATTGTATTTAGTGCCCACCAGTAGCTGATGTTGTAACTTGAAAGCTGGAGCTCATCCTGGTCGTTAGTGGATGTTATTTTGTTGCACCTAGATTTCGTCAGCAAATAGGAGGAAACTGGTTCTGATTTCTGCACTTCATAAACCAAGATTTTACTGATATAAACTTTGATTTTACCAGTATATAATATTCTGTGTTGTAATCTCAATACCGTACCGTAAAAGGAACTGAAACATTCTTGTTATAACCTCATATACCAATGTCACATGTCGACAAGTCATGGAGGCAATATGTGGTACTTTTATTCGTTTTTGAGGGCCTTTGTCTCAAGCTGTACCAGAAAATTTTCTCCTCAATAATACTACCATAATATTTTAGGATCAAATAATATAACAAAATGATAACAATTATTACCATGATCCTATTTTTATTTATTTGACATAATTAAGCTTTCCAACATCGTGCAGCTCCTTAACGTCCTGGTTCGTTTGAGCACTGTAAACCAAAGAATGGATTTTAATTACATTGTTAATAGCTTTTATCCTGTCAAAAAGATGTCACTGAAAAATATCTTGACAACCACTTTATTGGTAATCAACAATACATCGTCATCCGATATTGCTTATTACATTATTGCATGTATAATTAATAAAAAAGTCATATTTAAAAATATAAAAATGTTATCTAATTGTAATATTTTTTTCGTTTTAAATAAAAAATCTGTGTCTTTATAATTAACAATATTATAATTAAAGTTATCTTTAATTAAAACCCCCACCTAACTATATCGGACTTAAAATAAAGGCACAAATGGGAGCAGGTGAAGCATTGCAAGATTAATTTTTAAATCTCGAGACCCCCGATACTGACAGCCTCTATCGGCAGTCGCTAGAGCGCAAGAGAGGAGCAAGCAATGAATGTAGCAATGAATAGCATGTATTAGTTAAAATGCGTAGTTTCTGCGGTCAAATATCTTCTCTTAACATCATCAAACTGAGTCTTGGGTCTCACATGTGATGAAGTGCAGAAACGTTTCTTCAGCCACAGTGTTTTACACCGAATAATGGATATTGTTTCTCGCCCTCAGTATGGTTTTGACCAATGCGTAACATATTCAGGTAGTTTCCGCGACGGCCTCTTTGACTGTGCAGGCGAAATAATCGCTCTATCCCTTTAGTCCCCTCTTAATGAATATATGACCATTCATGAATATATTGTTCTGATTAGAAAGCTTTGTAATCAAGTGACATAACAGTACAGTATACAATGCTGGTGAGTATCGGCCTACAATGTCACAGATTTGTTCTTTTTTCTGTCAAAATGCAATTCAAGTATATATGGTTTGTCACTTACACAAGTGACGCAATCTCCGTTGATAGCGCCGCAACAAAACGTGCAAAACTTAGCCTCCGCCAACTTCACATGCCCTGCAATTGAAACAACTCGTCGGAATAAACAGCAAAAGTTACATGATACCGACCAAACTAACTTTCAAAACATTAATTATATTTGTAACTAACTACAGTCAAATAGGTAAGAGTAACTCTTGTAAACTTAACTAAGATTATTGGAAAAAGAAATATTTTGACGCAATTTCTATAAACATTAAAGAAATGTATAAAAAAGAATAATGACGAAATAGTTCAGTATTCAACTGTTTTGTACACTACTTCCATTCAAGGCTAGTCTACAAGTATGTTTTACAAGCGCTCCATCGCATACGACTATGCTTTTACTTCATAGTAGATTCGTCTGAACTTCTGGATGACTTTTTTCCATTCTACGTGGCCCATAATTTCTGATCATTACCAGTTGATTCGGTAAAATAGTTATTTATGCAACAAGTAGGGAGCTGGACTCGAAAGAAATGTTTTTGCACGAGCCGCTGGCGAGTGCGGAGTAATTTCTCTCGAGTGCACTCTTTTCGCACGAGTTGCATATTAAATTTTTCCTACGACTTATAAAATATTTATTGTATAGGTGTAAATATTTAATATTTATGATAGCCTATATATTTAATTTCCTGAAATTAGATTAAATTTCACAGGAGATTTAATAACACTGTTTTAGTAGTCTTGGCAAGATAGTCAGGGTGAATAGGTCACTTAAATCACAAAAGTCACTGTTATAGTTGATCATTTTGTGCACTTACACACAGTCTCACCTTAAGACGGTTTGTAGGTCATGTTTATGTCGATTCCTTCGAAAACGACGGCAAGGACAATAGGCCAGATGTTTATATCCACTGTTGCCAGCTTAATTCCTGATTAAGCAGCGATTCGTTGTTGGTAAATGCAGACTATTTTGTTTCTGATGTTTAAACACTGGAGTGCGCAAAGTAAATCTATCGTGCCGAAAGTAAATTTAGCGTGCGCAAAGTAAAATGAATACGACAATCACCAGTTTTGCGACACGTATAAAGTACAAATGCTTTTTCAAAGAGATGTAGGAAATAATATTGTAGTTTCACTTTACTTTCTGTCTAGTTTTGTTTAAAATTTTAACCATGGATGCTTTACTAAATTTTTAGATTTACGCACAAAGCTAGACGGTAATTATTTAGTTGAGAGTAGTCAGTCTCAAACTTATTACCATTTCATTTAATATCTATAAACTGTGTTGCTATTACATAATAGATAGTTTTCGAGTATGCAAAATCAATTTTATGAATTACAACACTCCATCAATTTATGAATTTATAAATAAAAAAATACAAGTAAACGTCACGAAAATGGTTAAATAAAAATTATAAAATCACCAACGCTGTGAAAAATGATTATAATTCTGTTTTACATTGTGGCGAAAATAGAATAAAAACCCAGACGATCAGTTAACTGGGTAAAACCACCGTGTAAAATAAGCAGATAACGTGATAAGGCATCCTCTTTCTTCGCTCATTATGTGGTGGTTGTATCGCTTGCCGCACAACGTCAAATACCGGATAGTTTAAAAGCGATTTTTTCAATAGTATTCTAAAATCTAATTTTGTACACTCAATAACTATTTGTAATACACAACACCATTTACAAAAATTAACACAGAAAGTAGAAGTTTTGAGGCTAGCAACTTTTATCTAAAGAATAAAATTTTTATTCTTATAATTCTATCGATGATTTGGATGTGAATCCGGTACAGTATTATCTTAAGAGCACAATAAGAGCATAATTGTAGCTTTTTGTATGTTGATTCTGTACTTAGAGCATCTTGAAGCCCTTTGTAATAAGACATAAATTATTAAACTACCCGAGAACCGGCTCTTCATAATCGGAAAATATTCTTTCTCAAGATGCTCGAGGTTATTACCAGAAACTTGTATATATTCAGATGCACACTAAAAACTTTAATAACATACAGCTCTTAATTTTCAGAAATTACTATCACCCAGTCCTTGAATTAAAAGGAAAGACTTTCCTGAAGCTCCAAAGGGTCCACTTTTATAGATCTATGGAATGTGGCGAAGTGATTTACAAAATACAAGTGGACCACATTCAAGTGTACACTAGCCTTTTTTAGAGTGAGCTTCAAGGTAATGTGGCACAACTTTTAATATAATTGTTTTTTTATTCTTAGTATTTTTTTTAAATCGTTCGTTGTTCGGGTGTTAGTTTAAAACATGTATTGCCCTGATATGATAGCATTGTATCATTTAAAGAAGATCACTGTAAGGTAAGATATACTGATTTGCAATATGAAAACTCTACTTGGAACATAAAAAAAAAAACTACTTTCCATAGTAGTAGATATTGTGTTTCTATACAAATGCTATGAAAGAATTATTAAGTAAAACTGGCGAATCATTATTGACTTGATTGACCTATCACCATTTTAATAACCAATTGAATCAATATGGTAGGATGTTGTTAGTAAAACAAAAATTTAATATATGAGATAAAATTTTACTTTTCTAATTCTTGAATAAATATACATATACATGAAGTAATAGTGGCAAATGGTTTTCTGCCAACCTCTGTACGATTCAACATTTTATATTTCGGTTATTTGGGTTAGCAAATAACTACAATTTAGTTCTAAAAGTTTCATGCTTAAAATGTTGTAATCTATGTACACCTAGTTTTATTTTAATATTTATAACGATAGTAAAATATTTAAAACACGACAGTGTTATAAAATTGGGGGTTTTCTTTTCTTTTCCGTAAAATGCTTTCTAAACATATTCAGTAAGCTGTTAGTTTACCTGAAAGTAGCGTCATCACAACTGCCACGACCAAGAAATAAAGAGCGTTTTGCAACTGAAAAAAATATTGTGTTAAAATACAGGGTTTCTGTTGAATAAATTTATAATAAAGTGTTTGACGGCTCGTTTTAATCAAGATACTAGAGCAATAAATAGACCTTATGTTGTGTCTCGAAAATGTCTACGATGTTTACATTAAAACAAGTGTTTTGGTTCGATTTAAAAAAGATAGTCAAAAGCTCTTTAGATGGTGTTATCGGTGATTTATATTGAATAAATAAAACCTCATGTGTATCAGTCAACGTAGTACTGGTATTAGTAATCTGTATGCGGAATTTCAATGGAAAAATAAAGCATTTAATAGTATATAGAATTATAGCAGGGAGTACAAATTGAAACGGTTGTCCCGCAGACTACAGATAATAGCGGCAGGTCAAACACTGTACGACTAAATGAGAAATAAAGTGAAAGATTCTTTCTAATGACCCATTATACCTTTTTCTAGGGTTACATAAAAAATGTGTGTATGCAGAAAATATCAAGTATTAAAACATCCACGTAAGCGAATTTCAACAGCAAACATGACTGTAACACCAGAGCTTTTGCGAAACACTGGCCAAAACATCGAACAACGCTTTCCTGTCAAGCAAAATTTCGATTTATTCTTAAAGCGAATCAAAAACTTAGTTTTCCTATTCAATTTAATATTTTAGATCACAAAACTATACAAGGCATAAAATAATTATCCATATTCTTAAATCTTTAAAAAAAATTTAATTTTGAAAACAATAGTTTTAATATACAAGCAGGAGCTTTCACACACTAACACACGGAGCTGTGTGTTTGTGGTCTTTTTAATACAATCAAAACATGTATAAACCTAGTGTAAAATTATCCAAAATTATCTTAAATCTCAAAATAATTTAACACAATTAATTGGGCTGAAAATTATGTTTCCTATAGGGTTACTCACAAAGAATTTCTTAATTTATTATTTTCCTAAAACTGTGAAGGCAATCCAAAATTAATACTGTCTTTTAAAATAGATACAATCTCTAATTATAAGTGATCTATAATATCTATAGTGATGCAATCTATAGCAATATGTTACAAATTTTGAATACCTAAATATTGTATTAAATTATTATAGATGTTAAAGTAATAAAAGAATAACAATTGATTTGTATAATGAGTTTTGAACTAGTACAGCAAAGCGAATAGCTTTTGTTTGTTGACAAAACATTTCATTTGAATGAAAACTTATCACACTCACAAAGTATAAAACTCTGAACCAAAACATAACTTAAAGCTTTGAAACGTTACTTTTGTATCGCCAGAGCCAAACAGATATGTGAAATAGAAAACACATTCCATTGCAATATAAAATTAAATGATGAAATAAAATAATTAATACAATTATAGGCAATTATGGCTATGATTGTTTATTAGGTGTGAAAAAACTCAATTCATTTGTAATTATGTTGTTTTTCATTTACAATTGGTTAATGACAAAATAAAGTGAAGCAGCACACTTACCATTATGGACGGAGTTGGTAGGATGTTTTAGTTGTGATGTTCTTTGTAGAATTCTGAGGTCTTTTATATTTTCAAGAACAATGGATCATATGTTGTTTTAACATATGCCTACTTCTTATGTTCTCATTCTACTCGTGTTATTAACCATCTTGTGTTTACATTTAACAAATTTTTAATACGTAGTACAAGGATACAGAGTTTAATCTGGGTAAAATTATAAGGCTACTTTCGTTCTGACACAAACCTCGTTCACTCCGCTCACTCGCCTTCTTCCATTTTAAAGACGAGCTAATTCGCTTCGCTCACTCGCCAAGCCTAAGGGTGCTGCACTTTGGTATAATTTTCTTAAACTACAGGTTAAAGATGTAACACATTGGTATATATCCACAGTTATTAGCTGATTTCTGTTCAATTAATAAAATCTCCATAAGGATAACATGTCAACTTTGAAGGGCTCTAGAACGAAAGCCGGATTTTCCCAGACATGGGACCAGCTCCAATCGATTTATGGTGGCCAAAACCCCCATAAGTAATAAAAATAAAAAATCCTTGTGGAGCCCGTACAATAGTAGTTTTCATCACTAGGAGCAAAAGTGGGTCTTTATGGTGCGCAATCGTGTTTTAAAAACGAGGCGCAGCCGAGTTTTTAAAAACGATTAAGCATCAAAAAGACACTTTTGCTCCGAGTGATGAACAACGTTTTTTATCATAATGCGAAAATTAGACTTTTGATCGTTAAAAATATTAATTATAAAGTTTTATTTTCGAGGTTATATTTACAAAGTAAGTAATATGCAGTGTTTACATTTCTGTTATTTACAAACAATGCTTTACATAAAGTTTGAATTTAAAAATTCTGCTCCTCAACATTAATAAATCAATAGTAATATACTTGGCAAACAGCTGACTTTTCAGTACTAGGACCTAAAAAATTCTCCAGATGATTTTTCAGTTCTAGGACAGAAAAGAATCGGTTTTGGTACTATTAAGAGAACAAAAAATAGGCTGATTTCGTGCAGAATGATAAAAACAGAGTTTGTTTTAGAGTATAAGATTTATTCTAACAAACAAATGTTTTCAATACACAAACATAAACAAACAACAAACAGACAAGTGTGAGATAAACAATTTTTCATTACAGCTGGTTGTGTATGTAGTGGTAAATAGGCAATACAAGTCAACAATTTTATCTCAAGAATCTAAAAGGACATTTTGTAGAGACATTTCAAGATACCTGGGACAAACGTAAGATCCGTGGTTTTTGTCAGCAGTTTGTGACGTATGATAACATGTGCATGACGTCAAGTGGTGATGTGATGGAATGTGTGACTGTTCTCAAGCCGAAACGGATATTTTTACTTGGTTCACACTAACATTTACCAAAGCCTCAGTTCCAGGACCGGCAGATTCATCAGACAAAAACGCTCCCATTGTTATGACCTCGAACCTAACTATGTCCATAGTACGCCTGTACTTAAAATTTTTCCCAGTATTGGAAATTTTTTCGAAACTTCAACTGATATGTTGAGATGGCCGGTTTCAACATACAGTAATAGCAGACAAGCGTACTGTCTCTTGTAGGCTTAAAAGAGACAATTTATGTTTTGTTCCTATGCAAAATAATACTTTTATAGTTAGTTATGAATATACCATGTGTAACACAGTAGTGCTGTGTTACACATGGACTATGAATTGTATTTACTGTGAGATGCCGGCTCCTGAGGAGATCTGGGGAGAGGGGAAAGAGCACGCCTGGTGTGGTGCAAGGTTTGAAGACTCAGACTTTATATAAATAAAAAAAAGAAACTATATATTTTCTCATTATTGCAAAATTAAATTATTATTATACATAAACTTCTATTCTATTCTATTGCAAGAGTTGAGCAGTTTTGGAAATAGGCGTCCTCTGCTGTTCACCGAGCACACCTAGGACGATGTGCTGGTGGTGAATTGCCGTAGGACTCAGAGGACTCACCAACCCGAGATCCTTGTCAGCAGTGACTCCGACGTCAGGATTATGTCAGGGATCGTGCAGCTCATCTTGGGTTGTGTCGCCCTGGTTGACGCCAAGTTGTTATTGGGTGTTTAACGGAGGCCACCATTTTGGCTTCATTTTGATGATTTCAAAGCAAAAGAAGAAATTAGTTTTTTTTGTGGATTGGGCCTTAATACGTGGTTATTCTTTACCTTATCTTAGATAAATTTCTTTAAAAAAGCGTTTTCACTGGGTGACTCCGTCCCAAAGTTAATTTGGGGGGCTTTAACCCCCTTGAAAGTCCCTTCCCACCTCGTCACCGATCATTCTTACATGGTGATATCCCCTCGTTTAACACTCTCATTTTCCCAAGTTTCATGAAAAACATCTTTTCTTCTCGACCAATAGAAATTTTTTGCTAACCTCCCTACCACCAATTAATCTACACACTAATTATTGTTAGGAGATTGTTATTTGTCAATGCCAAGGAACTTTCTTTGTATCACAGAGTTCCTCTTCTAAGTTTGCCTTCTTTCATTTCTATTTTAGAGACCCTCCCCTTAAATACATATTCAACTTGCTCATAACTCCTGCGTATTAGATTTAATTTTAAATTTCCCATGCGGACTTTTAAAGTCACTGCGGACTGCATGGTAATGAAGAAGCAGACAAATTTGCCAAAACAGCCATCAACATGCATCCTATACCACTTAAACAACCACCTCTCTCCAGTTGTATTGCTGCACTCACAAAACACTGAGACACAGATGGGTAGAAAGATAGAGCAATGAGCCAACTGGTCGACACCTTTATAATATCCTCAAAGAACCAAACAACATCGAAGTATACAAAAACATACCCAGATCAGTCGCATCATTCGCCTCAAGAGCCAGAACAGGACATGTAGTAACCCAACCCTATCTTTTCCGTTTCAACCTCACTGAGTCACCCCTGTGCCTCGTTTGTCAATCAGAGGAAGAGACCCTAGAACACATCCTCCTACACTGTGCCAGCAAGTTAGATGCAAGAGATGAGCTGAAAAGGACACTCCAACCAAGCTGCTCTCTCAAAAGAATCCTAACTGAGCCCAACTGTTGGAAACTAGCAAGCCATGTATATGAGAGACACCGTGCGGTCACCATCACCTGAAGCTGGAAGCACGCACCAAGAAGTAAAGTAAAGTTAAATTTCCCATGCACTCAACAACTTTATTCGCTATACATCTTTAGTATTACGGTTTCCCTGTTTTTTATTCCTCTGCCACACAATCTACAGGTTGAGTAACACACTGCTATCTTCAAAAAGTGACTCAAAGAAACGATCTGTTCAGGCTGCGATTACAGTGTCCGGGAGCTTATTGCTGACGGACAAAAAAGTATTTAAGCTATGCACACGATGAAATAGTTTCTTTCGGATTGTTTCATTTGATATATTATGGTTGTTTGATTATTTTATTTTGAAAAGTGTATTTGTTGACATAGCCAACGAAAAATGATGCATTTTAATATCACTTCAGGCCAAATAAATGACCTATGACATTTATAGCTGTATGAAATTTGACGCTGATTCGTGATTCAATCGTGAAATTCTAAATTGATTTCCAAATTGAAATTCCAAAGCTTTAGAAGTTTTTTTATAAGATTTAGGTCTCAAAACTCATGAAGAGGGTACGTTCTTATTTTGCATTATTTTTGCTGTGAATTAGCTGCTATTGTGGTAAAAGTCAGATGTTCTCTTTTAAGGAACGATATGAATAAATCTATTTACCACCTTAGTTGATAAATAATATTCCTACTCCAAACACTCAGCACCAGAAATAAAATATGACCATGTAAAGCTTTTCTGACAACTGCCATCTCAAGGGAAAGCAAGACTGATATTTGTAAGTTTATTCTCAAACTTTTCCGTATACGTTGCGTTTAGCGACAATAATTTTAGTTTATAATCAGCCTTCAAACACAATTTTTATACATACATTTAACGCAATTTTTCGTTTAGTTTTGAAGTAATCATTAGATAATTTAGTAGATTTTTAACATAAAAGGAGCAATTTTTGAGGAATTGATATTTTCATAAAAAAATCATTTGTAGAACTTCAGAGTCATACCAATAGTTAAAAATTCACGCAAGTTTAACATAAATCCAATTAAAAACATACTTCCAATTTTTTTTTTTTTAAAAACACACTTTAGTCGCACAGTTTCTAAATTTTTTTTTCACTATATAAAAAAATGTTTTAACTAAATACAAATAGAAATATATGAAAATATAATTCATTTTCAGGAAAACTTGTTAAATAAGTTATTTGAATAAGTGAATAGTTTTTTATGAATCAAATATTACAACCGACTTGTGTAAAAACCGATACGAAGGGCTTGTAAATAATTCATAATTCATGAACCGTTACTGAGATCGTAAAACGTCACATAAAACAAGGATCATATCCACAGTGTATCATGTACATGTTTCATAGCCTTAAATGCACTTCTGATTTTATTAATTTATTATTTTTTTATACTTTGCACAATCCTGGTCGATATTTGACTATTTCATTACTTGGAAAACATTTATACTACAGTTGCATTTTAAGTAATAATAAGATTTTAAAAATAGATATGTAAAAAATAACATGACTGTACTTTTGAAATTCATTATGGTAATGGGTTATATATTTAAAATTTGGCGGACTTCAAAATACAGCTTTTATCTTTTAACTCCTCTGCGCTTTAAGATTCCGTTGACCTGGGTGAGTCCTTATGACGAGATGTCCTTGCCATAACAGGAAGAAAGCTTTATCCTTGGAGGATCCGGACCCGTCCAGTTTGTATCCGGTGGGTTAAAATCAGCCAGGACAAAAGTTGAGGTTGGATTTTTGGTCAAGGTAATGATTTCATGTATGGTGTCGCATAATGTGGAATACGTAGAAACGGGCTGGAATAGAGGTATAGTCAAGTCAAGTCAAAAGCATTTATTCCAAAAGACATTTTACAATGTATGGGAAAGGTCAAGCAGTTGGTACATGCTATTTGCACAAGTCAATCTGTAAATTAAGAATAAAAAACAGAGAGTTAATACAATTAATTAATTAAAATACAAAAAATTACATTGATGTTGGCAAGAATTTGGATGAGGATGAGTGAAATGATCTTTAACAGAACAACGTATAAAATTAAAAATTAACAGGACTTAAAAATAATACATCACAGCCTAGGTAACAAAGAGTTGAAATATATTTTCATTTCTAAAGAAGAAAAATCAAGGAACTCATTGAAGTGGTAGAAGGGGTGTTCAACAAGAAACTTGAAAATTTTTGACTTAAAAGATTTAAAAGGTAACTGGAGGACTTCTCTAGGCAGCCTATTCAAGCATTTTAGGCCTATTATCTTGTGGTTGGACTTTGTTTTTTCTAGTCTTACATATGGTACATTGAAGCAGCCTCTGCTCCTAGTGTTATGGCTATGTATGTCACCCCTCAAGACATGACTATCTGAATTCTTAAAACTAGATAACAATAAATTAAAAATATATAAATTAACAACAGTCAAGATATTGAACTCAATAAAAAACGGGCAACAATGTTCTCTCGGATTTACTTTTGCCATTATTCGGATTACCTTTTTTTGAATCAACAGGACATCATTAATGTAAGGACCGTTTCCCAAAAAAATTATGCCATAACTAAGTGCAGACTGAAAAAAAGCAAAATACGTTGTTCTAAGATAGTTGAAGGGTATCACATCACTTAATTTACGAAAAAGGAAAGTCAATCTACTTAACCTAGTACATAAATGATTAATGTGATGAGACCATGTCAATTGTTTGTCTACATAAACTCCTAGAAATTTGACTACCGGACTAATGATTGTGTCCTGGCAGTCTGGAGTTTGTCTTAGGCTGAAAACAACTGTTTGAGTCTTCTCATTATTGAGAAGAAAACTGTTTGCAGAAAAGCACTCAGCGGCTAAACCTACTGAGTGACTAGCAGTTTGTTTCAGCACATCCAGATCATTACCATGAGAAAGCAAAGTGGTGTCGTCAGCATAAAGGTAAGTCTTGCTTGTCAAGGAGTTGGGGAGGTCATTGATTGCTATCAGGAAAAGAAGAGGCCCCAGAACAGAGCCCTGAGGAACTCCGCAGTTGCTGACTACCACAGACGACCATTCATCCCCGATGCAAACCGCCTGCCTTCGGTTCAAAAGATAAGTTCTAAAAAAATTTAACTCAACATTTTGGAAACCATAAAAAACCAACTTATGGAGCAAGATATCATGGTCCACGCAATCAAAGGCCTTGCTCAGGTCAATAAAGGTATATAAACATTACCAATTAGGACGGAGCTTGATGAAGAGTTGCAGAGTACAAACACACATTCTATGCCATTGACAGTGAGAGTTATTTGTTGGCATGAGATAGAGTTACGAATAGCAAATAGTACCCCTCCCCCAAGCCTCTAGAAATACCTCTAGAATAAATAACAGTTTTCAAAAAATTATTTTTATAAAATTTTAATACTAGATATGACAGAATAATGGGGATGGCTTAAAATCCCCAGATAATTTCTATAACTCTAAGGTAAATAAATTAGAGGAAGATATACAGTAAAGAATTCTAAGTATTTGTAACAGTTCTTTAGCCATTCTGACGCACATATTTCTACCTGTCAATTACTTTATCACTTCACAACAAAAAGCTTTTACCTCCATTTTAATGTTGCATCGCAAATCTAGAAAGCCTGAATGATCTTGATCTTGCTGATATATAAATTGAGAGTCTTTGCATTTTTTTGTTGTAAATTTTTCCCTTCCCTGAATTTATAATGAAGAAAATTTATATATATTACAGTGTAATTTTAAGAATTTATAAGTAATAGTTTTTGTCAAGTTAGGATCAGATTTACCTCTATCTGCCTAACACTGATTTCAATTAAGTTTTAGCACCTTTATAATTATCCTTCAAACTTTGCAAAACCCATTATAGGGATGAAAATAATACTTTTAGGGCTAATATACTAAGAAACATCCATATTCA
The DNA here is from genome assembly GCA_030545055.2 of Neoaliturus tenellus. Lineage (NCBI taxonomy): Eukaryota > Metazoa > Arthropoda > Insecta > Hemiptera > Cicadellidae > Neoaliturus > Neoaliturus tenellus. Next base: position 26,579,960 of record CM061532.1, on the reverse strand, counting down.
GTTTAATAATTAATTTTTATTCTACAGTTTTAAAATTTGTATTGCAATGTATGGAAAACAAAAGGATTCCCTGAAATCCGCTGACCTCTGTCAAAGTATCATCTCAGTGTACATAAAAAACTACATAATTTATTCAAGACAAATAACGAGATTCATCAACTTTGTTTAAACAAGTAATTCGTTTTTTCAACACCGTGGTTGTTTACAACGAATGTTAAAATTATATGAACTAGAGATCGCCCACTGGTCGAAATTCGACCAGAAAAGAGATAGAAGAAAGAAGAATTAAGGAATACTATGGAAAAATAATTGAAAAGACTTAGTGAAATAAAATTTGGCAATGAAATGTTTAAATTGTGAAACAAAGTAAAGGACTTGCGTAAATTCCCCAAACTATGCACATTCCCATACAATGTTAAATATTGTCAGTGGAATAAATGTTACAAGAGATCGCCTCCTGATCGAAATTCGATCAAAATTTCAGTTGATCTGGCCCCAATAAGCTTAAAAACATTTTAGATCTAAAACATCTGTTCTTCCTAATTTTCTAGCAGTTGTTTTTATAACAGCTGTCTAATGATTCATTCAATTCTTATTTCTCCATAAGATTAACATTGGAACTTTGAAAGTCTTTGGGGCATAGCCCTGTAGTCCGATGTGAATTAGAATGTGATTCTGCTCATCTACAGGACTATAGCTTTTTAACGGTATGCTCGGATTTCTCCTAGGATGCACACGAGCTGAGAAAAAAGGAGGAAATAAAACATGCTTGCGTATTAATATATAGATTATTGAAAACCGGTATAAATGAAATACTTGTTACAGTTTCCAAGTTTAAGAGAACATAAATTAGGCTACATTAACCTTCATTAAGAAATCAAGTATTGGTAATAAATTTAAGGATACTAAAATATATTACTTTCCTTTACGTTTTCCATGTTTTCTTCCATAGCATTAAAAAATCATTTGTTGATAAATTTTCTTTCGTGTTACAGTGTTGTAATTTAACACTTTATTACTTTTTTGTTGCTTTCTCATTTTGGTTTTTAAATAAAAATTGTAAATGTAATTAGTCATAGTTGAGAGTAAAATATTAACTTATTATGTACTATTATAATACTTAAAAATGCAGTCCCCATGGGATAATCTTCATTATCTATTGCGACCATAGTATGAATAAACAACATGTAAAGATATAGAACCAATTAACTTATTAGACTTAAAACATAAATAATGGACCAAGGCCTTCAAAGGAGGAAAATAAGAAAGTTTTGAAAAAGGAAAAAGACATAAATGTAAAAAAGTTACAAAAAGGCAATAACAGTTTGAAGAAAGAAGTATAGGTCTGAAACACATTGCATTATTTGTGATGAGACATTTCAAGGAAACTGGATACAATGTTCACATTGCAAGGGTTGGCCTCCCGAAAACTGTGCTCAGCTTGAGGAGAGAGCCATCTCTATTATAAGTACATGATATTTGTGTTGGGCACGAAGCAAAGAAGAAAAGACTTTAAATGGGAACACCAACAATGTTTTGGCCAAAGTGATCTTAATTTTGTGACTTTGAAACTCAATTTCCATTATTTAGACTTAAGTTTATCAGCTAAAAAAACTGGTAGTGAAAACCAATTTTTTATACATATAGTTAAGTTTTTTACAGTGTTTAAACAATTTGTAACGAAAAAAGTGTGTTTTCAGACTGCAAGTGGTTTTATTTGCGCTACAAGCAGTTGTAGTTAACCTTGTCCGATATTACCCTCCAAAAATCAAATGGGCTCAAAAGTAAGGGTTAGAAAAAGTGTGGAAAAGTGGTACATGCATTCATATAATAGTTATTATATTAAATGTGTATATAAAAACATTTCAAATTTTGATAATTTACATAGTAATTATCATTTCTTTTATCACTAATTAGAAAATCGAAAAAAAGCTTAGGTGTCCGATACTACCCGACCTTCCCCTATAGTCTCAAAACTGAAATAAATTTGTTGAAACATTGGCAATTATTTAGTTGAGCATCGCCAGGCTCTTACTTTTTCCTACCTTCATTAAACTTTCTAATTCTTGTATTTTATAACAAATAAGTTAGAATCCGATCATGTAAAACAAATTTTATGAATAAAATGTGTTGTTATAACATGTAGTGGTTTGTGAAATGTGTAGACAAGCACAAACATACATAATGTTGTTCATAATATGCATTTCAATACATGGAAATACAATATTAAACCCATGAACTGTATACAACTGGTGTGTAAGATAAGTACGCTGGTTATCAGGCGAAAAGCTGTCTCCGCTCCCGGTCCCATATAAAAAAATATGCAATTAATTGCATTTCTAAAAATGCAATTAATTACATTTAAATTGCATTTTGTAATGCAATTAGTCATATTTTAATGGTATTTAAAAATGCAATTAATTGCATTTGAAATATACAAATTTTTGCCCAATTAAATGCAATTTTAAGACATTTTAATCGCATTTTAAAATCCATTTTAAATGCATTTTAATCGCATTTTAGATGCATTTTAATTTCATTTCAAATGCAATTTAATGACATTTTAATTATATTTTATATAGATTCAAATCACATTTTAATAGCTTTAAATGAATATTCAACATTAAAATATTACAGTATTGCCAGTTAGTGGTGGCAGCCACGGTGATATCCATGGGCATAGCTTTACATTTCCTAGCAGACTCAATGAACAACGGTAGCACTTGTATTGCCGCAGTTGCTCACTGATACTGAGGAGTGGCAATGCCCATGAGGGGACAACCATAACCCTTCTGAAGGAAGGTCATCCCTCATTAAGTTTATAATTTATTAATTTTTACTATACGAAGTTGTTACTTTTATCTCAACTTATAATTTAAAATAAACTGAGAACTAAATTTCGTTTTCAAGGGTAATTCATGAATATTTGAAGAGTTAAGGACAACAAATCTTTGTGTGATGATAAGCATAAATTTATTTAATGTTCCTATTTTTAGCCAAAGAATCTGCATACTGAATTTGCTTTTTTTGCTTTTTTAACAAATTAGCGTTTACATAAGAATGAGTCTGTAAGTATAAATGCGTTTCGCAAAATGCATTCTAAATGAAATTTTAATACATTTTGAAAATGCTAATTAAATGCATTTAAAATTATCTAAGAAGGCATTTAAAATGCTCTAAAATTGCATTAAAAATGTATTCTAGTTGCATTTAAATCACATTTAAATTGCATTTAGTGTAATACATTTCGCAAAATGCATGAAAAATGTAATTCTAATACATTTTAGAAAATGCTAAATAATTTCATTTAAAATGCTCTAAAAATGCGTTTAAAATGTATTTTTATTGTATTTGAATCACATTTAAATTTCATTTAGACAAATGCATTTATTTCACAAAATAAATTTAAAATGTAATTTTAATACATTTTAGAAAATGCTAAATAATTGCATTTTAAAATATTTTTTAAATGCATTTAAAATGTGTTATTATTGCATTTCAATCACAAATAAATTGCATTTCAATAAATGCATTTAGCAAAATGTATTTTAAATACGATTTTAAAACATTTAGGAAAATGCTTAATAATTGAATTTAAAATGCTCCAAAAATGCATTAACAATATATTTTAATTGCATTTTAATTTCATTTAGCCAAATGCAATTCACGAAAGGCATTTTAAGCGTATTTGTGTAATGAAAAATGCAATTAAAATGCAATTAATTGCATTTCCTTTTGATATGGGGTGCGTTGTCTGGCCGGCCGGCCGATCAGCTGTTGTACGTACTAGCAGCGTCCCGGCGCGCCGCCGCCGGCCAGTCAGTGCGTGAGCGGTGACTCATCAGTGGCGTCTTTTAGTGCGGTGCGGTTAGTGCAAAAACAACAGTACGGGAACAATAAAACATTTACTACATTACCATTAACATTTACATTTACATCGAAATGTTGCGATTTCGGAACCTGGGTCCATCATGTGTGGATAGAGATCGCAAATCTGTACCGGACCAGGCGAGACACCGGACCTGATACCGAAGAGCCTGACGTCCCATATCAAAAGGAAATGCAATTAATTGCATTTTAATTGCATTTTTCATTACACAAATACACTTAAAATGCCTTTCGTGAATTGCATTTGGCTAAATGCAATTAAAATGCAATTAAATGCAATTAAAATATATTGTTAATGCATTTTTGGAGCATTTTAAATTCAATTATAAAGCATTTTCCTAAATGTTTTAAAATTGTATTTAAAATACATTTTACTAAATGCATTTATTGAAATGCAATTTAATTGTGATTAAAATGCAATAATAACACATTTTGAACGCATTTTAAAAATATTTTAAAATGCAATTATTTAGCATTTTCTAAAATGTATTAAAATTACATTTTAAATTTATTTAGCGAAATGCATTTGTCTAAATGAAATTTAAATGTGATTAAAATGCAATAAAAATACATTTAAAACGCATTTTTAGAGCATTTTAAATGCAATTATTTAGCATTTTCTAAAATGTATTAGTATTACATTTTAAATGCATTTTGCGAAATGTATTTCACTAAATGCAATTGAAATGTGATTAAAATGCAACTAGAATACATTTTTAATGCAATTTTAGAGCATTTTAAATGCATTTAATTAGCATTTTCAAAATGTATTTAAATTTCATTTAGAATGCATTTTGCGAAGCGCATTTATACTTACAGACTCATTCTTACATAAACGCTAATTTGTTAGAACAGCAAAAAAAAGCAAATTCGGTGTGCAGATTCCTTGGCTACAAATTGAAACATTAAATATATTTATGCTTATCACCACACAAAGATTTGTTGTCCTCAACTCTTCTAATATTCATGAATTACCCTTGAAAACACAATTTAGTTCTCAATTTATTTTAAATTAAAAGTTGAGATAAAAGTAACAACTTCGTATAGTATAAATTTAATAAGTTATAAACTTAATGAGGGATGACCTTCCTTCAGAAGGGTTGGGGTTGTCCCCTCATGGGTATTGCCACTCCTGGCAGTATCAGTGAGCAACTGCGGCAATACTTCAAGTGCTACCGTTGCTCATGGAGACTGCTAGGAAATGTAAATCTATGTCCATGGATTTCGCCCCATGGATATTACCGTGGCTACCACCACTAACTGGCAATACTTTAATATTTTAATATTAAAGAGTCATTTAAATGCTGTGATTTGAACCTATATAAAATATAATTAAAATGTCATTAAATTTTAATTTAAATAAAATTAAAATGCTTAAAAATTGTGATTAAAATGCAATTTTAATCCATTTTAAATGCATTTAAAATGCGGTAAAGATGCATCTAAAATGCGATTAAAAGGTATTTTTAAATGTGATTAAAATGCATTTTAAAATGCGATTAAAATGCATTTTAAAATGCGATTAAAATGCATTTTAAAATGCGATTAAAATGCATTTTAAAATGCGATTAAAATGTATTAAAATTGCATTTAATTGGGCCAAAATTTGTATATTTCAAATGCAATTAATTGCATTTTAATATATCATTAAAATATGATTAATTGCATTACAAAATGCAATTTAAGTGTAATTAATTGCATTTTTAGAAATGCAATTAATTGCATATTTTTTGATATGGGGTGGAAACAGCGTTTATTTCCATCTATCTACAATTAAGGTAATTTCGTCAGTAATTCGTTAAGCAATTTATTTTTGTTTGTGGTGTTCTTTAATTTTCACTGTTAAACGTATAATAGTTCATATTTAGT